>JAAGEH010000135.1:137987-688663 GCA_011751065.1 Lasiurus cinereus
GAGGCCAGCAGCCTTACTTTGCCCAATGGGAAATGGAGGCCAGCAGCGTCACCTTGTCAGTTGTGAGGCTCCAGGAAGTCCTGCTTAGGAAAGCACCCTGTAGACCGGACACTACCGCGTGCGCAGGCAGAGGCTCGCTAACAGCAGTGAAATCATTGGAGGTTCGCTTGGGCCCTTCCTGTCTGCGCTGACAGAGATTCCAACCTTCGGCTTCTCCTCTGTTCATGTCCTCCAGCCAGCCCCAGCGTCCATGGCTCCATTTACCACTTCTCCCTTTTAAGCTCACACATATGAAGGCACTGCTCTTTTTATTACAAAACTAATATCAGCATAAACCTACTTCTTTTTCTTTTTTCTTTTTTTTTGCCATTCTGGTGAAAAAAATCCTAAGTCAGGGAATTATGCTGGGGAGGATCATTTCATCCTTATTTGAAATTTGAGAAAACAGAAACTTTGGGGAGATGGCCCCACAGCGAACGAATGCAGAGCCAGGATTTGGGCTCCCTGGGTCCCTTTCTCTGTGCCCCTCCACTGCTCCACATGGCCCCTCCTAAGAGAGACTTCAAGGGCTTCGTCTAGAGGAAGAATCCAGCTTAATAAATTTCATTACACCAGCCCCTTTATGTAACAGAGCTGTTTCCGGGTCCTGACAGATGGTCCATAGTAACAGTGCTCTGCTGATTTGGTTGGAGCTGATCCTATGAAATGAAAAATCCTGTGTAACAGATGCCTTTCCCAGTCCTTGGCCGTGGAGGAGTCAGCCTCTCCAAGGAAGACACTGTGGCTTTGGTCCTTACTGGATCTGGTATAACTGAAGGTGAAGGCTCTGAGAGGGAGTCTCAAACCATGTCAGATTTTTACAGGAGGTGGTGCTGATAAAAGGTGCTTCTTCTGGGGCCTGAGGGACAGATGGGAGCAGAGAGTCTAGTGGGAGGGAAATCAGCAGATGTGGAAGGAAATGGTCTGTCCCACCATGGACCTGGACTGGTGGCCCTTCCAACCGCAAGGCCCTGCACCTTCAGATGAACAATTAGAATATAAGTTCAGTGCTTGTCACATAGCCCACCATTTTTGACAGTGAACTCTGATCCCAAGTGTCCCCCTTCCCTGATTGAAGTTACTGGGGCTCCTGTCTCCGGATTATCTTTCTTCACCTGGTGGGTGCTTGGTCACTCTGGTTCTTCTTAGTGGTTCTGCTTGAAACAAGTGGCAAATCCCAAGCCATTGACAGCGGAGTGGACATCGTCACTTCCATGGACTCTTCTGACCTTGTCGTGCCGCTCAGTTCTCTCCCTTGAAGTGTCCTGACATTTGGGGGTGGGAAACAGCTCCCCTACTCATGAGTGCAGCTTTGTTAGGTCTCCGCTAGGTCTCTTATACCTATGTCTCAGGAGGACCCTGGAAGAGTTCCCAAGAGTGGGGCTAGAAGAAATTTGAGAGGCGCCATCCAAAGTCCTGTCCTGAAATGTTATCACTAGTTGGCTGTGAACTGACATCCCAGCATAGGCTCCCTCCCCTCCTTGCTCCTGCCCTTGGTGAATTATTTGCCCCAAAAGGTCGGGGCCAGCCTTTGTTTCTCCAGCTTGAAGTTCTTAATCTGAGTCCCCCATTCACCAAAACCCATTTTCTCTTTGGAAGCTGAGGATGCAAATAATATTTCTAGGGGGTTGTGGGATCTAATAGCTTGCTAACATAACAACTTTGATATCTTGGTGAGCTTAGCAGGGATGGCTGGCCCATTTATGATTTGTCTCTGGTCCTGCTGCCGTGGGGCCTCATGGTGGTCTGCAGGGGGCGCTGTGCTCCCACAGCCAGGTCCTGGGTTTTTACTGAAGGAACTCAAGCATTCCTCTACAGGCTCAGGCGTGCTTGTGAACTGCGGCTTTCCCTTGCTAAGTCTCATTCCCAGCTTCTGCCTCTAGTTCCGGCACTATGAGTCATCTTCATCAGTGGAAAACTCGGCCTCACCAACAGCTGGGTGCAGAGCTTGGCCTTTTTTTTTTTTTTTAAACTTGTTTTGTAACTTCACAGAGATGGAAACTGCTGATGATCTTTGGCAATGGGCAGTAACTGAAGTCCGGGTCAGGGACGGCCGTTCAGGGTAGGGAGAGGAGAACCCTCTGATATTGGGGGTATTTTTCTGAGAAGCTGTGAACAGAATGTACTAGAAGTCAGGACTTTCCCTCTAACTCACTATGTGACCTTGGGTAAATTGGTCACTTTCCTCACTGGGCCTCACTTTTCCCTTCTAGAAGCAGATGGTTGGGGGAGGGTGCCATGAAGTCCCTTCTTTCTGTGACAGTCTGTGAATCTAAGTTGAACGTAAAGAACTTTGAACCCGTTCCCTTAATCCCCTTGAACATCTGAAACCTATGGCTGTTTCTCCAGGTGAACAGTGCTCACACTGCATAAGGAGAGTCACATAGGTAAGATTCCTACCCTCCGAGAACTTACAGTCTGTCTTCCTCCTCTCCTCTCCCCACGAGGCAGAAGTCAGAGGCTATTGGGAAGCAGGAAACTGGGATTCTGGTTCTGGCTTTGCCAAAATACACGTGTGTCGTTAGGTAAATCATTTCCCTCCTTCAGCCTCATTTTCATTTTCTCTATAATTAAGGAATTAGCCTCACTTCTTCTTGGTTTCGGCTCTCCCCCACTGCCTCCCCTCCTTGAGCCTCCTACTAGCTTTTCTGCAGGCTGTGATTCTTTGCTGCAGAAGCCCTGGGGTACAGTTTCTTTCTTCCTGGGAGAGAGAGAAGCAAGATTATATATTTTTTAATTACGCAGCTAAGATTAGGCAGCAATCTGCATTTTAAAGTGTTATTAATAAGAGTGTAAGAGTATGCGAAGAAGCTTCGGCGTTTGAATGTGAAATAACTTGGGAAACATCTGCAGAGGCGCTGGCCTCAATCAGGAAGTTTTCTCTGGTGTCAAGTGGCTGTTGGGTGTGAGTGGCAGCTGATGTGCTGCTGGGCCCTTGGAGGGGTAGGAAGCCCTGCACTCCGCCAGGCCAGGCCCTTTGAGATCGGGAATCATGTTCCAGCCTCGCATGATGGTTCTTTGTAAACTGACTTTAGGGAAAGAGTGATAGTCATCATATATTACCAACACCTCCATTTAGAGTTTACAAAGTGCATTCATTTGTATTGTCTCCCTTTTCATCACAGCCCTGAGAGATAGTTAGCATTGGCTGAGGTCTCTTAAATTTAAGATTCTTCCTTTCAGAAAGATCAGATGCTATAGAGCAGTGGTTCTCAACCTGTGGGTTGCGACCCCTTTGGGGGTCGAACGACCCTTTCACAGGGGTCGCCTAAGACCAGCAGAAAACACCTATTTCCCATGGTCTTAGGAACCAACAAACCACTCCTCAGTGTAGCAAAGTGTAGCAATGTAGTTTACTGTTGTCATATGAAGACTGTTACCCATGCTACACCACGATTCAAGACAAAATTTCATTTATTTGTAATTAGAAATAAATATTTCACAATATATAATTACATATTGTTTTTGTGATTAATCACTATGCTTTAATTATGTTCAATTTGTAACAATGAAAATACATCCTGCATATCAGATATTTACATTACAGTTCATAACAGTAGCAAAATTACAGTTATGAAGTAGCAACAAAAATAATTTTATGGTTGGGGGTCACTACCACATGAGGAGCTGTATTAAAGGGTCGCAGCATTAGGAAGGTTGAGAAACAATGCTATAGAGGAAAAGCTCCAGACAGGGAGTGGGGAGCTGGGTGCAGGTCCCGGGCTTCCGCCTCCCTCCCCAGCTCTACCTATCTCCTTTCCCTACTTTACATTCCTCTTGAACACCCAAGTCATATGCAGGAAATCTGTTCGTTCTCTCTCTCTCTCTCTCTCTCTCTCTCTCTCTCTCTCTCTCTCTCTCGTGTGTGTGTGTGTGTGTGTGTGTGTCCATTGTCTGCCCTGCACTAGAATGTAAGTTCTGTGAAGGGAGTTTTATCTGTTTTGTGTTGTGGCCCCTAGCACCTGGGACAGCACCTGGCAGTGAGGAAGCCTCAGGAATGCTTGGCTTTGCTTTGTGTAGTCTGTGACTTGGAAAAGTTATTTATCGTTCTCGGTTTTATTTTCTCTTCGGGGAGTTGGGTAGGATGGCGTCTGATGTCCTTGGTGGCACGGTAAGAGCGATGCCCATAGCTCGGTTTCCTTTCAGCTAACACTGAGCCCCTGCTCTGCGTCAGGCCCTGTGCTAGGTGCTGTGAGGACACAGAGAGAAAGGTTCATGGTTCTTCACTCCTTAGCGGATGTGATGGTTGGTTTTACGTGTCCACTTGACTGGGCCACAGGGTGCCCAGATATTTGGTAAACATTATTCTGAGTGTTTCTGTGAGGGTGTTTTTGGATGAGATTAACATTTACATGGTGGACTGAGTAAAGCAGATTGCCCTCCCCAGTGTGGTGGGCCTTACCCAATCATTTGAAGGCCTGGATATGACAGACGGCTGACCCTTCCCTGAGTAAGGAAGAGTTCACTTGCTTTCCAAGTGGAACATCAGCTCTTTCTGAAGGAGAGCCTTTGGACTGAGACATCGGCTCTGCAGATTTTCAACTTGCCACCCCCTATAATCTCAAGAGTCAGTTCCTTATAAACCTCTCTCTCTATCCCATTGGTTCTGTTTCTCTGGAACATCTTCTGGTGAATACAACATAAGACATGTCAAATAATCTTATATTTGGTGGCATAGAATAGTTGTTGGAACAGAGATACAGGCACCATGCCAGTGGCTTCTAACAGCAGGGTTGGCTTATTCTGACAAAGGGAGAATGGGATGTGTTAGGGAGGCAATGGCGTCTGAGTCAGGCACTGTACATGGAACAAGCAAGCCCACCAGCATTACAGGCTGACCATCTCGAGCTGGGGCACAGCATGACCCTAAGGCCGGGAGGGAGGCAGTGAATGTGCCCTTGATAAAGGGGCAACCCCCCAGCATTGAAGAACATAGATATTTGGAGGGAGATACTATGTGAAAGGCAAGGGGATTGCTAAACAAACTAGGATTGGGGTTTCCTGAGATGCCCTCTCCTGGTTTGGGAGCAGAAAACATACAATTTTTTCTGGGAAGCCCTGACCCTGTGTGGTATAGATAGTCCTACAGCTGCCCAGGAGCTCCTCAGGGTGCAGTCCGTCTTGACTTCTGTCACTGGTGCTCTGATTTGACAGCTACTAAAGTCAGTGGTGAAAATGGAACAGCCATATTAGTATTATCATTATTATTGTAGCATTGCCACTTACTGGCTTTGTGTTCTTGAGCGAGTTATTTAACTTCTGTGATCTGTTTCTTTTCCTAGTCACACCCATCGTGAAGGCTGATTAAACCAGAGGCAGAGTGTTAGAGTCAGTCAGCTCTCAATAAATAAATTCTCCCCAGTTCCATACCTTTTTGTTCACTCTCTCTTTGCAGACTGTTGCCTCTTCTCCCCCTTTTAATCAGACAGCCCATGATTGGAAATTTTAGTTTTTTAAAAAAAAATTCCAAACTTTTTATTATGTCATAATGCTCATGAGGTTACTTTGGGGACTAGGGAAATTTTACTTAAAAAAATAGGATATGCAGCCCAGTCCTAATTTTTCTTTCAATTGTGAACTAAATGAGTGATCTTTGATATTAAAGTAGATGGTTTATTTTAGGACATGGGCAGACTAAAATTTCCAAAGGTGCCAATAACATGTTATACACTGCTCATTTTGACCCTGAGGAGTCTTAGACATCATTTATTGAGGTTTAAATAGGGAGGATGTTTCCGGGGTCTGCTCTTCCAGCCCTCTTATTTTACAGATAGGGCAGTCTAGGCCCCTGGAGGAGAAGGGACCTGTTCAAGGTCATGTAGCCTAGCAGAGAGGCCAGGACTAGGATGCAGGCCTGAATCTTCGATGGAAGCTTCCTCCCTTTCCCACCTCCTCTTGCTTCATCTCTCTTCTCCACTGCTGTCCTCTTTGCGTTTTCCTTTTTTTCCTAGCTGTAATTCATTTGTGTCATGCAATACTTCAGAGGCCTCTGATGTGCCAGAGACTGTGCTTGAATCTGAACAGAAACCCAGAATTCCATGACAGAGCCTTCAGTGTTCCTTCATTCTTCAATTATTGGTAGAAATATTGAATTGACCCTGAGACATTGGTAGATGGGAGTTGGCTGAGAAGACTTGACAAATTGGTAGAAACTGTAGGTGGAACTATAGAAATCTTTGGTAACAATGCTGGGATGTTCAGTTTGGGGGAATAATAGAATAGTGGCTAATGTTTACTATTATGGGCCATGCACTTCATGCAAAGTGACCTTGCGACAACCCTACACGGTTGCTGTGTCTTGTCCCATTTGCAGACATGAGGTAGTGTGCTCAAGAAGGAGCCAACGAGTGATACAGTTCCACAGTGGTGAGCAAAAGGCAGGTACAGTCATTTGTTCATTCAGGCCACAGATATTTAGTGAGCACCTACTCTGTGCTGGGCATTATTCTTGGGTGTAGGGATGAGCAAAAGCAAAGAGCCTCTGCTATCGTAAAGCTGATTTTGTGGTGCAGGAGACACACATTAATTAGACAGTCCTTCTAATTTATAAACTTACACCAGTATGTCCAAGGTGTGGAATGTGGTTCTCTGAGATTTTGTTTCTTTTTTTTTTTAATTTAATTTTTCAATTACAGTTGACATTCAATATTATTTTATGTTAGTGTCAGATGTATGACATAGTGGCTAGACAATTATTTCATTTACAAAATAATTCCCTATAATTCAAGTACCCACCTGGCATCATACAGAGTTATTACAGTACTAGAGGTCTGGTGCACGGATTCATGCACATTGAAAGTAAACTAATTAGAGGGTGGCCAGCAGGGCAGGAATGGGCAAGAAGGGCTGGACAACCCCTGGAGCCAACCTCCCGTGGTCCCTCCCCGGCCTACATCTGGGGCAGCACTGGGGCTCGAAGGGCATTTGCAGAGTGAGTAGGGGTCCCTCCAGGAGTTGGGGGTCCTTTGCCCTGGCCTGCAGAGATAGGGCCGAAACTGGCAGTCTGACGTCCCCTGAGGGGTCCCAGAGTGCCAGAAGGCACTCTGCAAAGTTGCTGTCGCTCACTCCTACATTGAGTGTCTGCCCTCTGGTGGTCAGTGTGAGTGATATCTACTGGCCAGTTGGCTGATCACTTAGCCTTTTATATATGTAGATTATTGACTATATTCCCTATGCTGACTCTACCCTCTTGTCGCCTTCAGGATCCCTTTCCCCAGGGCAGGGTAGAAATTTCTCTTCACTGAAGAGCTCAGATTCTCACTGTGCCTGTAGCTGTGGCTTCTCACCTGCCTTTACCACCATTCCAGGCAGCCCTGTGATGGAGAGTAAAGGAAGCTACCCCCTTGAATAGTCACCATCCACCCACCCTTCTAAGTATCCTCTAACCTCAGAGCACCACCCCTCCCCTCCTGCAGGGCTGTGCACCTAGTTGTCTTCCTTCTTGTTTACTTCTTTATTTATGTTGACTAATTGATAAGGTGTTTGCCAAAGGTCCCAGAAAAATTCAGTCAGTTGGTAATGAAATAACATTTTATGAATATCATTGTTGGGAACCCTGGTCTAGCATCTCTGCCCCTTGGTCTGTTTCTTTTAGTGGTTCTCCCGCCTTCCCACTAAGCTGGAAATCCTGGTTTCCAGTGCTATTTATCTCTTCTTGTTCACTCACATCTAACTGGGTACCAAGCCTCGCAAATTTTAACTCCTCCCCACCACCTGATTCTAACCCTCCTTTCAGCCCTGATGCATCTTATTGTGTGTGTTATTGTGTGTGTGTGTGTGTGTGTGTGTGTGTGTAGGCTTCTTTCCTTCCTGCCTCCCTGCCTTCCTGAATCCCTTCCCCTCTCTTCTTCTCCCCTCCCCTTTTACTAGCACTGGGAACAAGGTAAGTGCTCTGTGCCCTGTCAGTAAATGGGAAAGGTAAGTGTGTCTGTCTTATGGGTTGTTGGGAGAAATAAACTGGATGCTGTACAGAGAATGCTTAGTGCCTGGCACATAGTAGGTGCTATGGAAGTGTTAGTATGGATATTATTATTACTGGAACTCCCTGGTCCTTTGCCAGATGTACCATCCCCAAACATTACTTTCATCAGGCCCTATCCTTGCTCAAAAGTTCTGCAGTCTTCCCGTGGTCTGTCTGTCTAGCAGTGGTCCCTAAAGTGAGCATGCAAAAGCAATTGCCAGGGTGTGGGAAGAGAAAATTGACTTCTATTATGTGTGTTTCTTTTTTTAAATCTAATTCTCTTAAATTTTCTATATTTGACTATGCTTTATACTGTATATTTTGAGTAAGAGTACATTTATAATTTATAAATGTATTCAGTGCAAGTGCATACTTTTTTTTGGTTAATCCTCACCAAATGAGGATATCTTTCCATTAATTTTTAGAGAGAGTGGCAGGGAGGAGGAGAGACATAGAAAGAGAAACATTGATATGGGAAAACCACATCAATTGGTTGCCTCCTGCATGCACCCCTGACTGGGGCTGGAGATTGAGCCTACAATCGAGGTACTGGAATCAAGTCTGGGACCCTTCGGTCCAAGGGCCGATGTTCTATCACCGAACCAAACTGGGTAGGACCAACTGCATACTTTAGTAAGTAAATGAATACACACACATTGATGGTATGTTAAAAATATTTCACTGATAGGGGAAAGTATTTCAAGACTCTCACTCTCTACCTGCCCCACCTTATGTCTTTCAATTTCTGTCATTGCTAATCTTCCTATGATTCTCTCTCATTTTTTTCTACTCAGAAGTTCACCTTAAATGCCATTTGTTCCATCAGGCCTGCCAGGATCATTGTAGCTTGAATGTTTCCTTCAGGTTCCCCGGGCATTCATTGTCGATACCCATTTGGCCCCTGCTGTTTTCCACTTGGAGTTGGGATCTTTTGCCATGTACATTTCTTGGCTCCATAGTTCTGTTAATTCTCACATGGATATACCTTTGAATTGGGTTTTGTTTGCTGACTTTATTTTGAGCTGTTTGTCATTTACCATTTATCTGGAGACACATGCCTACATTTTTTGAGTGACATTAATGTTTCTCTAATATATGGTAGTAATATGTAATTCTTTACTCCGAGGAAAAGATTCCACTTGCTACAGTTTTTATCTGAATCTCCTTAGATTTGATGGTGTGCTTCAGCCTGAGGCAGACATTTATCTGCAGTACAGTAATGAACATTTTCTGGTTGTGGATTTATTATTTTCTTTTACTCCAGGTGACCTAAAATCGTAATCTTTATATTTAACTAGAGGCCCAGTGCACGAAATTTGTGCGGGGAGGGGGGTTATCCTTCAGCCCAGTTTGCACCCTTTCCAATCTGGGACCCCTCAAGGGATGTCTGACTGCCCGTTTAGGTCTGATCCTGGATTGGGCCTAACAGAGCAGTCGGATCTGGCCTAAACAGGCAGTCGGACATTCCTCTCACAATCCAGGACTGCTGGCTTCCAACTGCTCACCTGCCTGTCTTCCTGATTGCCCCTAACTGATTCTGCCTGCCAGCCTGATCATCCCCTAAGGACTCCCCTGCCTGATTGATGTCTAACTGCTCCCCTGTCAGCCTGTTTGCCTCTAACTGCCTTCCCGTGTGGTCACCCCTAACTGCCTTCCCCTGCAGGCCTGGGTCCCCCCTCAACTGCCCTTCCCTGCAGGCCCGGTCACCTCCAACTTCCCTCCTCTGCAGGCGTGGTCACCACTAACTGCCCTCCCCTGCAGGCTTGATCACCCCCAACTGCCTTCCCTTGCAGGCCTTGTCCCTCCCAACTGCCCTCCCCTGCTGGCCTGATCATCCACAACTGCCCTCCCTTGCAGGCCTGGTCCCTCCCAACTGCTGGCTATCTTGTGTCCACATGGGGGCAGTCATCTTGTGTGTTGGAATGATGGCCAATCTGCATATTAAATCTTTTATTAGATAGGATAGAGGCCTGGTACACAGGGGCCAGCTGGCTTGCCTTGAAGGGTGTCCCAGATCAGAGTAGGAGTTTCCTTAGGGTGTAGGGTGGCCTGGGCAAGGGGCCTATGTTGGTTGCAGGCTGGCCATGCCCCCTGGCAATTCAAGCAGAGGCCCTGATATCTGGGATTTATTTATCTTCAACAATTGAAACTTTGTAGCCTAGAGCGGAGCCAAGCCTTTTGCTTGCTCTGTGGTGGCAGCCATTTCTGTTGGAATTTATTTATCTTCTGTAATTGAAACTTTGTAGCCTTAAGCGGAGGCCTGGGCCAGCCAGGGTGTGTGGAAAGCTTGGCTTCCTCCATTGCAGGGCCAACCCAAGCCTCCCTCCTGCTCTCTCTGTGGCTGTAAACTCTTGGTTGGGTTAATATGCATATTCACTCCTGATTGACTTGTGGGGATGTAGCGGAAGTGTGGTCAATTTGCATATTACTCTTTTATTAGATAGGATGCCTGGATTTTAGTACTCACAGTCCAGAGTTCTGCATGTCCTCCTGGGAAGTGAGGAAAACTGGATGGCACACAGAACATATCCATTTAACCTGGATTTTCCCCCTCCTTAAACACTGTAAGAACGCTGTTTCTCAGCCAAGGTTTGTCAGGTTGTGACAGCAGCTGTGTAATTATTAGAGATGCTATTAGTCCTGGAGTCTGAGGGACAAGTTTAACTCTCTTTTCTGCCACTTTCTGGTTGTTTTGGCTTAACCAAGACATTTCCTCTCTCAAGTCATTTCACCTCATCTATAAAAGAAGCATAATGATTTGTTCATCACAGAATTACTAGGATTAATTGAGAGAGTGTCTATGAATCTGCTGGCACCCAGGAGGTGGTCCATAAGTGTCCGCTTAAAAGGAAAAATAAAAGTATCTCCTATGTCCTCTGTGAACTTTCTGATGCAGAGTATATTTTGGGGGAAGCAGCTTCAGAGAGTATGCCTGCCTGTCTGTGCTAACAGGCTGGAGACTGAAGGCTGGGCACCAAGTCCGTCTGGCTTTTGGGCTTGTCTATAATAGAATATCTACAGCCTCCCCAGGGGCATGAGGATTAATTAGTTAATCTTTGTAAAGTACTCTGAAGGTGAAAAGTGCTCTGTAAGTGGAATGGTTGAATTGCTATTGGAGACGTCATAATGGCGGCACCATATCCTGGCGGTCTTGCCTGTCTTGGACGTCAGTAATCAATAGCAGAGAAAGGTCTATGATGTTTTACTTGATAAGAAGGGATTCATTATGGGGTTTGTGATAACACAGTTCTTCTGTAGAACTGCAGATAGCAACCTGCCCGTTTTTCCCAGCAGAGGGATGCTAGGGTCACTTACATCATGGTCTCTTCCTCTGGCTGCTAGGGAATCTCCCTGCTAAGGCAGTCTGGTTGTAAATATCAGCCAGCTTATGCCCAAACCGGTTTAGCTCAGTGGATAGAGCATTGGTCTGTGGACTGAAAGGTCCCAGGTTCGATTCAGGTCAAGGGCATGTACCTTGGTTGTGGGCACATCCCCACTAGGGGGTGTGCAGGAGGCAGCTGATCAATGTTTCTCTCCCATTGATGTTTCTAACTCTCTATCCCTCTCCCGTCCTCTCTGTAAAAAATCAATAAAATATATTAAAAATAATATCATCCAGCTTAGGTAGAGGGACAGTTTGCCAGTTTTGGATGCTTTCTGGGTATGCGGCACATAGGTGTTTTTTTTTTTTTGTTTCTTTTTTTTGTCTAATCCTACAGAAGTCAAGGAAGAGTGTTGAGTAGTTACCCAGTGATGTGGACCAGTATGAATAATCAATGTAGAGAGGTACAATGGGCTTGTAGAAGGAGAGATGGCCTAGAGCTGGTCAATTCTCTGAACCTTAATTTTCTCGGCTGTTAAATGGGAGCATAGTAGTTGATGAGTACAGTCATAAAGTTCACTCCTGGGAGGAGAGCTGAGAAAGGTTTTACTGAACTGGTGGTACATGAACTGGACTGTAATGTCTGAGCCATTGTTTATCAGGTGAGTAATGTAAGGAAAGGCCATCCATGGCAAAAGGAACAGCACAGCTGAGGCCTCTAGGTGCTACCCCATGGGCTGCCCAGATGTTGCTTCCATTTTGAAAAAGCTCAGAAGTTAGGTTCCTGTGGACTTGGTGGTGGTATCTGTCAGAGTCCAAGAGCAGGCAGATTCTGAGAACCATGTTCCTGCAGAGCCCTCATCCCTGCGATATTCTGACATTTCCCCCGCGAGTCTGGTTGTTTTTTAGCTGACACTATAAGCCATATGTTGAGTGTGGGGCCAGATGAAGCTTTGCTACTAAACACAGAGTATGTAGTGGATTCGTCTAGAATTTAATATGCATTTCTTGGTGTTTTGTCTCGTAAGCAAAGTTTTTCTTTGTTAAAATAAACATGTATAAAGTATTTATACAGCGCACATGGCTATGCATATTTATTGCAGAGAATCTGTTAATAATCTATGCCTCATCGGATTTTGCATTTCTGTTGAAATAACAAATGTGCCACTTGGTACAACTGAATGAATTTGGTGAATTTTCTCCTATGTGGGAGAAGAGAGGCCATTTCTCTTTTTCCAAACTTCATTTTCTTCAATCATCTCCAGCACTGGCCAGCTTCCCAGGTGGTGCATCTGGGGAATGGAATGCTTTTCTGGCTCTAAATGATTTTGTGTGTTTTTTTTTTTTCTTTCTCCACTTCCTTGCCTAGCACACATAGACACTTGCCTGGGGACTTAGAATTGCTCCTTTGAGTAAGAGCTTAGACTCCAAAAGGCCCTTTTATGTCACATGGAAGGGAAACCACACGGAATTAGCCATTAATTGAGCTCAGAGTAAGGCCCTAAGAGATTGTAACACAGGGCAAGTCAGGATGGCTGATGGGGAATTGAGGGTGGCCAGTGGGGACCCTGGATCAGGTGAGAGTGAGAGGAGAGCCTGGGAACAGACATCTGGGCAACATGCAGGAAGGCCGTGGGGAGAGGAGAAGGTGTGTAGGCCATGAAGCGAGGGTGGGTGTTCTCTGTAGTCATGTCCATGTCTGTTACGATGCAGGAGGGTGTGGGTTTTAGAATCATCCTGTCGGAATCCAGCTCCGGTGTTCACCACTGATTGGATCCTGAGCAAGTTACTAGTATTTCACCTCTTCAGACCTCAGTTTCCCACAGTTGTAAAACGCGAATACCCATTCCCTGGCTGACGTGGTTCATTGGTTGGGCATCATCCCATGCACCAAAGGGTTGACAGTTTGATTTCCAGTTAGGGCACTTGATTATGTTGAAAGCTCAGTTCCTGGTGAGTGTTGTGCAAGAAGCAGCTGATGGATGTTTTTCTTTCTCTCTCTCTCCCTCTCCCTTCCTCTCTCTCTAAAAATTAATTTAAAAATCTTAAAAAGAAAAGTGAATACCCGAACTTTCTTTACAGGTAGATAGGAAAGTTCCTGGTACATAGTAGTTGGGACTCAAATAAATGTTCACGCTTTCTCTTATAATTCAGTGCATACCCATGAGAGCTGTGGAATGTAGCCTTAACTCAAATCATGTTTGTTTTTAGAAACTGGCAAAGTGTTTACCTGGGGCCGAGCAGACTATGGTCAGCTAGGGAGGAAGTTGGAGTCTGAGGAAGACTGGAGACCAGAAAAGCAGGGTTCGCCCCTCCCCTGCTCAAGACCATGTGAGAGCACACCTTCGCCTCTGCACTGCTTAACTGGAGCAACTGAGGTAGGAGTGACCCTGCGAAGCGTTTACTGAGGGCCTACTATGTGCACATATTCCAGACATTATGGCTGGTTCCATGCAGGGATCTGGAAGGGTCCTTGCCTCAAGTTGCTTGTGGTTTAATGTGGTAGGAAGGCAAGTTATACAGCTAACACCACTGCAAGGTAGTAGACTGTGTATAACTCCTTTGGAGAGGTTCCAGGGACTCGGGGTCCACTTCCAGAGTGAGAAATGGCATCAGGCTGCCGTGGTTGGGTCAGGCTTCTAGGAGGACGTGCCTCTGAGCCCTGCTGTGAGGATGGGTCAGACGTGAGCAAGCATCTGACCCAGAGGAGGACTTTCAGGTGGGCACACCGGCTTGAACAACCACGGGGTAGGAAAGTGAAGAAAGTGTTTGGGGAACCCCTGGAGCAAATGGGGTGTCTGTGGGCCGAATGTGAGATAATATTAGGAAGATGGGGTGGAACCTGACCAGGGGAACTTTATTTCTGAGCTAAGTATTTCTGCACTTGTATCTATATTTCCCAGTGTAGAAAGCATTGCAGTTCATTTGCTCATTCAAGCCCCTGTAGTTCCCTGAAATGTCTTGAATTTCTACATTTGAGGCAGGAGTCTTAATTTCTCCAGGGTGTGTTTCTGTTACTAAATTTTACTTTTCTGCTGCCCTTAAAAAAAAAAAAGAAGAAGAAGAAAAAAAAGGCTTGGTTTTTGAGAAGAATGAGGATGGCCACATAGGAAATATGCCTCTGAACCCAAGCTGGCTTGATAAAGGAATTCAGCCTTCATTCAGAGTCTGTCAAAAATTAATAAGCTAGTGAGACTTCTGTAATTAGCATCAGACTAATTACAACCCTCTCCATACCTAGAGGGCTTCCCTTCCCCCAGGGCCTGCCTGGCCTCCTCCTTCCGGGTATGTAGGACGCTCTCCATTCCTGCTTCACATCCCAGCTCTGTCCTCCTGGGCCTTTCCTCAGTGCTGTGTGGTGGAGTCTGTCTGTCTTTCTCTGTCTCTCTTTATCTTTAATTGAAAAGGCACTAAACAACACCACAAAGCAATTTGGACATGGTAATAAAACCAACCATAATCGTACCACTGTAACACAACTACATTTCTTTTGGCATTTACACATGTACATCCTTTACAAAATTATTTATAATGTTTTGTATTGTCTTATTTATTTTATCACATGCTTTGGTTTTCTTGGTCTGTAAGATAATTTTAAATGGCTTTTATGTGGTTGGAAGATTCTTGGATTTTCCAAATCATTCTTTGAATGTTGGACATAGAGATCATATCCTTTTTTTTTTAATATGTCTATTAATTTCAGAGAGAGGAAGGGAGAGGATAGAGATAGAAACATCAATGATAAGAGAGAATCATTGATGGGCTCCTATACGCTCCCTATTGGGGATAAAGCCCACAACCCAGGCATGTGCCTTAACCTGGAATTGAATCATGACCTCCTGGTTCATGGTTCTTTGCTCAACCACTGAGTTAGGCTGACAAGGTAAGGTCATATCCTTTTTTGGTGGGGTAGGGGGAGATGGTGGCACTGTGGTGGACTCTGCACTGAATACTCGAATTGTTTCTTGAAGACACAGAGTTGGAGATGAAATTGCAGGGGTAAAGGCCACGAGCATCCTTATGACTTTCGCTGTATTTCTCTGCATTCTGTTTGAAAGAAGTTGCCTCCACTGGTAGTGAGTAAGGGGATGCAGCATCCAAGCTGGTTTTATCTGCTTTGTTCAGGGGCTGAGACTTGGGCTCTTTCGCCAAGACTTTGTGATCAGGTCGCAGAGCAGAGGCACAGAGGCTTCATAAAGCTTTATTAAAAAATATATTTTTATTGATTTCAGAGTAGAAGGGAGAGGGAGAGAGAGATAGAAATATCAGATAGAAACATCATCAGAGAGAATCATTGATCAGCAGCCTCCTGCATGTCCCTTACTGGGGATCCAGCCTGTGACCCGGGCATGTGCCCTGACTAGAATTGAAGCCGGAACCCTTCAGTCCACAGGCTGGTGTTCCATCACTGAGCCAAACCAGCTAGGGCTTCATGAAGCTTTTTTGAGTCTGGTTTTATTGGCAAGATGAGGATGATAGCTCCTACCACAGAAGGTCATTAATGAAGATTACTTGCAAAGTTCTTGGCACATGGCAGGAACTCAGTTATTGGTGGGCCCTTTCTCTTCTTCTCCTTTGAAGCCTTTAACACCTTGTGGTGGGCACGATGGGCAGCACTGTGACAGACGTATAGCCTGAGAGCCTGACATTGATGTGGCTTATTTAGCTTCTTCGCAGGCCAGTCTGAGGGGTCGGCTTAAGCCCGTGGCAGCTCCGTTTAGTGCTCCCCTCCATCTCTGCTCCAGTCTTTGGTGGCGGGTGTGTGTACTCCCTGGCTTCACTGCAGGTTCAGACTCCAGCTGTTTTCTGTTGGTAAATTGGGGCCGGAAATGATCTCCACTGTTGATGTCCAGGTCTGACCTACAAGATCCCTCTTTGCCTGAGGCCCAGAGCCAAGCCAGTGTGGGCAGCTATAAACTGCTAGGAGGAAATGTCAAGCCCAAACACCATTCCAAGCGCCGTTCACCTTGGAAAAGGCAAAGTGTTACCCTGGCAGAGGCTTGGCTGAGGAGGTTCAGGGACACCTGGGGAGACAGGAACAGCCTTGAATAAAGTTGATGATTCCAGATCTTCAAGGACCCGATTGTGGCCCATAGCTGACCAGTTGCCTTATTTATGTCCAAAGGATAAGCTGAGGGGGGCAAAAGCTGTCTGGGCTGGAGCCTCAAGTAGGATGTCTCTCTAGAGAGGTCCAGAGGGACAGCCTGGTAGGAGGGGGAAAGCACAGGTAGATAGAGCTGCACTGTGCTATAAACATCCCTTCCTGTCAGCAGAAAAAAACAAATACAATGTTATTCGTGCCAGTGGTGGTTATGGGCCAGGCCATGTGCTAAATGCTTTATATTGTATACTATTTCATTTTCGCAGCAAACCTGTCACAGCTTATAATCACTGCTTTACGAGTAAGGAGACAAAGATTCAGAGTGGGCAGTCACTGGCCTGGGATCACACTGGAGCTAAAGAATGGGGCGAGGACTTAGACTTGAAGTACTCAGAGCTCACATATTTTCTGTATAGATGAAGTGAAATTGCATATGCCCTTTTACATGTGTGTCCTCCCTGGGTCAAAGTTCTGGAAGTCTGAGCTTCAGGGTTTCTGATTCCCTGAGAGTCAGTGTCTCTCCCTCTCCCTCTCTCCCTCTCTCCCTCCCTCTTTTGAGCTGTGTCTCATTTCTGGACCGAGAAAGACTGAGATTTTAGACCTGGTGGGTATTCCTTTAATGCTCTTCCAGTGGTGATAACTGTGTGTTTCATGCACTGTCAGCTTTGCCTTAGATCCTGGGCCTCTAACCACTCATGGAAAATTCCAGGGGTAGCAGAGTGATTGGGGTTAATCCCCTGTCCACGTGTTAGGGAAGTGTGTGTAGACGGGTTTGGTTCTTGACAGCGAGCACGCACCACACAGCCTTTTGCTTTCCAAGCCTTACGTGGGGCTGCTACCTGCACATTTCCTGTGGAATATTGGCTCTAAGTCTTTTCCGCAGGTGGAAGCCTGCATTTTACAGTCAGGCAGAAGTGTTTGTGCTCACTTAGTGGACACATCAAGGCTCTAGGTTCTGAAGCAGGTAGAGCTGGGCACCTGGTATGCTAGTGGACCCATCAGGAGACCTGCTTGACTGAAGGTGAACAGCCAGCCTCTGAGGGACAAGGTCTAAATCGGAGTCAGAAGACCTAAGTTCTAGGTCTGGTTTTGTCATGTCTTAATGACGGTGGGCAAGGCTCCTTTTATCCTTCACCCCGAGCTCCCCCATGTAGGTGGGGAAGTTAGGCCATGTGATTCCTCATGTGACTCTTATTTCATACTAGAGGCCCGGTGCATGAAATTCATGCATGGGGGTGGAGGGGTAGTGGGGAGGAGGGTGTCCTTCAGCCCAGTCTGCTCCCTCTGGGACCCCTTTAGGGATGTCTGACTGCCCATTTAAGCCTGATCTTACCCAGAATCAGGCCTAAGAGAGCAGTCGGACATCTCTCTCACAATCCAGGACTGCTGGCTCCCAACTGCTCACAAGCCTGCCTTCCTGATTGCCCCTAACTGCTTCTGCCTGCCAACCTGATCACCCCCTAACTACTCCCCCGATAGCCTGATTGATGCCTAGCTGCTCCCCTGCCAGCCTGTTTGCCCCTAACTGCCCTCCCCTGTGGGCCTGATCACTCCTAACTGCTCTCC
Organism: Lasiurus cinereus; assembly: GCA_011751065.1. Taxonomy (NCBI): domain Eukaryota; kingdom Metazoa; phylum Chordata; class Mammalia; order Chiroptera; family Vespertilionidae; genus Lasiurus; species Lasiurus cinereus. The sequence goes on from JAAGEH010000135.1 coordinate 155,976, forward strand.
CCTGCATGCAGGCCTGGGTCTCCCCCCCTCCCCCCCGCCCAACTGCCCTTCCCTGCAGGCCCGGTCACCCCCAACTTCCCTCTTCTGCCAGCCTGGTCACCCCTAACTGCCCTCCCCTGCAGGCTTGATAACCCCCAACTGCCCTCCCTTGCAGGCCTGGTCCCTGCCAACTACCCTCCCCTGCTAGCCATCTTGTGGTGGCCTTATTGTGTCCACATGGGGGTAGGATCTTTTGACCACGTGGGGGCAGTCATCTTGTGTGTTGGAGTTATGGTTAATCTGCATATTACTCTTTTATTAGATAGTATAGAGGCCTGATGCATGAGTGGGGGCCAGCTGGTTTGCCCTGAAAGGTGTCCCAGATCAGAGTGGGGGTTCCCTTGGGTTGTGGGGTGGCCTGGGTGAGGGGCCTGTGGTGGTTTGCAAACTGGCCACACACACCCGCGCCCTCCCCCACCCCCCTCAGCGACCCAAGCGGAGGCTCTGGTATATGGGATTTATTTATCTTCTATAATTGAAACTTTGTAGCCTGGAGCAGAGCCAAGACTTCTGCTCTCACAGCAATTGAAACCTTGTAGCCTTAAGTGGAGGCCTGGGCTGACCAGGCTGTGTGGAAAGCTTGGCTTCCTCCATCGCCAGAGGCAACCCAAGCCTTGCTTCATGGCAGCAGCCATTGAAACTTTGTTGACTTAAGTGGAGGCTTGGGTGGGCCAGGGTTTGTGGAAAGCTTGGCTTCCTCCATCACCAGGGGCAACCCAAGCCTCCCTCTTGCTCTCTCTGTGGCTGTAGCCATCTTGGTTGGGTTAATTTGCATACTGGTTCTGATTGGCTGGTGGGCATGGTGGTGAGTGTAGTGGAGGTATGGTCAATTTGCATATTACTCTTTTATTAGATAGGATAAATGATCACTGCTTAAATTTGTAACTTGCCTCTGGAGTCCCTCAATGTCACAGCCAAGATCACTTAAACCCTGTGTTTAACCAGTGTTAACCTGGCATGTTAATCATTGTGAACATTTGGGCATGTCAACCAATTGAGAAGTTATAGGCTTCAGTGCCACTTGAGCTTTGCTTTGCCTCTTTACCCTGGTTCTGTTCTCTGCCCTTGTTCCTTGTCCCCAGGGCCTCCTGTTCCAGTTTAGGTCATTGGGACTCAGTATGATGCTCCCGCCCAGTCCTCCCAGGACTAGCAGTGTGGTTTTTGACTCTCATCTCCGTGGCTCTGCCCTTATTGCCAGGGGCAGGCAGGCCTTGGTGACACTATCTTCCTGGCCTCCCCGCCCGCCACCCCCTCTGGCTCTGTGTGTGCTGACCTCCCGCTCACCTGTACTGGCCACACAGTGGTGGTGGATGCGGAGGCAGACACGAAGATAAAGAGACCATGTCTCTGCCCTGCAAGAACTTCCAGGAACATAAATTAGGGGAGCAGTGATGATGGGATAACTTGTTCTGAAGACACTGAAAAAGGAAATATTATTTGAACTGGGTTCTTAAAGTGAGTAACAGTTAGAAAAGGGAGAAGGACATTCCAGCAGAGGGAGAACATGAACTGAAACCATGACTCTGAATCTGCTTGAACTCCTGCCTCAGTCGGGATCCTACCCATGGTCCAGCCTAGTTTTGCAGCCTGGGCTGCCCATCCAGCCTGCCCTTCCACTGTCAACCCATCCTTCTGCTGGGACTACTGTCTGAAGGAAAAGAACTTTCACATATGTAATCTCAGTTGATCCAGTGCAAGGCTGTGAAAGAGGCCAGAACAGGTTCTTCTCCTTTCATAACTGAGGCCCAGAGAGGCCTGTTGGGCATTAGGAGAAGACCCAAGGCAAGCAGCCTGATTCATTGTTTCTGAGGGCCTTGTTCTGGGCTTAGTCTGCAGCCATGGCCCTGAGTCATGTTGCTGGCTTAAATTCTACCCACGTTTGGGTGAGGAGCACCAAGTGCACGTGCACGTGGGCACACGCAGCCATCGGAGCAGGAGCAGGGAATGCAGAAACAAACAAGAGGTGAACCAGGGATTGGGTAATTGTCAAGCTCAGATGCCATCAACCCTCATTTTGCTGCAGGACTAAAACTGTTTGTTGAAGGATCAACCTGTGCACAGGTCCTAAGTGAAATCTGTCAGAACGAGTTGGAAAGGAGCTATTTTTAGTTTGCAGAGTCACTCACTCAGCTGTGTTAGCTGAGGTTTGAGCCAGTCCCCTACGCTTTCCACAGTGTTATTTCTGAAGGAGAAATACCACTTGAATGCTGTGTAAAACCCATTAATGAACCTGGAAGTTTCCAGGGCGTCTTTGTCCTGCAGCTCCTTCGGAAGGCTGCCTTTCCTGAATGACCTTCCTCCTCCCCTATATTTAATGCATTTCTAATTTTAAGTTTGTGTCAAGACTGTGGGACTTCGGTGCCCTAAATAACACAGAAACCTACCCCCCGCAATCCACTGAGTTGGGAGGGCTCTGCAGCATTGAACACAGCCTGGAAAAGCATTTTCCACTTGCTGTCTGGCACGTAATCTGCAGTTCTTAGAGGAGCAGGGGGTCTCTGAGGCCAGGGTCCCGGGCGGCCCAAACCTCCCAGGTGCAGCAGGTTTTGGGGCCTCCCGAATGGGGAGGCAGCGTTCTCCCAAAGCCTGTTTCACTGGAGATTAGAAAAGCTAGCCCATCTGTGCTGTCACTGCTGACCTAATAGGAGAAATAACCCAAAACAAACCTCTAAGCAGTGGCCTGGATTTGTCTGTGTGAACACTCAGGAGAGACAGGGCTGTGTTGTTCGAAAGAGATGATAAAAGGATATGATACAGAAGCACATGTTTACCACCCACTATTTTCTCATTTACTTATATTTATCACCTTTTCTCACTGAAACACAAGCTGCAGGAGGGCAAGGGCCTATATATCTTGTTCAAGGCTGGGTTCTCAGTGTCTAGAATAATCCCCGGCACCGCAGAGATGCGTAGTGGTCGTTCCCTGACAATAATTGAGAAGTGAACGAAATAAGTGGTTTTAGAACCATGTGGCCCTCTTCTGCTCCCTTCTTTCCCTCCCTATTGTCGTCCGTCTGTCGTCTGTAGTCTTCAATCCCAGGCCAGCTCAGGAACAGGCATTTCTGGTTTTTCAGGCATTTGGGCATCAGACATCCTGCAGAGCCGGAGAGCAGACCCTGTACTGGGCTCAGACAACTCGGACATTTCATACAATCTCTTAATGACAAGGCTTTTATGGTCTGCCTTTCAGCACTTCACGATTTACCAAGCGCTTTCACACACCGTCTCTGGTTTTTCTTCTTTTATTCAGCAGATGCATACATACGCCTGTCTGTCTGGACACTCCATGAGCAGAATGGGGGAAGCAGTTCCTGGCTTAGGGGTTTGTGAGCTAGTAGCCGGGCTCAGGCAAGTTCATGGCAGGACAAGCAGAATGTGACAGAGGCTGAAGGGAGAGTCTGACAATGCAGCTATATTGATCCCATCCCTTCACTGTGCCCTTAGGGACTTTTTCTTTCTTGCACTTCCAATCCTTCTGGTTCTGTTGGATTCTGCAGGGGTGGGGTGGGGGTTGATGACTGGAAAGGCTTTTGAATTGGAAGGATTGACATGAAGAGAGCTAATGTAAATTAGTAGGGGAGCGTTGGCAAGGACTGCACTAAGAGGAAAGCAGAGGAAGAGCAGAGGGAGGGAGGGAGGGAGAAAGAGAGAGAGAAAGAGAAAGAGAGAGAGAGAGAGAGAGAGAGAGAGAATGCGAATGCGAATGCCTGAGTATTGTCAAGAGAGGGAGCAAGCCAGCCAGGAACTGCATCGTCTCAGAGCCAAGGCGATTTCAACAGGGTGGTCAGGGAGGCTGAGGACTGACCGTGAGGTTTGGTGATGGGAGGTGTGGTGTCACCTCAGAGAGAAGTTGAATCAGGGGCATAGGGAATGAAAGGATCGTAGGAAAGACAGGCCGCAGGTGAACGACTCTTTCAGGAGATTCATGGTCAAAGGAGGATGAGAACAAACTCAGGAACTTGAAAGGAGAGCCTGGTTTGAGTCAGTTTTGCCAGTTTGAGGGGCTGGAGTATGTCAGAGGCTGCAGTCAAGGATTAGAGAGAGAAAGAGAGAAAAAGCCTGAGTAAAAATGCAGACAGGAGGGGGGAAGCAGCTGGAGCAGGGCCCCCGAGGAGATGAGAGGTAGGGTTGAAATCACTGGGAATGGGCTAGTTCTGACAAGAAGAAAGGGCACTTTCTCTCTCCGCATAGGAGTAAAATAAAGAGAGGACATGTGAAATTAGAAGTTTACGTGATGGAGAGAAATGCTTTCATTGAAGTGTGTATTCTTTGTCATTGAGTTATATCGGAGCTTTATTTATTCAATAAATGTTTAATGCATCCTACTGTGGGCCATGCACAGTTTAAGGTGCCAAGAATTCACAAAGAAAAGACCAAGTTCCTGCCCACTACAGTATCTCAGTATTATTAGTAATATAGTAATTATTAATAGGTGCATCTCTAACTCAAACGTTGAGTTCTTTGGGATGCTGTCTCATATATGTTTGAATAATCAGGGCAGACATGGTACAAAGTAATCAGTAGAGATATGCTGAAAAAGTGTGAAAACTCCTGTTAGGTGGCTTAACTCTTCCTGGTTAGGTTGGAAGCCAAATTGTTTGCTGGTGTGATAAGGTCAGTTTGGGGAGGCCTCCAGGGAGGGACTAGTTTGCTCTGTCATGGTGCACCCAGCATGGTCTGGTACCTGCTGGAACAGAAGAAGACATGGTTACTGGCTCTGATCCCTGAGTGGTGGTGAGTGGTACAGATGTTTCCTCCTTCATTCTCGGCTTAAGGAAACTGATGCTCAACGAGAAAGCTGTCAGGAGCTCAGTGCCACATAGTACATGGCAGAGCATGGCCTTGAACTTGGCTCTCAGAGCCCTCGTTTTCCTAGCCTGGTACACCAACAGCTTCCTCTCAGGACAGTTGTAATCAGAATGTGGGCCTGGGCTCTGGCTCTGGCTATCACTAGGGGGCAGTTGGGTCTGATGGAGACCCAGGAGCCCTCTCTAGACTCAGTCTGGGTCAGTATCTTATGAAGAAAAGTAGGAGGAAAGGAATAGCCTCAGTGGGGTTAACTCACGATGATTATACCATAGAGCTTGCCAGAGTTGAAGGTCTGATGGAGAGACTCTTGAATGTGAAGTGAGACCTGGGTTGGATTTTCTGCTCTGTCATCTACAGTCCACATGACTGGGACAATGAAAACCTTCCGAGCCTTACTTTTCTCACCTCCTACGTGTGAGTAATAATACCTGCTTTTCCTTGCACCAGAGCCGCTCTCCTGTCTCAATCACTGGACATCTTAGGAGCTATACAGAACCGTATTGGATCTTGTGGCAAACACTTCTGAGAATCAGCACCAGTGAAAATAGTGGAGCCCAGATGCTTGACAATCCATAGCCAGTCTCTAGGCAGTGCCGGAGAGTGTGGATTCCTATCGAGGCAGCCCAGGCACTGGCAGCAAGGATGTCTCTGGCTTGCTCTCTCTCAGCAGCAGAGGAGATTCATCAGCACTGATTTAAAGTCCCAGTGATCTAATGTGTCATCACCACCCTCTGCAGCATTATGACTGCCCCAGGCTGCGCCCAGGGTCACCCGGGAGCTGTCCAGCTGTCTTGTTGCATTTGACCTTGAAAACTGGGCGTTCCAGGGTGAAAGTAAATCATGCTGAGGTTTAGAGGGAACAGAAGTCAATGAGATTTAAAGGAGGTTGCAGTGGTTTGATGAGAAAAACGCAAGGTCTGTAAAGGCTGAGTGAGCTGTGCCTGAATCAGTGTCTGGGGAACTGACATTACCTCCATCCCTACCCCTGTTTCCCTGACTTGGACCCCCATAATCGCTGCCTAATTACAGTGACAGTCCCTTTGTTGAAGATTCCCTGTCTCTCGTCTGGCCTCTTCCCAGTTGTCCCAATCATCTCCAAAATGTACTAAAATATGAATCTGATCGTGCTAGGCTCTTATTTTTATTATTATTTTTATGATTCTTAGAAAATACAGAAAACATTCATTCCCACAGCAGACACTGTTGAAAACCTACTGTAGGTAAGAAACTTAACCAGGCCTTTAGGATATAGTGGGGGAATAGGGCCCAGCCTCTGCCCTCAAGGGTTAGGTTAAACACAAAACCTGTAATCCCCACCACCAGTGTGCAAAGAATGGCATTAGTGTAAGGTTCACCACTGAATCCCTATCACCTTGATTAGTGCCTAGCACATAGTAGGTGCTCAGTAAATAATTGTTGTAGGGTTGAATGTATGCCCTTTCTTTTTAATGGTCTCCCATCCAGGATGAAGTCTAAAATCTCTAGCTTGTCATAAGAAGCTCTTCCTGCTCCTGCTCCTGTCATGATATCAGCTTCATTCTCTCTTGTACTGGGCAGTTTATCTGTATCAAACCAATGAAATCTTAGCATTGTTGGATGCTTCTGGGTTTTTGCATGGCTGGTTCTTCTGTTTTCCTTTGTCCATGGCTCCTTGGACAACTACTACCTGTCCCCCAATGGATAGCAAGGATGATGTCTTATATTCATGTCAGTGTTTCTTCCACTCGGACTGACGAACCTGCCTCTTCTTTCTCTCTCTGTTGAGTTTTTCTTGGCTCGATGTGGTTACCCACCATCCTTGGCTCTGTTGAGCTGCTGTCCCTGAAGCCCTTTTCCATATTCCTTCTCTTCTCCTTTTCCTCAGCCTCCTGAGAGTCCAGATCTGGACTTTGTTGGGCTGCTGGAGGCCTGGTTCCTGGCTATGATGAACCCTGGCCTTCCTTTTGCTTTTCTTAAACATCTCCCTCCTGCATTGGCCCCATCCGGACAGCTGGACCTCTCTGCCAGTTTCACATGCCCAAGAACCTTACCCTGAGCAGGCATGGATTTTGCCACTCCCTTTGCCTGAGGACTGGATTATCTGTCCTGGACCTTCGGTTACTGTTTGGGATCTTTTTCTGGATGGCTGATTCCCCAGTGCTTGATTCTTAGGGTTGTTGCTGCATAGACTTCCTGCTCAGAGGCCCTCTTTGATATTGGTGCTGGCCTGAATCTGACCAGGCCCCTTCGAATACTTTGTAGTAAATGGCTGCCTTAGGAGCCAGCCCTGTAGTCATTCCTCTTCCCCAATAGTTATTTCCATCTAGTTCTAGCCTTTTTTTTGGCCTGTAATGTACTGAGCCACTGAGCACTGAAGCCTTGCCTGGCAGGCATCCCTTGAGACAGATAAAGAGAAAACACTGCTCTTGTCATTTTTAAAGAAGCAAAACCAGACCATTTTGTTGGGATGCAGCTTCCAGAATCCCAAGACCCCAGTCCAGTTAGTAGAATTATGACTAGAAGAAGTAAGTTTTTGTGTGATTACATAATTCCCTTCTGTGATGCAGTGGTTCTCTTTGTGGGAACACTGCAGGTTGCTCTTTGGAAGGGAGCACTTTTTACTGGGTGCCTGGTATCATCCAAGATTGGGGCAACTGGCTGTGTGGAGCAGAAATGGAAGGAATCAGAGATGTTTTTGCAAAAAGAGCAGCTGCCATGACGGTCGTGAAACTTCTGGCTTTTCAGAGAGCCAGAGTGTAAGGAGAGAGGAAAGCAGCGGGCATGGTGGGAGCCCAGCACGGGTGCCAGGAGTCTGCTTGAAGCTCCCAGAAGACATTCCCATGGGCCACTGCAGGAAACCCAGCTGGTTGGGAGCAATTGCTCACAGCTGCTGAATGAAGTGCATGTGTCATTATAGCCAGTAGTCCCAGGACTGATGAGGACAGTTCCTCACACCAGAAAGTTAGTTTAGTTATTCTGGAGTGTCTTCTCTGTGGTTTCATTTCCACATGGCCGGTTTTGGGTAAGATTTATTAATAGCCTGGAACATGCACATTATTCGAGGATAGAGTCTGCATGAAGGAGCAACAAATAGGAGAAGAACTTGGAAGAATCAAGACTACATCGTGGTTTGATTTTTGGACAATCTGCTTTACTTTCCAAGGCCTCAGATTTTGCAAATGACATATAATACTTATTAGGCCTTTCTCTCCAAGTGGTTGTCGAAATGGTGTTATGGATGTGAAAGTACTTTATTTTATTTATTTATTTTTTAATATATTTTATTGATTTCTTGCAGAGATGAAAGGAGAGGGATAGAGAGCTAGAAACATCAATGAGAGAGAGACATTGATCAGCTACCTCTTGCATGCTCCCCACTGGGGATGTGCTCGCAACCAAGGTACATGCCCTTGACCGGAATCGAACCTGGGACCTTCCAGTCTGCAGACCGATGCTCTATCCACTGAGCCAAACCAGTCCCGGCTGAAAGTACTGTATAAACTATAAAGCAATAAACAAATATAAGTTATGTTAGTAGGTTTCTTTGTCAGATCTAACCTTCTATGAGTTTTCAGGTCTGATAGCTCTTTGGAAATCATCAGTTATCATGGAGCTGGAGTTTAATATGAGTCATTTTTTATGATTTCTATGTTCCTCTTTATCCATTAGTACTTCCCAAGTACTGAGGGTGCATTCAAGCTGTGGACTTGGAATGTGACAACAGGGAGTCCTCCAGCTTTCTAAATGGGATGTGAGTGATAGTATAAATTTCCTACAGGTAAGAGCTGAGGACTTGTGGGCAGAGAGATCTAGAAGTAGTGTTGAGAAGAGTGTTGTTGGCCAACTCTCTTGAGTCATTGGGAGATCTTAGTGGAGATGACATTTGAAGATGGGGAAGATTAAATTCAGTGGTCGAGAAGATCAAGCTCTGTAGGCTTCTGAAGGATCTGTGAGGGAGGAGACTGGTTTCTTCTGAGGCAGTAAACCTGAGGACAGTGTTGTCAGGGTTTGGTTTGAGCACAGAGGTTGGCAGTTAAGAATGACTTGATTTGGAACAATAGGATATTTTAAAGAAATAATGATAGCTCCTATCTGTTGAACACTGACTCTGTACCACATATTGTGCTAAGCAGTGTATGAACATTATGTACTTTCAGTTCTTACCATGTTCCTATGAAGCAGTGTACTATTTTATCGCCATTTTGTAGAGGAGGAAACCAAAACTTGAGATAGTAACTCATCTAAGGACACAACTAGGAATAGCAGAGCTAACACACAGTGGCAGTATTGTAGACTGGAGGATACATACAGGCAGCAAAGATGAGTTTTTGAATGTCTCAACCCCAGCCTCCTTACCCACAAATCCAGCTTATGCCACTTTACAAGTCTCAGATGAGAGGTTACCATTGGTATATTTTTTGGACAATTCCAGTTGCCATTTCAAGTATGAGCTACCTGAGGATAGGTAGCATGACTTAGTTGTGTAAGTATCTTTAATGCCTGGCACAGTGCCTTTCAGAAAGCAAGCTGTTGGGATTTCTTATGGAACTTAATGGAAACCTCTCATCACTGAAAGTCTGAGTCACCTGTTACAGTTTGATTTCATCCTAACATCTGATCATCTCATGGTTGGTGGTCTTCAGAAGAGAGTATAGGTGTTGCAGAATGGGCAATGCATTTTAGGATTTAAAAAAATTTCATACCCTGGCCCTGGTTGGTGTGGCCCAGTTGGTTGGAACATTGTCCCGTGCACCAGAAGGGCATGGATTTGATTCCCAATCAGGGCACTTAAGTAGATTGTGGGTTTGGTCCCTAGCTGGGGCAAGTATGGGAGGCAACTGATTGATATATTTCTCTCACATCACTGTTTCTGTCTCCTCTTTGATTTTCATTCTCTCTCTCTCTCTCTCTCTCTCTGTCTCTCATTTTCTCTCTCTCTCCCTTCTTCCTTCTCTAAAGTCAGTAAAAATCTCAAATCCTGTTGAGCAGGGGCCGAGGGGCTAAGTCACATAGCAGCCACTTGTAGAAGCCTTAGGGGCTTGAGCTCCACCCACTATGAAGCAAGCAGGCCTGGAGAGGTCTGAGGTGGTATAGCTGCGGACAGAACTATGACATATGAGTTTGGAGGGAGAGGAACAAAAGAAGAATGTTGACTCCTCCAGTGTTTCAGCATGAGGATCATGGAAACACAAGCATGTTTCTCAGTTTGCAGTGCTTCATTCCTCAGATGCCTGTTTAAGGGTAAGGGCACAGAGGCATGCAAATGGTACCTTTCCCTTTGCGCATATCAAGGTGAAATTTCTGCTGCTGCATGGGGACTTGTGGGAGCACTTCCGTAGTTACTGCTGTAAATGCATTTATCATTCTGCTCCCCTGGCACATTTTGCCTAGCTGCATCATTTCCCTGTTCCTTCCTTCCCTGCGTGATGATGATGCATCTGGTGGCTGCAGCCTCCCTGATCAGAGTTTGTCGTGTAATGGAAAGAGCAATGTACTAGCTAATAATGACAGCAGGTAGCTGTCTTGATCTGGTGCCTGGTTCTCTGCTGAGGACTTTCTAGACATCATTTCTTTAATCCTCATGACAACCCAGCAGAGTTTAGGTTATTATTCCTATTTTCAGATGAGGTGAGTGAGGCTCAGGGGTGGTCACATGACTAGTAATTGACAGAGTTGTGATTAAAACCCAGAGCCTACTGCAGAGCCTGTGCCATGAACTATCAGATTTCCATTTCAAACTCTAATGTTAATTCTCTGTGTGACTCGGGGCCAGAGGCTCTGCTTCCTGGGGCCTCAGCTTTCTAATCCATGTCATGAGAAGCGGTTCCAGGGGTTCTTCCAAATCTCTAACACCAACACCATTCTACTTACCTATTTGGAGGCTGATTTCTTTTTAGCTCTGAGATTTTTTTTTCTTTTTGTTTTATAGTGGCAAGCTAGCTGCTATGTCTTAATTCCGTAGTAACACATTAATACAGGCAATTAAGACTATATGTGTAAAAAAGTGTGGATCATTATTGTCTAGTAGAACTTTTTATGATGATCGAAATGGTCTGTATCAGTTCAGTATAGTAGCTGAAACCACATGTGACTACAGAGCACTTGAAATGTGGCTAATATGACAAAGGAACTGAATTTTAAATTTTATTTTATTTTAATTAATTGATATATAAATAGCCCCATGTAGCTAGTAGCTCCTATATTGGACAATGAGGGTATAGATGGTATAAAAATATAAAACCAAATAGAGTATAGATTTTCCATTCCTATCTTAACTTTGTCTTTTATATACCAATCAATGTTTCTGATTTCCATGTTTATTTTTCCAGAGGTCTAATACCTGATATATTATTATATTTATATTTTGCTTGCAGTTTTCAACACAATCAAACATACATTATTGCATTATTTCTAAGGTAAGAAAACTGAGGCACAGAAGACATAAATACTACTAGGAGCTGAGTAAATACTTTTTTTGCATAAATAATTTTTTAGACAGAACCAGGACTGGCAACTTAGGTTTTTTTTTGTGTTTTTTTTTTTGATTCCTGGCCAGTTTCCATATCATTGGTGTGCCAATCATAGAATAAAGAGACTCTGCTCATTACAGATAATTCTTTTAATGTTAGGTGGGGGATTTTTTCTTTTCATTTGCTACCTTTCTGTACTATTTGATTTTTTAAAACTCTATATAGGCATTATCTTAATTATAATAATAATGTAGATTTTTGGAGAAATTATATGAAATGCTATGAGCCTGCATACTGGAGCTGTTTCTATTTGGAGATGTAAGTTGAGCACTGTTATGCTAGTCAAATAGAGAGAGGCAGGGTTTTCAGGTAGGATCCCTCATCAGAAGAGAATTGAATTCCATCTTGATTTCTGGTAATGGTGCAGTAATTCTTTCAGACCAAGTGTCCTCAAAAAAACAATTGTAAACCGAGACAAAATGTAAAAACAAAAACAAAACAAACAAACAAACAAACAAAAAAAACAACTACTAGAAGGAACTGGAGAGTAATTGAACACAGGTGTATCTTCACAAGTGTTAAGATCGTGATGGTCAAGGAAAGATTGAGGAACTATTCCAAATTGAAGAATTCCAAAGAGACAAGGCAGCTCAACGAAATGTACAGTTGTGAGCTAGATCCTTTCTTGTAAAGAACATTATTAGAACAATTGATGAAACCTAAAGAAGTCTGAAGTTTTGATGGTAGTTACAGTGTTAATTTTTTAGTTTTGATGGTCAGGTTGCCATTATGTAGAGAGTGTTGTTGGTTTTGATGACTAACATTTTGGAGTGACATCAGTTTGGCAACTTGCTCAAAAGTAGTTCAGAAGAAAATGGAGAAAGAGAGGGAATGGAATTCAGGGAAAATATGGTTAAATGTTAATATTGGGAAATATGAATGAAGGGTGAACAGGAGCTCTTTATATAGTTCTTGCAAGTTTGTTCTAACTTTGAATTCATTTCAAAATAAAAAGATTTTAAAAACTTAAATCCTGAGCAACAATATTGAAAATAGAACACATCAACATTTGGGGCATGTAGCTAAAGCAGTGCTTTGAGGGAAATTTATATCTTTAAGAGCATATATTAAAAAAGAAGGAAAGACTAGATTCAGTGACCTAAGGCTCCACCTTTAGAAGCCGGAGAAAGAAAAGTTAAGTAGAAAGAAGGAAATAATAAAAGTAAGAACAGAAATTAATAAAATAGAAAATAGACAAAAGTAGAGAAAAATAATAAAGCCAAAATAAATTCTTTGAAAGTATCAATAAAATTGATAAATCCTAGCTGGACTCATCAAGAAGAAGAAAAGAAATCACACAATACCAGTATCAGGAACAAAAGTAGGCGTGTCACTATAGAGTCTACAGTTGCATACTCTCACACATAGAGAACATTATTTAGCCTTAAAAAAGAAGGAAGTCTTGCCATTTGTAATAAGATGAATATATAACCTAGAGGGCAGTATGCTAAGTGATACAAACTAGACACAAAAAGACAAATGCTGTATGAGCTCACTTATATGTGGAGTCTAACAAATTGAACTCATGAAAGCAGAAGTAGAATGGCAGTTGCCAATGGCTGGGGTGTAGAGCAAATGGGGAGATGTTGGTCAAAGGTGCAGTTATGGGAGATGAATAAGCCTGGAGATTAATGTACAGTATGGTTACTGTAGTTAATAATTTTGTATACTTGAAATTTGCCAAGAGAGTAGATTTTAAGTGTTTTTACTACACACACACACACACACACACACACACTAACTGTGTGAGGTGATGAATGTGTTAGATTGATTATGGCAATCACTTCACATTGTATATATCCAATTATATTGTATATCTTAAATATATACAATTTTTATCTGTCAGTTATACTTCAAAGCTGGAAAAAATTTAACATCCATTTGTGGAAAAAACTTTTGGCAAATTAGATTTAGAAGGGAACTTCTGCATTCTGACAGAGGGCATTTATAAAAAGCAAATGTCATAATTAAGGTGAAAAATTATGTTCCTCCTAAGATAAGAATAAAGCAAATGTGTCCCCTCTCGTCATTAATTGGATGGAGATTCTATCCAGTGTCATAAAGTAAGAAAAAGCAATAAATGGCTTAAAAATCAGAAAGGAATAAGTAAACTTGTTTTGATTCACAGATAGTATGATTATCAACAAAGAAAATCTTAAAGAATCTAGAAAATAACTATTACAACCCAGAAGTGAATTTAGCAGAGTACAAAATCAACATTCAGAAATTGATTATATTTTTTCTATAGAAGCAGCAAAGAATTGGAAGATCTTTAAAAAGCAATTTCTTTTTCAATTACATTAAAAAGCCAAAACTATTTAGGTATAAACTTACCAAAAAATGTGAAAGACCTGTCATAAAGACTACAAGATAGTGCTGAGAGAAGTTAAAGACCTAAATAAATGGAGAGGTATCTCACATTCATGGATTGGGAGACTCAATGTTGTTGTCAGTTCTCCCTAAATTGATTTGTAGATTTGAAGTAATCTCAATCAAAATCCCAGGAGGCTTAGGGGTAGAAATTGACAAACTGAATCTAACATTTACATGGAAACATGAAGGACCTTGAATATTTAAAGCAATCTTGAAGAAGAAGAAGAAAGTTGAAGGATTCACTTTAAGATTTTCTATAAAACTATAGTATGACAATAACAAAAATACAAATAACTTAATTTTTAAAATCTGCAAAGTACTTGAATAGACATTTCTCCAAAGAGAAATGATCAATAAGCACATAAAAATATTCTCAACATCACTAATTAGGGAAATGCAAATCAAAACCATATGAGATTACACTGTACAGCCATTAGGATGGCATGCATATATATATATATATCTCAACTAAAAAACTGTTGGCCAGGATATGGAGAAATTGGAACCCTTGTACACTGTTGGTGGAAATGAAAAAATGGTGCCCCCACTATGGAAAGCAGTATGATGGTTCCTCAAAATATTAAAAATAGAATTATAAGATCCATCATTTCTTCTTTTGCATATGTGTTCAAAGAATTGAAAGAGGATCTTGAAAGGTGTTTGTAGCAGCATTATTCACAATTGCCAAAAAGATGAAAGCAGCCTAGTGTTCATCAGATAAATGGATAAGCAAAATGTGGTATGTACGAATCATAGAATATTATTCAGCCTTAAGAATGAAGGATATTCTGACACATTTTGTAACATGGATGAACATTGAGGACATTATGCTGAATGGAATAAGCCAATCACAAAACGACAAATGTTATATGATTCTACTTATATAAAGTACCTAGAGTAGTCAAATGCATAGAGCTAGCAAGTAGAATCTTTATTCATAGTAGCTCCAAACAGGGAACATTCCAAGTATTCATCTGTGGAGAATGAATAAAAAACTGGTGTATATTCATGGGATTCCAAAGGAGTGAAGGGATATATCCAACAACATGGATGAAATCTCAGAATTATTATTCTGAGAAAAAAGAGCCCCAGAAAAAAACCTCTAAATTAACACAGTCAGTGAGTGTGCCCTCCCGCCTGGCTGCTCCTTTCCTCTTGCAATCTAGCAAAGAAGAGGAAAGTTACAGGGACCTAGCAGACCACTGGAATCCATTCCAACAGGCTCCACACGGAAGCTGGAGGGCACTTTTCAGACCAAAAGGAATCCCAAGCCACCTGCACCCTCAGCACTGCTCTTCTCATGGACAAGGTACTAAGATCCTAAAATGCTAAAAAGGCCACCTGGGGTAGTGGAAAGGACAGTGCACTGCAGTCAAGACATCTGGGTGGCAGACCCAGCTCTGCCACTGACCTGCTGTGCAGTGTTAGGCCTATTGCTTAGCCTCTTTTGAGTGCCAGTGTCCCCATCTGTAAAATAGAGATGATAATGTGTACCTAATTTAATACTACTAGTTTCAGCCCAGCTGGTGTGGTTCAATGGTTGAGCATCAACCTATGAATCAGGAGGTCATGGTTCAGTTCCTGGTTGGGGTGCATACCTGGGTTGCGGGCTTGATCCCTAGTGTGGAGCATGCAGGAAGCAGCCAATCAATGATTCTTTCTCATCATTAATGTTTCTGTGTCTTTCTCCCTCTCTCTTCCTCTCTGAAATCAATTTAAAAAAAATAATACTATTGGTTTCAGTTTTACCTGTTAGAATATCATATATGGAATCATGCAGTGTGTATTTTTGTGTAAGGCATCTTTCACTCAGAATAATAATTCTGAGATTTCATCCATGTTGTTGGATATATATCCCTTCACTCCTTTGGAATCCCATGAATATACTCCAGTTTTTTATTCATTCTCCACAGGTGAATATTTGGGATGTTCCCTGTTAGGGGCTACTGTGAATAAAGATTCTACTTGCTGTCTCTATGAATTTGATCCACACATTGGCCTTTTCTGAATAGAGTTTGCACTTTCAGAATACCCCTTGTAATTTTGCTCGATGCTGGCTCATTGACTCTCCCACTCCTGCCCCAGGCTGCTCTGTCTCTGGGGAGTCACACTGTCTGTGAAGATCCAGAGGAAGCCAGCAGCACACTGCATTCATGCAGCGAGGTGGCACCTTAGCCTCTCTGCAGTGAAATGCCCAAATTAACTCACCATTGTTAGCAGCCCTGCCAGCTGAGAAGACTCAGCGTGTTCCAGTGCAAGGGGTGGGCTGAGGACAGGTGGAGTTTCATGTCCATACTTAAGTGCTTTTGCCTGATCTACCTTGATATTTCATTACCTTGAAAGCCAATGGGCTAGGGAGGGAAGTGAGATAGGTGGGCAGAATCTTTCTTTTTAAGTTAGAAAGGAAAAAACTTCTCTCCTGACTTATCATCTAGCTTGCTTACTGTGAAAGCGTGCCTTTTCTATCAACTACTTTCCTCTGCCCTAATCTCTCATTCTCTTTCTCCTTGTCCAGCACACTCTCTCTTCCTCCTGTCCCTGCCCCACCTTCTATTCTTTTATCATTTGTTTTCTGAGACTATGAAGGTATGGAGTGGTAGAAAAAATACAGTACATCACCAGATTTCTGCCCCTTTCCCAGGTAATAGTCACTATCTTTTTTTAAACTTTATTTTTATTGTTGACACTATTACAGATGTCCCCCCTTCTTTTCCCCTACTTTGCCCACCTCCTCTCAGCCCCTGCCCCCCACTTCACTCTGGCCATCACCACACTATTGTCTGTGTCTATGGACTGTGTATATATGTTCTTTGGGTACTCTCTTCATCTTCTTTCATCCAGTCTAACCCCTTCCCTTCTGACACCTTTCGGTATGTTCACTGTATCCATGCCTCTGGTTCTATTTTGTTCGTCAGTATATAGCTCTTAGGGCAAGGGAAACAAGGGAAAAATAAATGGGACTACATCAAACTAAAAAGCTCCTGCACAGCAAAAGAAACCATCAACAGCCCTGGCTGGTTTTTGCTCAGTGGTTAGAGCATTGGTTCTCAGACCATAGGATCTGATTCTGATTCCTGGTCCTGGGTTGCAGACCTGATCCCAGCCTGGGTTGGGGCATGTGCAGGAAGCAACCGATCGATGTGTATCACATCTTTCTCTTTCTCTCTCGCGTTTCCCTCCCTTATATTCTTTCTAAAAAAATCAATGGAAAAAATATCCTCGGGTGAACCCAAAAAAGAAATCATTAACAAAATGAAAAGGGAACCCACTGTATGGGAGAACGTATTTCCCAATGACATATCTGATAAGAGGTTAAATTTCCTAAACATATAAGGAACTCATACAACTCAACACAATGAAGACAAATGGTTCAATTAGACATTTCTCTAAAGAGGACATATAGATGGCCGTTAAACATGGAAAAATGCTTAAAGTCATTAATCATTAGAGAGATGAAAATTAAGACCATAATGAGATACCACCTCATACCTGCCAGAATGGTTACCATCAATAAATTAACAAACAAGTGCTGGTGAGGGTGAAGAGAAAAGGGAACCCTCATGCACTGTTTGTGGGAATGCTGATTGATGCAGCCACAGTGGAAAACAATATGGAGCTTCTTGAAAAAATAAAAAATGGAATAGCCTTTTGACCCAGTGATCCCACTTCTGGGAATATATCATAAGAATCCTGAAACACCAATTAGAAAAGAATATATGCACCCCAAGTGCATACTAGTGTTATTTACAATAGCCAAGATTTGGAAACAGCCCAAGTGCCCATTAGTAGATGAATGGATAAAAAAGCTGTGGTACATTTACACTATGGAATAATACTTGGCCATAAAAAAAAAAAGAAACTCTCACCTTTTGGGACAGCATGGATGGAACTAGAGTCACTATCTTAAAAAGGGTATCCTGAATATAACATTGGCGCATTCAGAGTTTTATCACATTTGTTATGTTCTATTCCCACATAGTTCATTGTCTGACGCAAGCAAGGCTACAGCCAAGCTAAGGAGGACCAAGACACCAAGGCAGCAATGGATTGTTTTTTCCTAACGCTCTTTTGTTCTATCATTTTGGCCTTTGATATATAAGGGCATCTCTGCCTGTCTCCTCTGGTGAGCAGTATTTGTGATTACAGCTTGTTCATGCTTCTATGTGTTCACTTGTTTAAACTTGGATTTCTGCCACTCATCCTGAGGAAATTGGGGTTCTACTGTGACCCTGAATAAAGATCACAGGAGGAAAAGAGGAAGGGGGCCCTCCTGATAGCAGGTCTCTGGACAGCCAGCAATTCTGCAGTATAATATATTGAACTGGAAGTCAGAACACTCAGGTTCTTGACCCAGTTTGCCAATAATTTCTGGCATGGCCTTCAACAAATCACTGTCCTTTGAGTCTCAGGTTTCCCATCTAAGCTCTGGTGCCTGTAGGGGCAAAGATTAAGTTAAGCTGTATATACTATGTTGTGACCAAGCCAAACCTCTACTCAGGTATATTGTCTTTGAAAATGCTTGGTGGGGCCAGGCCAATGTGGCTCAGTGGTTGAGCGTCGACCTATGAGCCAAAAAGTCACGGTTTGATTCCTAGTCAGGGCATATACCCGGGTTTTGGGCTCAGTCCGCAGTGTGGGGCGTGCAGGAAGCAGCCAGTCAATGATTCTTTCTCATCATTAATGTTTCTATCTCTCTCTCCCTCTTTCTGTATCAATAAAAATACGTTTAAGAAAATGAAAAATAAATAAAATGCTTTGTAGGCCAAACTAATGATGGGACAAACAAAATGGAGCCTTCGGACCAGGGTAGATCCTCAGGGAAGCACCATGAATGGTGCTCCTGGTAGCAGAGGTCTTAGCAATATGTTTGCTGGGCAGAGGGGCCTTTTCCACTTGGGGTGTCGGAAGCCGGTAAGGGCACAGTGGCATTGTCTGCTAGGGCTGGTCCCAGAGATTCTCCCTTTCTTGACCATGGATTGCTTGCACTACCCTTCCTAGATCATCAGGGCACTCGCTGGGCAGGAAGGGTGGGGCCCACGTACCCAGCTCTCCCTTGCCAAAATTCAGGGCACATCCTGTGTATGGAGGGATTTCACAGAGGCTGCTAGAATCCCAGGTGTTTAAAGTCTGACCTAGTGAGGGACCATGGAGTCACACAGTGCTGCTTGAACCCTCTGCCTGGGGATTCTTGTTAGGATAATTCTTATTTTTAGAAAGCTCATCCTTTGTATTAATTTTTATCACTATGGAAGATAGGTAGGACAGGCATTTAAAAAATAATTTCTAATTTCTGTTCTAAAAATAGTGTATGATCATTGTAGAATTATAGAACACCAAAATCATCCATAATTTCACAACCTAGAGAAAACTACTTTTTGTTGTTGTTGTTGTTGTTAATCCTCATCCGAGAATATTTTTTCATTGATTTTAGAGAGCTTGAAGGAGAGAGGAAAAACAGAGAGAAACATCAATGTGAGAGACACATATCGATTAGTTGGCTCCTGCACTAGCCTGGGCCGGGGAGGAGCCTGCAACCAAAGTACGTGCCCCTTGTCCAGAATCGAACCCAGGAACTTTTGGTCCCTTCTTTGCTTTATCCACTGATCCAAAGTTGTTAGGGCTGGAGAAAACCACTTGTAACATTCTAATGCTTTTTTCTATGTATTTTTTTTTTAACTTGAGATATTATATGTAGTATGTTTGTTTATATCAGATTATATTGGGAACATTTCCTCCATATTATTGAATAGTCTTTAAAATAAGTATTTAACATTAAAGATCATATTCCATCATTTGCATATGCCACAATTTACATAATAATTTTTGGAAATTTAGGATGTTCCAAGATTTTGCTACTAATAATTATACCATGGCCTCTGGAGTGGGGTGGGGTGGGGATTGGGTAGAAGGGAGAAGTGGGAGGGAAATAGGGGACATCTGTAATAATGTCAAGAATAAAAAATAAACTTAAAAAAATTATACTGTGATCAACACCTTTGTATCTAAACCTTTGGTCAAATCTATGATTATTTTCTCAGGAAGGATTTTTAGAAGTAGTATTCCTAGATCAAAGGATGTAGATTTTTTTAATGGCTCTTGACACCTATCAAATATGCCAAGAATTATTAAAGTTTGTATTTTGGTCCTTGACCCCTGGTATAATGGCACTGATCACTGGTAGATGCTTAAGTGTCTGAAGTGTCTCATTTGAAAATTCCCTTAACTCTCAAATGATACACGAATTTAAAGGTGCCTCACATTCTCTTGCTATCCTCAATCTTATTAAATGACATCCCCTAACTCTGCGAGTCTCTCTGAGGGGCTTGCTCTGGAGAGCAGGGACTTTCTGTTACCCTGGATTGATTGAGGGGCCAGGCCAACCTTCCTTTCTAGAAAATGAAAAATAAAAAACAACAACAACAAAAAGGAAAGCTGTTTTATTACCTATCAGATAAGAATAATGCATGGAAAACACATTGAAAACTATGAAGAAGTCTATAAATGTAATGTGTTATTAGAGTTACTTTGGATTCAAATAATAATGCTGATAAGACTACTAAGATATTATATAATGCTTTTGGCACATTAGAAGGCATTAATACTTGAATGATAGCATGGTACCCGAGAGAGTTTTTTTTTTTTTCTGGTACCTTCTTTTACAGATAAGGAAACTGAGACTCAGAGAACTTAATCATTTTATTCAATGTCACACAGCAGAATAAGCCTGGCTGCCAAATCTCCTCACTTATCACTCCCTCCTCCCCCATTTTTGGCTTCTTTTGGAACCAAGTGCAACAATTAATAATATCTTGCTTCTGTGTGCTTCTAAAACCTTGCTTTTTGTATTATACTTATTTACTTTGTGTCCCATTAAAAAACATAGACTTACCATTAGATTATTTCCTCTTCTGAATTAGTGAGCCTAAATTATTGAGAGTTACACCCCAAATGCACATATTTTTATTAGGTACAGCGAGACCTAATGGTGATGATCTTTGAGGAAATTTACCAGTTACAACCTCTACCCTCACACCCTGATGTTTCCACTCCCTTCTTTGCTTTATCACCTCCTAATATACTATGTACTTGACTCATTTGTTATGTTTACTATCTGTCTTCCTCTACTAAACTGTAGGTGCCATGAGGACAAGATTTTTTTTGCTTTTTTTTTTGTTTGTTTCTTTTAACTTCTAAGTGGTTAAACAGAGTCTGACACATAGTAGCACTTGATAAATATTTATTGAAATAGTGAATGAATAGTTTCTGAATTAGGAATAGGATCCTCGAATTGGAGATTGAGACGTGGAATCTAATTCTAGTTCGTAGTTGCCTGTGTGAATTTGTGCAGGCCTTTCTTCTCTTTGGGTCTGTTAGCCTCTGTAAAATAAAAGCATTGGATCTCTAAGGTTCTAGAAAGATAAAGTCAGAAAAATTATTTGGTTATGTGATTTTATTAGAAATTCTTTGGTTGAGGTTACTCAGTGATCTTGGTCTCTGTGTCCTTTTTCTTCCATGGCTACAAATGGCATATAGCATGAGGCCCAACGATCTGTTTGTTTTGGAACTGCCAGAAGATTAAAGGTCTTTATGAAGTTCTTACATTGCTCCATCTCTGGTTGGGTGGCTTAGTTGGTTATAGCTCATCATTCCATACCCTAAAAGGTTGCGTCCTGGTCAGGGCATATACGGGAGGCAACCGATAATTTGTCTCCCACACTGATCTATCTAACTCTCTCTGTCTCTGTCTCTGTCTCTTTCTTTCTCCCCCTCCCTCCCCATTTCTCTCTCTCTCAAATCAATAAGAAATATCCTTGAGTGAGGATTAAAATAAAAAGAAGATTGCCCAGCCATGGCCCTACCACTAGTCCCATCATATTGAAGTGAATCATTGTTAGTTAATAGTGGAATGAGTATCTCAGCCATGAGTCTTACCTGGAGGAGAGCTGTTAGATATTTGGGTTCAATAGGACAGTGAATTAAAGATAAATGACATAGGCAGTTTCTTTTCTCCCCTATCAGTAACTGGATTAAACTCTATCTGGGCTACCAGCTGGGAGGCAAGCTAAGCTAATATTTGTCTAGCTCTGTGATCTGAATTGTTTGAAGGATGGTTTGGCTTGTTTGAATTTGAGTATCTGCTAGTAGATTGTTTTATTGAATACATATTTCCCATGTATTATTTTATCTTTTATTATTATAGCAGCTAAAAAAAACCCATTCAGAGTAAATTGTCTATACACTAATTTGATTGATATTTCTTCCTGAATAATTGCAGTGATATATCTACCCAGATAATACCTTTCATTCAAGGATCTCAACACTTTAAAAATAATTTTTCATTATTCAATTTATTCTGAGAATCACTTGAATCTTGTTAATTCCATGAGCATTTTGAATGTATAAAAATATAGATACACCTTTTGTGGAAACTTTCTTGTGGCTGTAATCATAGGAAAAGCAGTCACTTGTTGATGGCTGTTATTTTTTTTCACATTAAAAATATATTAGATTAATTCCTAAAATACGACAAAAATTAAGATGAAAGTTCAAATCATATTGGAGAATACATGGGTGGCAAAAGTAGGTTAAATTACCTGACATCATTACCTAAAAGATAAATCATAAATAAGTCTGCATGCCAAAAAAGAATAGGCAAAATAGTAAAGGGAAGCTACTGTCATGTGGATCAAGGTAATATGGGATCAGGGACTGGGAGTTGGGATTTGAAGACATACTCAGGAATACAGGGTCACCTGGGACACAGTCCCATATTACAGGGATATAGTAATCCATGGACATACATACCAATCACAGGGATATAGCATCTCTGTGCTCTAGTATTCCATTGTATAATTTCACTAAAATACATCAGTTCTTCAATTCATAGATATATGGGTTATGTCTGGTCTTCATGAATACAGGTATTGCCACTATGAAAGTCTTAATACAAGGCTTGGTTCACAAAAACAAGTATTTCTTCAGGGTCTGTGTCTAGGAGCGGAATTGCTGGGTCTTTAGGTGTTACAGATGTTTACAAATTGACATTTTTAGATATTTTAATTTTTATCAACTGATGGGTATGGAATACTATTTCATTGGGTGGCTTTTTTATTTGCAATTGTTTGATTACTAGTGAAGTTGATCATTTTTATACTCTTAGACCATTTCAGATTCATCTTCTGTGATATATCAGTTTATTCTTTTGTCCATTTTTTTCATTGAGTTTTTGAGGAGAATTATTTATACATTCTAGATATGAATTCTTTGTCAAGAACGTGTATTGCAAATCTATTCTTTCATTTTTTAGGTGTTTTTTACTCTATGGCAGTTATAAAATTTTAATTTTGCTGTTAAATATAACTGAGTTATTCATTAATATTTTACTGCAACTAAGTTTTTAAGATAATACATTTGATTTTAAAATACCTTATTTTTCTGGTATTTGTAGTTAGAATTTTTGCCAGCATTTTAAGAAATAATTTCCTACTCCCAAAATAGGTTTACAGTTGTATGTGAGTTTCTTCTTGTATTATTATTAGTTAATTATTGTATTATTTATTTGTATTATTTGTCTTATCATTATTGTCACTATTTCATATCCTTACTTATGATTGATGGCTGTTATTGACTGTTCCACTAAATGGTGCCATATATTGCTAAGGTAACTCTAGCATCATTTGGGGGTATTCAGACTCGAATTTTACAAAGACACTTATTTTAATTACAGCAAAATTTGAGGACACAACAGCACAGAACTATTTTCTAGTTTTCCTCCTTTTCCACCTTGATATTTGTGATCCTTAAAGCAGCATAGTATTTTTTTAACCTAATTTTAAAAGCTTTTAAAAGTACGTAGTTTGTTCTTCTGTTGAGGGGTTGTTTACTTGATTAACTTGAATTTAGGGAAATCTAAGTACTGTTTCATAATAACTTCTTATTTTCTCATCTTCTTATTGTAACAATTTGGTGAGTTATGGTAAAGATTACTTTGTCATTTTATGTATTAGGAACTTGAAGCCTAGAGTGATGAAATGACTTTCTCCGGGTGACAGTGAGTAGTGGTTGAGCAAGGACTGGAACCCAGGTCTCTTGATTCCCAGTTTAGTTCTCTTCTCAATAGGGGGCCAACTCATCACATATAATTTTCTTTTTCAATTTGCCATTTGAATGTCACAAGATGACATTAATCAATCAATACAGATTAAAGAGAGAGAAAATCAATGGGAAGTAGTAGTGAGTTGGAATATTATTAAATTTACAACCTTTCAAGCCCAGAGAATTGTTTAAGGTTCCATTAAAAATGAGAAATGATAGAAATGAACTATCTTTAGATGAATTTCTGATTAACCATGTATATCTTTTTCTCTGTGACCTGTAGAACCCCAGATCATCTCTTCAGGAAATGTATTGTTACAGTACAGCTGACTTCTCATTGTTACTGTCTTCCTCAGAATTTAACATTTTGTGGTGTGCTGGAGGAAACTTGCATTTGGATCATGACATGAGACCTAACTTGATATGAGTTTTATTCCAGGAAAATAGATATTTTGAAATCAAATGTATAATCTTAAAAACTTAGTTGCAATAAAATATCCTATCTAATAAAATAGTAATATGCAAATTGACCATCACTCCAACATATAAGATGACTGCCCCCAAGTGGACACAAGATGGTTGCTACAAGATGGCCAGCAGGGGAACGCAGTTGAGAGGGATCAGGCCTGTAAAGGGGGGCAGTTGGGGGCAATCAAGCCTGCAGGGGAGGGCAGTTAAGAGTGACCAGTCTGGCAGAAGAGGGAAGTTGGGGGCGACCAGGCCTGCAGGGAAGGGCAGTTGGGGCGGGGGGACTCAGGCCTGCAGGGGAGAGCAGTTAGGGTCAATCAGGCTGGCAGGGGAGTGGTTAGGGGGTGATCAGGCTGGCAGTCAGAAGCAGTTAGGGGCCATCAAGAAGGCAGGAGGCAAGCAGTTGGGAGCCAGCAGTATTGGATTGTGAAAGGGATGTCCCAGATTGGAAAGGGTGTAGGCTGGGCTGAGGGACACACACCCCTGTGCACGAATTTTGTGCACTGGGCCTCTAGTTAATGTATAACTCAGTAGAGCCTGTATCATGAAGGGGACTTTTTGTTACATGGTTGTCCCCACATTCTAAACTATAACGATATTCCTTAATTAAGGTTGCTGACTGAGTAAACATGCATAAAACCAATCCGTTGCTCAGTGTGCTCTCCTTGGCCTTAGCCACCCTACTTGAAATTGCTCTGCATCTCCATCCTCCCCCTTACCCCCCCCCCCAAAAAAAAAAAAACCAGATAATAATAAAACCAGAAAAGACAATTCAGTACAAAACCTTTTGGACAGTAACTAAGCTGTGCTGGGTTGATTTCACCTGGTGGCAGAGGTCAAGGACCGGCTCTATATTTCTTTTTGTTTTTTCCTTCTTGGGTTATCCTACCCTTCTTTTCTTTTCTTTTCTTTTTTTTAATAAGAGAACATTTATTTGGTAAATCATAGAGATAGAAGTAATTTCTAGAAAAAATGGGCTTAGGAAAAAAGTTATAGAGGTAAAGGAAGGGCCCTTGGAGCTTGGGAGGAGGAAGCTAATGGTAAAGTGTCTGGGGCAGGGAAGAGGAACGAAGAGGGAAAGGCAGGGTCATGCTCTCGGGAAAGAGTTTTAAGAGGGGAGATTTTAGGAGAGGTTCTAGGGGAAGATCTCAGTAGAATATTCAGCAGCTTTCCAGGTATGTCCTTTCAAGGTTGTGGTCTCCACTGATTGGTTGTCGGGCTTCAGGGCAGGGGGTCATTATTCAATGCTGCTGTTCCTGAGGTCATGGTGGCCAATTTTCCTAGCCTCCTCTTCTTTCTTTTGTTATGCAGCTTTGCAAATCCTACTTCAGACAATCTCATTCTCATACGTGTCACTTATTTCTTTCTTCCTCTCACTTTTAATTCTCCCTTTATTTTTAAATTTAGTGACCTCACAGCATTTATTGCTCCTTCCTTTTTAACTTTCCATCCTCCTTCTATTTATGAAGTAAAAAAAGAATTTTTTAAATGACCTTAATTGTGGTTACTGAGTCTGAGAGCCCTGCTACTGAATGTGTGGGAACACCCTCTGAAGTGATGAGTTCTTAGCTGTGGAGACAGAAAAGGCCTATATTTGGAAATGAAGTACCACACAGGGAAAGGCCTGGGGCCTTAAGCTTCAGAGGCTCCTCTCTATGCAGACATTTCCTTTTGCATCAGAACCAGCATTTCTGTCTCTTCCTTCCTCCTCTAAATAAACCTGTTTTCCCAAAATACCAAAATTTAAGATAATTTAAACCTATTAAAAATATTTGTATTGATTTCAGAGAGGAAGGGAGAGGGGAAGAAAGAAACATCAATGATGAGAGAGAATCATTGATTGGCTGCCTCCTGCATGCCCCCCACTGGGGATCAAGCCTCCAACCTGGGTGTGTGTCCTTGACTGGAATCGAACCCAGGACCCTTCAGTCCATAGGCTGACACTCTATCCACTGAGCCAAATCAGCTAGGGCTAAACCTACTTCTTACCCCATTTTCTTGTGTTCTCCCCCCACCCCCTCCTTAGGTTTAATAGGCAACTTAGTTTTCCACCATTTTTACTGCAAGTATACAGCAGTTGGGATGCTCTCAGGCAGTGATTCTCAAACCTAAGGACGCATCAGAATCACCCAAAGGGCTTGTTAAAACACAGATGGCTGGGCCCCACTCCAGGAGTTTCTGCTTCAGTAGGTGTGGGGCAGAGCCTGAGAATTTGATTTCTAACAAGTTCCCAGGAAGTGTTGATGCTGATGGCATAGGACCATACTGTGAAAACTGCTGCCCCAGGATTATGTGGCTCTTATGGTGTGGATATTGGGCAGTGTTTTGCAATTCATTCTTTGGCCTGCATGCTTGCAGAAACCATTTTCTGGCATGTGGACTGGTTCCAGTCTGCCACTTTTTCTTCCGGCACCACTTGACTTGTGGCCTCAGACTTTAAGGACAGAAATTGTGTCTTATCACTCTGCTTCCACAGCCATTTGCAGAATGACAAGGATACATTAAAGTTACTTAGTTGGGTATGTGTTTGGGGGTGAGGTGGATAAATCAAAAAGGCAATAAATCAAATAAACTTAGTATTATTTATAGTATTATTTCCTTAAGAAAAAGGCTCTGGGTTATGAATGGGTTCCAGAACTCTCTCACTTGTTTGTGAAGTAGGTATTACGTATTTGTCCCCATGTCCCTTCTAGTAATTATCTGATTATCAGTTCAGGCCAACAATTCATTAAAGGTATTTTTATTATTAATGGAAACAAATAAAAGAGAAAGTCAAATTCTGGGAAAATTTTGTTTGGCAATTTTATTGATTAGTCTTCATGATACTCTCTTTAATCTTAAAAAAAGAAGACCTGAAAAACCGAAGCAAGTGATAAATGGTAACTGTATAAGGGAGTGCCTGTGATGATATTATCTAGTAAATTGCAAATGCTGAAGAATAGGTGCAGTGTTGAATTGGGAGATTAAATAGGATCAGGAAATACCATATTAGCTCTTCCTTTTGACCATTTCATCACTTTGTAATTGAGAGTACAGCTGAATGTCAGCTGGTGTGTATGATTGAAGTCTCCCTCTGCCCACTGATTACAGCTGGGTGACATGCATCTTTAGTGTTATACGGGCCATTAGACATTACCCTAGTCCAATTCCTTCCATTTGCAGATGGTGAAATGAGGCGTAGGTAAGGGAAAGATTTGCCCCCAAAACAT
Organism: Lasiurus cinereus; assembly: GCA_011751065.1. Taxonomy (NCBI): domain Eukaryota; kingdom Metazoa; phylum Chordata; class Mammalia; order Chiroptera; family Vespertilionidae; genus Lasiurus; species Lasiurus cinereus. Next base: position 183,478 of record JAAGEH010000135.1, read on the forward strand.
ACATCTTAACAGGTGACAAAGTTTGACCTTGAGCCTTGCCCTATGAGTCAGGCCTATAGTGCCCCACCTTTCCCCTCTCTGGTCTTCTTCAGTGACTGTAACCAACTTGTAGACCTTTTGGTTCCCTTTGGGTACCTTTGAACAACATAGTTGGGTAAGAGATATGTACTTTTGTCTGAAGGCTTCAAGGCCATTTTTTGGCATGAGGAATAGGCTTAGTCTCTGCCATCTTCTCCCATACCTGCAGCCATTTGATCTGCAACTGAGCCCAGTGTGGCACCTTAGTCAGGTACATTGAAGAACCTTAAGTGCAGAGCCAGGGAGTCAATCAGATGTCATCTGGGCTACCCCTGCCCCATTGCTGTGCCTGATTCCCATCTTGATATGTTCCCATAGTATTGGGGCTGTGCCTTATTGTTATCAATTATTTCTTCACTGTAGAAGATATGGAGGGTGAGGGGTAATATTTCTTGAGAATCTATTGTTTACCATTTTATTCACATCGTATTACTTAATCTTCACATCTCTAAGTATCATCTCTATTTTACAGATGAGGAAACTGGGACTTCATGGGACTTGCTTAAGGTGATATAGATAAGGAGTAGTGAAACTAGGGTTCAAGTGGGAGTCTGTTGAGCTCCAAATCCCACACTTTTCCTCCATATATTTCAGGACCTGTAGTTTGCCCATAAACCCTAGATCATTCATTTGTTCAGTGAATATTTGAGTCCTGTTATACTCCATTCACTCAAGAGGTAGTCTCTGCGGAGATCCAAGATGGCGGCATAGGTAAACACCTATACTGCTGCCTCGCACAACAATTTCAAAACTACAACTAAAAGATAGAACGGACATCATCCAGAACCACAGGAAAGCTGGCTGAGTGGAAGTTCTACAACTAGAGGGAAAGAGAGGGGCTCACGGAGACCCAGAGGAGCTGCAAAAAGCTGAGGTACTGAGACGCGCGCGCTGAGAGAGCGGGTGCCGGAGTACCTGGCTGGCTTTCTCTGGCGGGAGGGTTTCGGAGACTCCCAACGGCATTGAACCCCTTATCCTACGACACTAAACCCCAGATCCAGCCGAAACTCATACGGGGGGAGTTTGGACTGTGAAAAGGGAGAAGTGCACGGAAATTTAGGGGAGTCGCAAAGGATTGGAGGTCTGGTCGCGCACGGCACCACGCGGAAGACAGATTGCTGATTGTGCCGCTGGCTTTTGCGAGTGGGCGGGAGACAGACCCTCCGAACTGTGCCACTTCTGAGTCCACTAAACCCCTGTTTCGGGCGAAATTCTGGAGACCTAGACTCCTGTGGTCCTGTTGCGCAGGGGAGCCGGAAAGGCAGCGGTTAGAGGCACTGCAGGCGCGCACACAAGGACCGCTCCAGCCATTACCCAGTCACGTGAGACTCAGGGGCCGTGGAGGGCGGGGCCGACTGGAAGGCAAGGCGGTCCCTTAAGCCCTGAGACTCCACCCCTCCCAAGCTCAACAGAGGCTTCTGCGGCTGAATCCAGCACAGAGGTTTCCCCGGCACAGTGAAAATGCCGAGACAAGGGAAGGGATTACAAGCAAAAGAAATGGAGGAAAAAAAAACGACTGGATATAGAGTTCAAAACCAAGCTTATAAGGTTTTTCAAGAATATGCTAGAAAAGATGGATACATTTAGTGAGACCCAAGAGGAGATGAAAAAGGACCAACTAGAGATGCAAAAGATCCAACTAAAGATCAAAAAAGACCAACTAGAAATTAAACATACACTGACTGAAATAAAAACTATTATACAGAGTCCTAACAGCAAGGATCAAGGCAAGGACCTAGAGAAAGGCAAGGATCAAGGCAAAAATTTGAAATATAAAGAAGCAGAAAACATTCAACTGGAAAAGCAAGAAGAGAAAAGAATCCAAAAATGTGAAGATAATGTAAGGAGCCTCTGGGACAGCTTCAAGTGTACCAACATCAGAATTGTGGGGGTGCCAGAAGAAGAGAGAGAGCAAGATACTGAAAACCTATTTAAGGAAATAATGACTGAAAACTTCCCACATCTGGTAAAAGAAATAGACTTACAAGTCCAGGAAGCACACAGAACCCCAAATAAAAGGAATCCAAAGAGGACCACACCAAGACACATCATAATTAAAATACCAAGAGCAAAAGACAAAGAGAGAATATTAAAAGCAGCAAGAGAAAAACAGTTCATTACCTACAAGGGAGCACCCATACGACTGTCAGCTGATTTTTCAACAGAAACGATGCAGGCCAGACGGGATTGGCAAGAAATATTCAACGTGATGAACAGCAAGAACCTACAACCAAGAATAATCTATCCAGCAAAGCTATCATTCAGAATTGAAGGGCAGATAAAAACCTTCACAGAGAAGAAAAAGCTAAAGGAGTTCATCAACTCCAAACCAGTATTATATGAAATGCTGAAAGGTACTCTTTTAGAAGAGGAAGAAGAAAAAGGTAAAAGACAAAAAATTATGAACAACAAATACACATCTATCAACAAGTGAATCTAAAAATTAAGTGAATTAAAAATTTGATCAACAGAATAAACTGGTGAATATAATAGAATCAGGAGCACAGAAAGGGAGTAGACTGATAATTCTCAGGAGGACAAAAATCATAAAGCATCAAACAGACTGTGAAATTACAGCAGAAAGATTAAAGTTAGGTGAGGTAGATAAGTGATCAATCAAAGGACTTGTATGTATGCATATAAGCATAACCAATGATCACAGACACTGGGGGGTCGGGGTATGCCTGGGAGGGAGGGGGGGCAATGGGGAGATATGTATAAAAAATTAATAAAAATTAATTAAAAAAAAAAAGAGGTAATCTCTGCCCACATGGAGCTTGCTTTCTCTTGGGGAAGACAAAGTGATGATTATGGAGAGCCTAAAAAGAAGATCCTATAGGAAAATATAACAGGCAAGCCTAATCTAGTCCAGGATGGACTGAGGGTACAAATCAAGCAAGAACTCCTGGAAGAAGAAACATTTAAGCTGAGACTTGTGCTGAAGCATGAAAGGAACTTGTACAAAGACCCGAAGAAAGGCTAGTGTGGCAGGAACATAGTGAGCAGTTGTGGACTGATGTTTTGCTACTTACTAGAATCCTCATTCTTCCTGCCTGCCTAGCACAGTGCCTAGCATATAATGGGCACCCAGTGAATGTTTGCTGAATGAGTGCATGAATGGATGAAACAATAAATGGATGGCAATTCTAAAAACTCCCTTTGTTTCTTATATAATAACATAATGAATTACCTTGGAATGATTCATAATTCCAAACAACTCTTTTTTCCAGATCCTTTTTTTGTTGTTTTGGGTTTCCTCGCTATATTTTGAATGTCCTCATATGTGCCCTGCCTTTCCTTTACAGCCATGGGGTGTCTTCCTGTCTCAAAGAGAGCAAAAGCTGAGCTGCCCTATTATCCTCTTAGTGGCTGCCTTGAGCATGAAGTTTGAAATAGCGTCAGTGATTTGATTTTTTCCTCTGGGGATCTGGCAATTGAAAATAAATGTAGAAAGAGCCCCAAAGGAGGTTTTTCTTAGGGGCATGAGAGATGACAGCACCAGTTATTGGTGCACTTTGACAATGCAGAGTTATATAAGGCGATGAAAAATAGAGGCTATTCCACCAAAGTCAGTTTGCCTCATTTAGTTCTTTTATATTTACAAAAGTGGGTGGCCCAGAGTGGTTCTGTAACTCCGTTATTTGCAAATTCATAGTTTATGACATAGGGAAATAGAAATCTATAGATGGAGGTTCAACAGATGCTAATTTAAACAATGAATGTGTGCTGGGTACTTTAACATTGCATTTAATAACTAAACTATAAACAGCATTCAGTTTCTAAAGAATAATTTTCTGACCTAACAATTCTGGTAAGAGGGATACAAGATTGCAGAACCTAAAGTAGCTGAGAACAGCCTACTTGTTAGTATACCTTGGTCCAGAGAAAATTCCAAGCCAATTTGAATTCCATTTTTCCCCCCAGATTTAATCTCCTGGATCTTCTCTTTCTGTTCTAGCTTCTGAACTAAGGAGTAGGCCTAACGCACAAAGAGTTTGAAGGGCGGTCTTGAGCGACAATGGTAACACTGTAAATGATCTCATTGACTCTTGTTTGCTCATATTTCATTTGTTGGTCCATTCATTTATTCACTCATAAAACATTTGTTGAATGACTCCTTATGTATAGGCCACCATACATACAGAGACAAGTTTTCCAGTCCTTTCCTGACAAAGCTTACAAGGCCTCTGTGTAACATGCCATATCAAATGCAGGAGGGAGTGATGGGATGGGCACATCAATAAATGATGATCAGCGAAGGCATCCTTGGAGAAGGCACATCTTAGAGGTCCACTAGTGGTCAGCTCTCAGCGAGGACTCACAAAGGCAAGCTCTCATCCCTCCCTATGAGAGGACTGAGGCTGGCCATAGTCTAGTAAGTACTCAGGTGAATGTTGCCTATGACCCCCACCACAGTAATAGTAGGATTATTTAAGAAGGATAATTAGGAGGAAATCAGAAGTCCAGTCACCTTGTTTCTTTAGGTTCTGTGAAGGGTTTGGAAGTCTTGAAGATTGATTTTTAGGAGACTGAGTATAGCTATATCTAATGGTTTACAGAGAATTTTATAGTCAGATCTGCACTTGAAATTTATCCCTTTGTATGCCAAAAGCATCTATGGCGTGTGGAGATGGTTTCCGTTTTGGTAGGTGCATTGAGGAGTTTTGGAGCTGGCCTCTGAAGGTTATTTTTTCACAGTGTGCTTGGGATGAAAAATGGGCACTGTGACACTGAGAGTGCCTCAAGAAAGGGCTTCCTTTCCAACTTGCTGATGCCCTGCAAAGTCATCAAGTCCAAGCTCTCCTTTCCGTCCTTCCTTCCTCCCTCCTCTTGCCCACTCCATTGCTAGGGAAACAGGCAGTTGAGATATATAGCCCTTGCAGAGTTGGTGATGTGACTTTGCAAACAAAGGTGAATAATTCTACAGTGTGTAGAGCCTCCCAAATCAGAGAAGGGAGAGGAAAAGCAAGAGGCTGCCTCCCAAGGGCCCATACCTTGTAGAGCAAGGACTAGAATCCAGGGCTCAGGATGGTCTCTCTGCTTATCTCACAGCCTCATTGGCTGAATGAGACTTTCTCAGCTGGGTGGTCACCATGCCAGAAGCTGGTATTCTCCCTGATTTGAAAGCAAGGACAAGATTTGTTTAGTCTGTGCTGCTTCCAATCTGTGCTTCTCCTGTTTCTTCATTTCTGACTGTGGGTTGGTGACCTCGGAGGTTGTGGCCATCTTCCACCTCTGCCCTGCCGTGTAGGTCCAGGTGGCATTCCTGTAAGTGTGGTCTTGTCTGTGGGATGCCAACTGAGACTGAAGTTCCGGTTGGCCAGGGCCAGTCAGGAGACAGGCGGGGCTGGGAGAAGTGCTGTGGTTTCAGAGGTGACCTCGCCGCTGATGTGAGAACGCTGTTCAGGGCTGTGGGCAGCATGCCAGTGAAGGAATGCGGCCTTCACTAATGCTTGGTTCATGGTTAGACTTCCGTGCCTAATTAGTATTTTTAAGTCATTTTATCCAAAGACTTCAAATTTAGAAGGTTCTAAGCAGTTGAGAGATATGTTATGGATCACAGCTGAATTTAAAAGGATCCTACAGCATCTCTTACTATTGGCCAGCTGCTTCTACATTCAGTCAAGTGACAGACTCATCCTTCTCCCAGCTTCTTGCTGAAGATGTGCTCCAGGTCAGCCTGGGTCTTTCTGAGGAGCTGTGGAACAGTTGTTTCTCAAATGACAGTGTGCATGCAAATCACTTTGGGATCTTGGTCAAATGCAGATTTGTATTCTGTAGGTTGGGCTCAGTAGGTCCTCTCTCTCTGTATTTCTGCTCTTGGTCTGAGAAACACACTTTGAGTAGCAAGGGGATTGCTGAATGTCAGGCATAGGAAGGTCCTTAGAAACGGATCACCAAATCTAAGCCTGTGTCTGTGCAAAGTGAGACCCAGGTAAGGAGAGTGGATTGCCTGAGGTCATGCAGCCAATTAGTGGAAGAGACCAGGACTAAATTTTAGGTCATCACTTTTCCTCAGTGTTATATGTATTTTTCATCTGGAGAGAAATAAAAATAAAGCAGTAGAAATAAAGTTTCCTATGATGAGGTTCAGAGTGACATCATAAAGCTAAAATCTGATATGTTGTAGTCTAGACCTACCCAGAGCCCTTCTTTCTCAGGCTATTGAGAGACATTTTCTTCCTTCCTCCCTACCTCCTTCCTTCCCTCCCTCCCTTCTTCCCTCCCTCTCTTTCTCCCCTTCTTTTTCTTTTTTTTAAAAATATATTTTATTGATTTTTTTACAGAGAGGAAAGGAGAGGGATAGAGAGTTAGAAACATGGATGAGAGAGAAACATCGATCAGCTGCCTCCTGCACATCCCTAATTGGGAATGTGCCCACAACCAACGTACAGTCCACTGACCGGAATTGAACCTGGGACCCTTCAGTCCACAGGCCGACACTCTATCCACTGAGCCAAACCAGTTAGGACGAGAGGCATTTTCTGTGTCAGCCTCGGTATCTTCAGCAGAGCCTCCCTCTCACCACACTTGGTGTTCAGCAATGCTATTGAACAGAACTCATGGAGCCAGATGGCTCGAACTGAGTCTTCAGACTCTTAGATTCTAGGAGTAAAAGGGTTTGGGACACTGTGTCTGCCACCAGACTTCATAACTTGCTATCACATTGGCTCTTAGAATGCACTAAATGACAAAGGGGAAATACTGGGAATGGGGTAGGTAGGACCCAGAGATCATGCCCGAGGCTTGGGTTGTGGGGAGAGCACAGCAGCCAGAGAACATGGCATCAAGGAGGTCCTGGGAGTGGGGTTTGTGAGGGTTGACATAGGAGCAGACACTGCAGTCATGAAGGCAAGTGGGCAATCCTTGCATTCTATAAATATGTATTGTGAGCCTACTACATGCCATATGCTGATATATATACACTGGGGAGAGAGGGGGTGTGGAGATGAATTCCTAGGAGCTCGGGTGTCAGGAGGCTCTTGGGTAGATTCTGCATTGAGGCAACCTCTTAGAGTAAGAGCAAGGACTCTGCTCTTGGCAGAGCAGTTCGATAGGGATAGGGGATTCAGATAGAAGAAACAACTCAGGGTTATACTTGCTGGACCTGTGGTATAAAGCAGGGTATGGTTTCTGGAATAAGGTAGATGCTTAGTGATGAAAACCAAGGAACAAGGTCAGGGCAGGAATGGTAGCACACCAAGCTTGCTTCTGAGCTGCTAATCTCAGATGCTTTAAAACTTTCCCAACTGAGGACAGGACTGACCTGCAGGTAAAGGTCAATTGGTGAGGACAATGAGCTAGGTAGACTCTCTGATACCAGAAGGACACAGCCATGCAGGCTTACCATCTGTTCGCCTGCCTCAACCCTGGTTGCAAAAATCACCTTATTCTGTGGTTATGGAGAGAAAGGTTCTGGAAGCTTCTCAGTTCAGGCTCTTTGAGGTAGCAGAGGCGGCAGGAAGCCCTTGTCCCTATCATCATTTGTACTAACATGTCCCACAGCTGAGATGTCATTAAGAGACTCCTGATGGAAGCAAGTGACTGATGCTTCATTGGGGACAAAGCTGGGTGAACGGGTGGGTGGCTTGAGACCATAGACCAGCTGCGTTTGAAATTGATACCCAGTGATGGAGCTGAAGAGGTGCAGTGTTGGTAATGATGATAACAGTTGAAGGGGAACAATGCCTGGCACATAATAGGCCCTCAGTAAATATTTGTTGACTGAGTAGGTGTTGACAAGTGCTTCATAGTTTGCAAAGCACTTCCAATGACATTCTTTCCCCCAGACTCTGTGAGATAGGCAGAGCATATGCCCATTTGATACTGAGGAAGCTGAGGCTCAAAGTGTTACATAGTTTATCCAAGGTCATGAGGCTGGTAAATGGCATAGCTGACACTGGAACTCAAGTCTTCAGAGTTTCTCTCTCATGTTCTCTGAAGACACTTCTGAAGATGCACACAGATGTTGCTGCGATCTTGCTGTTGTACTTTTGATTTTTTGTATTTATTAAACAGATACCGTTTTTTAAAATACAAACATATTTTTTAAAAGGAAATGTGCTTCTCTGTGTACATTTTTACCAAATTGAACCCTTGAGTGTCTTTATTTTTAATAAGTAGAAAACACTTGGATCTGGAACAGCTGAACCAAGCGCCAGTGCTGCCTGCTCATTAGCTCTGTCTAATTAGTTTGAAACCAAGGTGGGAAGCAGCAGAGGCAACCATTTTTGTTCAGCAGGAATGGTCATGTAGGGTCTTGAGGCCTCCCTTTCCCCAGGCCATTAGAATGCAGCTCCATTCACAGAACAGTAGTACATTCTTATTGCAGGGGAGAATGGGAGAGGGGGAGAGGGGGAAAGAGGGAGAGGGGGAGGGGGGAGGGGGAGAGAGAGAGAGAGGGAGAGAGAGAGAGAGAGAGAAAGAGAGAGAAGAGAGAGAGAGAGATAGAGGGCGGGGGAGGGAGGGAGAGAGGACAGTGCTTGGTCATGATTAGAGGTAGGGGGAGAGAGAGGTGTGTGGGAGGGGCATAGTGAGAGTGTGTGTTTGTGACAAACAGACTGACTGATTGATTTCTGGGACCCTAGAGATTTGGTGAGTCACTGCATCACTTTTTGTTGGTGCCCAGGCATCTAAGGCAAAAAACCCTCCACCTATTGTTTTTTCTTTAAGAACCAATGAGATGAGATGCAGCCATTTCTCTGAAGTACTTGGAGGACCTTGAATTCCTATAAATGACATTAAAAAAGGACACCTAAAAGGTTTGGTTGCTGCAACTTGGGCCCCAGTTTGCATGTGAGTGGAAAGTGCTGGCCTTGATCCCAGGCCCATTGTAGATGGTTTTGTCTGGTCGTCAGTGGTGACTGACCTCTGAGCCTGCTGGCTACGGTCAAAGCTTTCAGCTGGAATTTTCCATATCATGCTCTGTTGTTGCACAAAGTGTAAGGCAGCAAATGTGGAGAGAAGGTGATTTATCTAACTCATAGATCCATGCTTTATGTTACGGCGTCTTGGGGAGTGCCAAGGGCCAGTGCTGTTTTTTTTGACTCAGCTTCTACTGCGCTCCTTGAACTGGCTTCATTTCTCCCTCTCTCTACCCCCATCTCAGTCCTCCTCCCCCCAAACCCAAATCACTGCTATGTATTACCTCCAGTCTTGTCTCCTTTATCCACTTTCCACACAGCCATCAGAGTGCCTGTGCCATTCATTTTCTGCTCAGAACCCTGCAGTGGCTCTTCAGGATCTCCTTAGTAGAGCATGCAGGGGATTATTGGCTTTTACTGATCTCAACCTATGTGTCTCCTTCCATTGCTTGTAGCCAGACTTGCAATTCCTGGGCATACCAGCTTCCTTGTCCTGCCTCTGGGCCTTTGCACGGGCCATTCCTTGGACCAGATTTTAGTTCTTTAGATTTTAATCCTATATTCTACCTCCTCTATGAAGTTTTTTGTATATGTTCAGGCAAAATGAGGTGTTTTCTCTCCTTTCTGCTATTAGTAGAGGCCCAGTGCACAAATTCATGCACCAGGAGTCCCTTGGCCTGGCCTGCAGGATCAGGCCGAAACCTGCTCTTTGATATCCCCTAAGGGGTCCTGGATTGCAAGAGGGTGCAGACCATGCCAAGGGACTCCACCAGTGCACCATCAGGGTCAGAGGGGAACGCAGGAGGTTCCCTAGCTGGGGAGGAACCGTGGGAAGGCTTCAGGGCGTGTCTGGCCCATCTCGCTTAGTCCCAATCGGCCTGACCCCAGCAGCAAGCTAACCTATCGGTCAGAGCATCTACCCCCTGGCACATCATAGTGACTGGCCTACCAGTCAACTGTCTGCCCCCTGCTGGTCAGTGCATGTTATAGCGAGCAGTTGAGTGGCCTTAACACAGTGGTTCTCAACCTTCCTAATGCCGCGACCCTTTAAGACAGCTCTTCATGTGGTGGTGACCCCCAACCATAAAATTATTTCCATTGCTACTTCATAACTGTAATTTTGCTACTGTTATGAACTGTAATGTAAATATTTGATATGCAGGATGTATTTTCATTGTTACAAATTGAACATAATTAAAGCATAGTGATTAATCACAAAAACAATATGTAATTATACATTGCGAAATATTTATTTCTAATTACAAATAAATGAAATTTTGTCTTGAATCATGGTGTAGCATAGGTTACAGTCTTAATATAACAACAGTAAACTACATTGCTACATTTTGCTACACTGAGGAGCGGTGTGTTGGTTCCTAAGACCATGGGAAATAGGTGTTTTCCAATAGTCTTAGGCGACCCCTGTGAAAGGGTCGTTCGACTCACAGGTTGAGAACCGCTGCCTTAACATATCAGTAGTATATCGTGCTTTGATTGGTTGAACAGCTGACCAGTTAACCAGACACTTAGCATATTATTATATAGGACTAGAGGCCTGATGCACGAAAATTCATGCAAGAGTAGGCCTTCCTTTCCCCAGCTGCTGGCACTGGCTTCTCTTTGGCCCCTGGGACCCGGGCTTTGCTCTGGCCGCTGCTGGCATGTGCCTGGGACCCAGGCTGCTTCACTCCAGCCCTGGCTTTATCCAGAAGGATGTCCAGAATGATGCCTGGAAGAAAGTTTGGTCTAATTAGCATACTACCCTTTCGTTATTATAGATAGATAGTAATTCAGAAGTATTACTGCTGTATGTTTTTGTTATATAATTTTGTCATCATTTGTTTGAATGTTTAGCCCTCTCTCTTACCCCCAGTTCATCAAACATTTGCTTGATGTCTGCTTTATAATATTACTATTACCTAACCACTGTTGATTACTGACTTTAAATCAGGCATTGGGCTAAGTAATGGCTCATATTCTCCTCCTTGGGTGTAGAGGTTATTATTGTCTCTACAGACTAGGAAATTGAGGCTTACAGAGTTTAAGTGACTTGTCAAGATCATAGAGCTAGTAATTGGTAGACCTGGTTTTATGATGGGGACTATGCTAGATGCTGTAGATACAACGTTCAATATGACATATTCTCTTCCCTCAAGGGGCTGTGGTCTAGTGGTTGACATGTAAGAGTGTCAGTCAGGATGCTGAGTCTAGTGATGAGGGTTCAGGGTAGGGAAAGACTGGGGCTGTGCATACACCCACTTCTGCATCCCCAGCACCCAGCACTGTGCTAAATTAAGTTGTTTTCCTCTGTAATCAGGACTTCACAGCTCACTCATCTTTTGTTCCAGTCTCTCGCTCTTCATATCCTCCTCAGTCTTTCCGCAGCACATCTTTCCGTTGAGGCTGGAATCCGTGCTGTCTGCACCCTGTCCAGGCCCATTCACAGAAACTGCTCCAAGCATGAGGACTGTGCGGGAGAGAGAGTGAAGGCCTCTGGAGTCCCAAGAGTCTTGGAGATTGTGTGCTCAGCTCATTTGTCATTGCCTAGGCTTCCTGGAGTGCTTCCATCCTAGGAAATTTTTTCTTGGCCTCAAGACAGAACTTCTAAGAACATGTCCCAGGATTGGGCCCTCTGGCACAGTGTCCCTCTCACCCCACCAGCTCTGGCCAGCTTCTGCTGTGTGCTGGATTCTGCACTGCTTACGGAACAGAGAGCACTGAGACGTGAGCTCTGCTCTCCAGGGGCTCAGAATCCAGTTGCCCAAGCCAGGTGAGGGCAGAAGCCTAGCGAGGTCTGGGGGTGGTTCCTAGGTGTGGCAGGGCTGGACCAACAGACAGGAATCTGCTATGAGGGAGAAGAAGGTTCACAGGCAGGGAAACAGGTTGACCTCATGGGTGTGTCAATGAGGGAGGAGCATAATCAGAGGTATGACCAGATGGGAGTGGACTGTCAAGGTCAGAATGTTACAGGACTGGGTCCAAGATCATTACTCAGTTTCTTCCTATGAGAGTAAACCCCAGGGGAAGTTAATGTCAAACCAAGCAGAGGCCCCACAGGATAACTGTTTTGATTTAAAATATAAAAAGGTGAGCCCAGTGTCAAGACAGAAAAACAGTCTGATTTTTCTGGTTCACAAATGGAGTAGAAGATAGTGGGGAGCAAAATATAAGCATTCCCTTTTGTGCCAGGTTATTTAATAACATGTGTTCTTTGATTTTTCACAACAACCCATGAATCTACAGTTATAGTTGGGGAAACCGAGGCTGAGTCATGTCTCTAGTACATCGGGGAGCAGGCCTCGAAGCAGCTCTGATCTAGAGCCTCACCTGAGCATGTTGTTGGTCCCAAGGGTGAAAATACCCCCAGAGGAGATGGTAGTGTAATTGCCTAAGTACCACACAGGAAGTCAAACACTGACCAGTGTGAGAAGTTGTGACTGAAATCTTGGTCAGCATGGGCTGTCATATCTAGGGAAAAACCTGCGTTTCCCGAAGAGTCAGGTTCAGACCCCGTTCATGCTGCTCTGGGCATGGCCATCTCTTGGTAGGGTTCTCCAAAAGCTCTGGGTAAGCAAGGGCCCTGCAATCTCCAAGAGAGCCTTCTCTCTCACCCTGTCTGCAGTGCCTTGACGAATAATCCCAACACAATTCAGGCTGGCCTGCCAGAGCCCTTGCAGAAGTGTGTGCGATCCGTCTTCCTGCCAGAGCTCATTTGGGCTCATTTAATAATTGAAGGCCAGCTTTAAACGTTTCACAGTTTGTCCTTCATGGAGAGGAGCAGTTTCGGTGTCTAAGTGATCTGCCCTGTCTCCCAAGGACGCTGATTCCTGAAGTTCCGCTGACTCAGCAGGTTCAGACGTGGCCACTCGGCAGCTTAGATTTTTGTCAAGTCCTCTTTTCAAGAGAGATCTTTCCTGTCATTTTTGAGAGCAAGCATGGGAGGCTCGGTGGCTGGGGCCAGGGATCAGCTGCCTCCAGGAGTTTGGACTCAGGAGGGTGGGCGACAGGAAACATGCTGCCATTTCCCACTGTGCCGAGGAGCCAGTGCATTTGTCACCTTCATACAAAAAGAGGGATTATTGCAGGTTTAAATACATCTATTCACTCCGAATTGGTCATTCTAGGCAGGTTCTAATTGTAGTTTCCCCAAGTCATGTGCTCTTTCTGGCTGGCAGGCCTCCCCATCCTCCTCCCTTTTCCCCACACTGCATTGACCTCTAGTCCCCTTTCCAACTCAGTTCAGGTCTTGCTCTCCTGAAGGGGAAGGGCTCTTTCTCTCACCTCTGCAGCCTTTCCCGTCTCCCTCTTTCCTAACACTCATTCCCTGTGTGGGAATTACTGTTTGCTTCTCTTTTCCCTGGAGTACTGAGAGCTCTTTGGGGATGATGGAATCATAACCAAAAGGAAAATTGAGGTAGTTTTTAAATTTTGTTGCTGGGATAATAACAGTCATACTTATGGACAAAAATGGACATTTATTGAGGACCTCTTATGACCCAGGCACTGGGCTAGGTGTGCTATCTCATTTAACTTTCACAATGGCCTTGGATCATGGATGGTGGGTAGAGGTTATACAAAGAAGTCAAGCTTCCTGCTTCCTGCAGTCTTTCATTGTTATTCTTCTGGTGCTGGACTGACTCATCATAAATGACCTGCTTTATAATTTAATAATGAGGACTTTCTGAAATTTAAAAAAAAACCCACTCCTTTTATTTCTGCAGTTTCACAGTTTAGCATTGAGTACAATAATATATAAGATGACTGTCAAAATGCAGAACCAACTCTTTTGCTGGAAATAATTACACTTTGCCAGCCCTGTTTATTTTGAGCAGCTCCAGTGCGTTAATGTGCTGCGCTGTAAAATGAGCCTGTGCTGTATGGATTATGTGAAGGGATCGGGGTGGCAACCCAATTGCAGATCCACTGGGTGGGTGGTAAAAAGGGAAATAGAACACGTCCCTTTGTTAAATACATTCCCTTGAAGATAACTTTTTAACTTGACAATTTAGACAGCTGGAAAAATTAGGAGCTGCTTTGCTGGAGAAGCTGGCCTGCTTCTTCAAATTGCGCTTGGAAAAGGAAACCATTGGTTGTCTTGGTGAGGCAGTGATCAGAAGCGCTTGTTTCTGAGGCTGGAGGCAGTTCAGAGCCTGCACACCTGGACTTGCCCCCAGCCAGGCCCACTGCACCGTTTGTAAGCTGTGGGTGTCAACTCACATTTCTCACTGTCTGCTCATCATTGCCTCCCAGATGGGCCGCTGTCCCCTCAAAGTCAGCCTGCCTAAAGCAAGACAGCTTGGCAGAGTGAAGTTGGAATTGGACAGATTGACTGGCAGCTGTGTTATTTAGGGAAAGTTGCATTACTTCTCTGAGTGTCAGTTTTCTCCTCTATAAAATGGAGGTAATTCATTGAACAATTATGCATTGAATACCTGTTATGTGCCAGCCACTGTTCAAGACATTTGGGAAAGAGAAAAATCCTTGTCCTCATGGAATTTACATTTTAATGAGGGAAGACAGACATTAAAATGTAGGCATAATAAATAAGAAAATCATATCATATGATAGAAGGTAATAAGTACAATAAAAAGAAGAAAAGAGAGAGCAGGCAAGGGACTTTAGGGGAGGTGATACATGTGGGCCTCATTGAGCAGAGAGGTGGGGTTGGTGAGGGCCTTGACCTTGCAGATATCTAGTGAAGAGTGACCCAGGGCAGAGAGGCCTGGCACATTTGAGAAACAGGAAAGCAGCTAGTGTGGCTCCAGCAGAGTGAGCGAGGACTAACATCTGAGACGATGGAGTCAGAGGGAATGGTGATGATGCCCCAGGGCTGCGAGGATTAAATGAAGTAACATCTATACAGCACCTTGCTTTTCTGTTTGGCTTCCTATCTTTCCAGTGGTACTCTCACTCTCCCCGCCACCTAGGCTCCAACCTTCAGTGGCACTTGGATATCTTCCTTCTCTTCACCCACCTTGTCCATCACTTGCTAGGTCCTCTTCTACCCTTTTCGCTTAATTCCCACTGTCTTTAATCTAGGTGGTGGCCTCTCACCCGTCTAATTATAATAGCTTCTTAACCATTAGATCTACTGCTAATCTGTCCATCACTGTTTCTCCCCTTACTCCTTTCCTTTCCACATCTTGATGCAACATTGAGCCACCTCTCTCCTGCTCATAACCCCACTGAGCTGCTCATTAGTGTACTTATTTAATCATTCCTTTGTCCATACATTCAACCTCTTTTGAGCACATATTAATGCTCATAGTCAGTTGAATTGAGTTTAATGGAGGAAGCAGGCTTGAAAATAATTACAATACCAACTCAGAAATGTTTGTTTTTATCCGAGCTTCTTTCGAAAAGGATTTGGAGTTAAAATGACTCATTATGTAATATGATGAGTAATGTGAAGTAGCTCTCTCTATATGTACAAAGTAAAGTTCTGATCTCTCAACCTGGCATTTAGAATCTTCCGTGGTTGGCACAGACCTTCTTTCTAGTTTCATCTTTCACATCCAAGTTAAGTGGACCTTTTGCTTCAACCAAGGGGATAACTTGCAGTTCTATAACATGACCTCTTTCTTCCTTTTGCCAGCAGTGTGTTGTAAGCCCCATGAGACAAGAACATAAGTGGGATGAAGAGGGTCTATTTAATAAATGGTGCTGGGAAAATTGGACAGATGCATGCAAAAAGAAAAGAAAAAAAAAGAAACTAGACTATCTTGTTATATATAAGAATAAATTCAAAATGGCTTAGAGACTTAAATGTAAGACTTGAAATTTTAAAACTCCAGAGGAAAACATAGGTAGTGAAATCTCTGACAGTTCTCTTAGCAATATTTTTTTTCTGATATATCTCCTCAGGCAAGGGAAACAAATGAAAAGAAAAAATAAACAAATGGGACTACGTCAAACTAAAAAGTTTTTGCACAGCAAAGGAAACCATAAAAAAACGAAAAGACACTCTACTGAATGGAAGACAAGGGGTTAGTAGCCAAAATTTATAAAGAACTCGTGTTACTCAACCACAAAACCCCCAAACAATCCAATTAAAAAATGGGCAAAGGACCTGAATAGATACTTTCCCAAAGAGGACATACAGATAGCCAGTAGACATATGAAAAGATGCTCAATGTCAGTAATCATCAGAGAAATTAAAATTGAAACCATGAGATATCATCTTACATCTATCATTAATAAATCCACAAATGACAAGTGTTGGCAAAGATATGGAGAAAAGGGAACCCTAGTGCACTGTTGGTAGGAATGCAGGTTAACGTAGCCATAATGAAAACAGTATGGAGGTTCCTCAAAAAATTAAAAATAGAACTGCTTCATGACCTAGCGATTCCACTTCTGGGAGTATATCTGAAGAAACCCTAAACACTGATTCGAAAGAATATGTGCACCCTTGTGTGCAGTGTAGAGTTATTTGCAATAGCCCAGATATGGAAACAACCTAAGTGCCCATCAATAGTTGAACAGATAAAGAAGTGGTGGTGCATATATACAGTAGAGTATTAGTCATAAAAAAAGAATGAAATCTTAACCATTTGTGACAGTATGGATGGACCTGTAGGGTATTAGGTTCAGTCAGTCAGAGAAAGATAAATACTATATGATTGCATTTATGTATGGAATCTAAAGAACAAAATAAACGAACAAACAAAATTGAAATGACTCATGGACACAAAGAGCAGACTGGTGGTTGCCAGAGGGGTGGAAGGTTGGGAGACTGGGTGAAAGAGGCCAAGGCATTAAGAAGTGCAAATTGGTAATAGTTACAAAATAGTCATGAGGATGTAAAGTACAACATAGGGATCATAGTTAGTAATGTGATAACTGTGTAGTGCCAGGTGGGTACTGGAAATACAAGGGGAACACTTTGTAGAGCATATGATTATCTAACCACTGTGCTATACACCTGAAACCAATACAAAATGATATTGAAAGTAAACTGTAATAGAAAAGAAAAAATTGAAGGAAAAAGAATATAAGCTCCATGAGAGCAGTGGTTTTGATTTGATCACTACCATATCCCAGTATCTAGAGTAGTGCCTGACACGAAATAAACACTCAACTCTTTTAAAAATAAAATACCTATAAAAGAAGCTAGAAATTATGTGTCATAAAAAGATATTTAAATAAAGTGCTATGGGAGCTCAGTGAAGGGAGAGATCACTTCTAACTGGAATGTTTTTTAAATGTGGCTGCACATTAGAAACACCTTAGGAACTTGAAAGAGAAAAAGCAATTGTGCCTAGATTCTACTTGTTGATTGAATCAGAATCTCTGAGTGATGCTTGGACATCAGTATTTTATAAGAGCTCCCCACATGATGGCAGTTTAAAATAATGTGAACTAAAATAACCAGGGAAAGCTTCATGGAGGAGGTGGGATTTGAGCTGGCTTGAAAATCAGGATCTGGACAAGAAGGAAGCATTCCAGATGGAGTGCCCAGCATAAATCAAGTCCAGAGACAGGAATCACAGGCTGAGCTCAGAGATTCCAAAGTAGTTCATTTTGGCTGAAGCCAAAAGAACGTGAAGGGGAATAATTGAAGCAACATTACAAAGGTTGACTGGGGACAGTTTGAGACGGTCTTTGAATGTGAGGCCATGGGATTTGGGCTTCATTCGGTTTTGCAGTCAGTGAGAATTGTGAATGATTTTTAAACGGAAGGGGTATGATCAGAGCTCTCTCCGACTGCCCTTGGAGACTGGCTTGGAAACAGGAAGAGCAGTTAGGCGGTGGTGTGTGGTCCACATAATTAATGAGAGCTTAGCTTACGGCTGCATCAGTGATGGTAGAGAGCAGGGCTGAGATAGAGCCACACACGAGGCCTGCCCACCCTCTAGCCATGGGCTCCTTTGAGGACTCTTGGTGGAATCACTGGCATTGCAGTGAACAGTGTGCCTTTTGGGGAAGCCAGGGAGTCAGGCTGCACTGGCATTTCTGGTACAGTTGTGTCCTATGTGTGACTGACAAATGACAGTGCAAGCGCGGCCTTCTTCCCGACATGAGATGCTGTTTTATCCAGAGAGGCATGTCTGCAAGCGGAACTCGGCACCACACCAAGCTACCTTTGTAACAGAGGTTTCTGTTGCTTTAATGCAGCAGGGTTTGTCTTTGCTTCATCTTTGGCTAACTCCTCCAGCACCATGGGCACCACGGGATATCAGTATCTAGAGCTGCTCATTTTCTAAGCTCTGGGTGTATTGAGGACAGCATACCTTCAGTAATACAGCTTGAGCAGTGGCTGGAGGCCATTGGAGGCCATGGGCCAGGGGGCAGCTTCCAACAGCTTGATAGCAGTGCTCATCTACACAGAGCTGGAGCTTCTGGGGGCATAGGACATCTGCAAAGGCAAGGACACCATATGGGTGTGGGCTGGGGGAAAGTGGAGTTGCTGGAGGAGGATGGTGATTGGATCCAGTTTGCTGATACAGGCTTGTGCAGAGAGGACTGCCTGCCCTTGGCCAGGTGCTGCCAGAAGCTGGTGCATCCCCAGAGTCATATACTACCCGAAAGGACAGGCCAGCAGGAGTTTCTAGTGCAGATATTTTCCCCTTCCCTCTGTTTTGCCAGGGCTGACCTTATTTGCAGTCAGTTTCAGAATGTCAGTCCCTTAGACATGCACAGACTTTACAGTTTGCAAGGGGCTTTTACACCCTAGATCTCATTGAAACCTCACAGCAGTCCTGAGAATTAATTAGGACAGTAATTGCTGATCCATTTTTCTGATGAGAAAACAGGCTAAGATGGGATTAGGTAGCTTATTCTAAAGTCATGTAGATATAAAGCAAGGAGGCTGGGACTTGTTCATGGATAAGCCAAGAGGCTACTTGTCAGGGCTACTTGAGATGGAATTTATGGAATTTATGTATGCCCTTGAAGAAGTTAACCTTTTAGCTGCTTCATTAACTGGGTGGGTGACTTTAGGCAAGTCCTTTATTGTGCATCTCAATTATGTCAGCTCTATAATGGGAAGAGTATTATTTAGTTAGTACGATTATTTGAAGGTCAAAATGTTCATTTATTTAAGCAAATAGGGGCCCAGTGCATGAAATTCATGCCAGGGCAGGGTTCCTAGTGTCTGTCAGCTGCCAGCTGCTGGCTGGGCCCTCCCTTCCCCTAGCTTCCTGCCGCCACTGCTGGCTAGGGCCTCCCTTTGTACCCTCTTTGGCCTGGTGCTGCCGCTTACCTACTCCATCCTGCTGCAGTCCCACTCTCGGAGCTGGCAGCACCTCCACTGCTGCCCACTACCAGTGCTGCATTGCTGCTGCCTGCCATGTTCCATGCCACCCCTGGTGGTCAGTACACATCTAACTCCCGGTTGGTCAAACTCCTACCCAATTTGCATATTAGCCTTTTATTATATAGGAGGAGTAGCCCTGTGCACAAATCTGTGTGCCAGTAGCTCACCAGTAGCTCGCTGCTGCCCTCCAGTAGCTCTCTGCCCACTGCCCCACGTTCCTGCTGATCTGTGACCCGGTCGTTATGTGGTTGGTCATTAGGCTTCACAGCATAACGACCATTTGCATATTGCATCTTTTAAAAAATATATATTTTATTGTTTTTTTACAGAAAGGAAGGGAGAGGGATAGAGAGTCAGAAACATTGATGAGAGAAATAATGATCAGCTGCCTTCTGCACACCCCCCACTGGGGATGTGCCCACAATCAAGGTATATGCCTTTGACCGGAATTGAACCTGGGGCCCTTGTTTCCGCAGGCTGATGCTCTATCCACTGAGCCAAACCGGTTAGGGCCATATTACATCTTTATTATATAGGATGGCCAGTACAAAGCCTGGCATATATAAGATGTTCATTTTTTTAAAAAAAAACTTTTTTTTCTTGAAATAATGATAGTCTCACAAGAAGTTGCAAAAACAGTACAGTGAATCCTTTGTGCCCTTCTCCTAGGTTCCCCCAATGGTACAATCTTAGGTAGTTCTATGGACACTCCCCAACTTTCAAAGGCTTGGCTTTGATTTTTTGACTTGACAATGGTGTGAAAGCAATTAGCATTTAATAGAAATCATACTTTGAATTTTGAATTTTGATCTTTTCCTGAGCTACTGACTTGTGATGCTGGGCAGCAGCAACAAATGATTTTGACTGTAGGCTAATGTAAGTGTGTGAATACATTTAAGGCAGGCCAGGCTAAACTATGATGTTCAGTAAGGTAGGTGTGTTAAATGAATTTTCAGCTTATGGTATTCTCAATTTATAATGTGTTTATTGGGTTGTAACTCCATCATAAGTTAAGAAACATCTGTATGGCAGTATCAAAACTAGGATATTGACATGGGTACAGTAACTGTTGTTTGCTAGACATAACCTTATTCAGGTTCCCTTTTATCTTGTCTGGTAAAAATTAGAGTAGCTTATTTCTGAGGTTTTTAGGCAAGTCCTTTATTGTGCATCTCAAATTTTGTCAGCTCTATAATGGGAATATTAATGTTTACTTAGTAGGATTATTTGAAGGTCAAAATGCTCTTTTTTTTTTTTTAGCTCTGAAATGCTATACACAGTGTTTTTATTGTCTTGACTTTTTTTGTGGCATCGGACTTTCTGGAAACTCTCTTCTTGGTTGATTTTCATAGTAGGGTTCATTGTTATATTCTTACATTTTCTCCGTCTCTTTCACTGTCTCCCTCTCCTCTCCTCTATATGTGTATTTCTTCATATTCAATTCTTTGCCCCTACTCTTTCCCTCAGGGTGTTTTTCTCAGGTGGAATCTTAGTTTTATCTTTACTAGCCCCTCTCTAGTTCCCTATTTCTGGATATTTGCCGAATATAAATTCTAACACATTATCTCTAAAACAAAACTTGTCTTTATTTAAACCCCTCTACCTCTCCATCTGACTTCCCTGTTTCTGCCAGTGAGTCATTGTTGAAACTGCCCAGGCTGTATGAGGAAACTTGGGAGATCTATATGTTCGCTATCTTGATCGTACTGAGGGTTTTGCTGGGTTTATACATATGTCAGAACTTATCAAATTGTACACATTAAATATGGACATGCCAGTTATACTTCAATAAAACTGTGAAAGGAAAAAAGGAAGAAAAGGAGGGAGGAGAACAGACTGCTCAGAGCCAGATAACCTAGGTCTGAATGAATTCTGGCTCTAGAACTCAGGTTACTTAACTTCTGTGCCTCATTTTCCTCATCTATGAAATGAGGATGATAACAGTAATTTACTTTATAGGATTTTTGGGAGAATTAAATGAGTTAATTCAGGTAAAGTGCTTAAAACAGTACCTGCCACATGTTAAGCTCTCCTAGTGTTTGTTGATGTATTTATTCATCTCAGGTTCGCCATGTCTGGTACAGAGTAGGTGTTCTATAATGTTTATTGAATGAATGGATACTGTCATAATTTTGAAGTACTATTTTCCTTCTCCAACTTTATCCAAAATGTTACTTTTTCTTTAAGGTTCAGCTTAGGTTCTTCCTGTTCTGAGAAGTGTTCACCCACCTGAACCTACAAGGCCCTCCTGGCTGTCCTCCCCTCTCCTCCCTCCCTCCCCCATTTGTACGGATTCACAGTTAGATTTTTGTTTTGTCTTTTTTAAATGTAGCTTCATGTGTATGTATCTTACTTTCCATCTGAGGACAGATGTTATTTCTGAAAAAATTTTATGTCCCCTTTGTCTATGTTGGTTCTATAGTAGATGTTCAGTAAAAGTAGAGTGAATGAATGGTGTGATTCATAATGTGTTATGAAGACCTCATGCAATAAGATAAATTCCTATCAGTTAGCTCATTATTAAAACAAACCTAGAACTTATAACATTTAGCCCTGGAGGGAAAATATCAAAGTGTGTGTAGGTGACACAGTGGTCCCAATTCTGTCCCTCTGATCTTCCCTTCCCTTTTGGGTCTTGAGGGAGCTGTAGGCCTCCTTTTTAATACATTGGCCCAGGCTTGGATACAGCTGAGGCAGATTAAGAGGACTTGTCTGCGTTACAGTGAGGGAACAATAGGGAACTAAGCAAAGGGGAGGGAAGCTGAAGTACTTACTAGCACAATGGCTCACTGAGGCTAAGATACTCCCTTGCCCCAGAGGTTGGGCACAACTCCCCTGACTCTGGCCTGGACCTCTGTTTTCTAGCTGCCTACCTAGAGGGTCCAATCTGAAAGCTTACTTCCCTTGAGATCCTTTCTGGACATCCTCTGTGTCCAATAACCTGGCTTCTGTTCCTCTTGATACACATTTCCTTTTTCCAATTTGAGGGACACACCCAGTATGATCACCATTCACTTCATTTCTTACAGACGTGGTTCTGGCTTTACCTCTCTATGACTCTAATAGTGTAATGATACCTCAGCCATATCGTCAATAAGACATCCATACTGTGACATGACACAAAACAACACATTGTTCTGTGCCCTCCCTGCTGGGCTCCGATCATTCCAAGTTCATTATTATTAGTGCCATTCCTTTGCAGCAGTATCTCCTGCAGGAAGTGGTCACATGTGAGATTCCCTCAGACCTTGGAGGACATTCATTGATCCATATGCATCCTCCACTAGATGCTTTGAGACTGAAGAGGCTTTTGGTCAACTTTCATAAGAACAAGTGCCAATTACGTTGTTCCTTTTATTTACAAAGCATAGTATGTCTCAAGTTCTTTTAAACAGTTCTATGGAAAGGATATTATGTTCCCATTTTATCAGCAAAGAACTAAGATTCTTAAAGAAAAAAGGCTTGGTTTGCCCAAGGTCACAGAGCTGGTAAGTGGTGGAGTCGCCTGGCTTCAAACTCTGTTCTCTTCGCACTGTATCTCCTGGCTCTTCCTACCAGTGTCTTCCGTTTAGTTCGCCTCAGCCTGTTCTGGCTTTAGCCCTGGGTTTTTTTCTGTGAGCCCAAGGTAACCCATTTATTACTTTGTCTGCTGCTTTTGTATCTTTTTAGTCTTGGGAGCGTTCCATAGATTCCAGCAGGAAGAAATTTGTTTCTTGCAGACCCTGAGATTCATCTGTAGTTTCCCATGCTGACTGTGGAATGACATCCCTCTCCCTTAGCCAGAGCGCCCACTGGTCTCTCTCTTTCTTTTTCCCACTGTCAGGCTTATTCTTGGTCTAGCCCTTAGACCCTACTTTGTCCCGTGACTTTTTTTCTCCTAACCTGTCTCACATTTCTCCTAGCTCTTGCTTCTTGGGTAGACTCAGGTTTCCCCTCCTGTGCGGAAGCTCCCTTTCCCAAATTTATTTATTTATTTACTCATTCATTCATTGACCATTTTCTGAATGCTGTTGTCAAGCACCACACTTAGGCACTTGAAGGTGTTCAAACATGGTTGAGGAGACCAAAGAATCAGGAGCCCTTTACAATTCAAGGTGGTGATAGTTATGAAGGCAAAAACAAAAGATGCTTGTGGAGGTAGAGGAGGAGGGACATGTGATCCAGATTGGGAGGGAGGGGAGGGGTCAGAGGAGTCTCTTGGAAGGCGCCATATCTGAACTGAGTCCTAAGGGTAAACTGAGGTTGGCTTAGAGTGAGTGAGTGAGGGAGGGAATGGTGGTAGTGGTTGGGGAAGTTGTGGTTGGACAGAATGCCAGGCAGGAAGAGGTCCTATATGAAGACCCAAAGCTGCACATTTAGGGGACTGCAAACATGTCAGCCTGATGGGAACAAAGATTGTATGGATGATGAGGGATGAGGCAGGAGTGGTAATCTAGAGCCAGGCTATGCAGGGCTCTTATTTTGTTCTGAACTGATAAGGGGTTGTAGAAAGATCTTATGTAGAGGAGTGTCTTGTGTAGAATAGCATTTTAGAAGGATCACTATGGTATCAGGGTGAAGGACGGATTGGAGAGAGACAGATAAGAGGCAAGTCCAAAGACTGGCAGTGATTGAGATCTGAGTTGAGGAGAACTTGAACTAAGGTTATGGCAGTGATTGAGGAGAGAAATAAATGAGTTCAGAATATAAGGGAGGTGGAATTTCTAGAGCTAGTCACTGATTACCTGTCCATGCAGTTAAGGGAAAGCATGCCAGTTCGTCTCAGCCTTACAGTTGTCTGCCTTGCCTTCCACATGAAGTCCCTGTTGGCTGTCAGAAGAGAACCCTGATATTTGATTCCTGGTGGGCTCTGTTTACCCTTCCTTTTCTCTCCCCCCACTCTCCCTGCAAGAGCTTTCTCTTTTTGGCTCACCCTACCTTGATCATCGGTTGGATCCATGTCTAGAGCATTCTTTCAATTTGCATTTGGAAACCTGAGTGGTACCTCAGGTTAACCAAGAGGTGCCAGTCAAGTTTCCCTCTAGGTGATGCTCCCCCCTCCCCCTGCCTTGCTGTCTTCTTCCCAGGGTAGTACCTGGAGAGAGGTGAGATAAAAGGCGACCTTATTTGCTAAGTTACTTCTAAAGGAAGAAGAGGCAAGTATCCCTCTTTTATTTTTAGAATAGAAGATCTTTCAACACAGTGGGAAAGAACATGTAACTAGTTCCTAGGAAGAGAAGAAACCTAGCGTGGGCAGATTGGAATGCTCTGGGTTGGTGACATTCAGAACTGTCCTCTCCAGGGTAGTGCTGACCGATTTATTTAATTTTTTTGTGGAATAGAAGAGCGTTAGCGTCGGAAAGGGACCTTAGAGTCATCTAGCTCATCATCTTTACTTTGCAGATGAGGTCTTTGATGTCTCGAGGGCTGGTGTGGTTTGCCCAATGTCACAATTAGCTAATAGCAGGACGGGGACCAGAATCAAGGCCTTCTAGTTTAGTTCTTGTCTCACTAGCCCCATGAAAGTACATGCTTTTATTGTTGTTTGTTTTGAGGGTTTTGGCTGTGGTGGTTGTTATAAGTTTGATAATTTCACTGTCTGGAGAATAAGCTATTTTAATGACAATCTAGTTTGATAGCCCCCTTCCCCTAAGACTGGAAAGAGCTTATCCAAGGTCTCAAAATGAGGGAAGGTCTGTAGAGGAGCCTTCAGACCTGCAATACAGGGCTCTTTCCAGCACTATCCAAGGTCTCACCCAGGACCCAAGACTCAACAGCTTGGCTCCAAGGACACTGAACGGAAGCATTCTTCAAGTGCATTGCAACCACAGTCAATTCCATAAGATCCCAAAGACACAATTTCCTTCTTTTTTCCCCGAGTGCTTTTTTCATCTTCTTATTTGATAAAAGTGTATGACTGTGGAAATTACGTCAGTTTAATTAGGCTGCTTGACACAGTACTTTTCCACTGAATTTACTAGGAACTGTGAATTTGTTGTAGTGAGCTGCACTGCAGGCTGCAGTATCTGATTGGCATGCCAGGAGCATCACTAGCGAACAGCTAAATAGAGATTGGGAAGAAAACTGGGTCAGAAAGCAGGCCTCCTGTACCTGCAGCGCTGCGGAAGGCGGCGCAGAGGCGGCAGGTGGCCACAGCATGGCACTGTCTCCCAGAGCCTGAGCCACCAAGTACCCGCCCCCGAGGCTCTGCGCTGCAGCCCCCCACCCACCCTTTCCTTTGCAGGTAATTGTTCCTGTGGCCATTTTGCTTTCTGTTTCTGAACAGATCATAAAGCTTTTATAACTAGAAGCTCAGGGATGGCTTTTTCTCAATAAAAAAGCCAAAGATTGGTTCAGGCGGAATCTTCATTAGCTACTGGTATGGTAAACCTTGGAGCAAGTCTTCTGGCTTTTCAGAGCTGGGCTTGTCTGGGAGCTGGAACTGGGCGTGAGAGTTCTACACAGTGATGATGAAAGGTTTGTCATGTTTCCATTTGCCTCTGTCCTGGTTATGTAGCATCCATCTCTGAAAGTCTCAGTGCTGAGCACCAAGACAAATGAGGGGCTTTGAGCCAGGAGTGAGTGATTATGCTAGAAGGCTCAAGGAAACTACTCAAAGGCAGTGACATTTGAGTTAGGCTTTGAGCAGTGAATTGGGTGAAGACAGGAAAGAAATGAGGAGGAGACACTGGTGGCCTGCCCTTGCTGGTCTCAGGACTGTTTTATGGAGGCTGGAGACTTACCTGACCATCTAGGGCTAGAATCTAGCATGCTGGAGCTAACCAGGACCTTAAGGATCTGTTCGTCAAGTTCCTTATTTTATAGATGGGCGAACAGAGGCACAGAGAGGAAGGGGCTGGAACGTAGGCTAGCCCAGTGCTATTGTAAGCAGTCATGTACTTGTCCTCATTTCTAACACAGCTCTGAGGATATCTACTTCCTCCTCCTGGGTTTCACTCCTCTATCCTCTTTCTTTATTATTATTATTTTTATTTTTTAAAAATATATTGTTATTGGTTTTAAAGAGAGAGAAGATGGGAGGGAGGAAGAGAGAGAGAAACATTACATTGATTGGTTGCCCCCTGCTGGGGATGGAGTCTGCAAACTGGGTATAGACCCTAAAGGAACCAGTGACCTCCTAGGGCCTGGGATAATGCTCAACCAACTGAGCCACACAAGCCAGGGCTCAACCTATCATCTTTCTGGCTCCTGCCATATAAATTCAGAGATGCCCAGTGGTCTCCACTTGTAAATTACCCATGAGGGAGGGAACCTGGATCCTGCTGGCATTGGATTCCTAAGTTACGTGGATCCCTGCTAGGCAACTGTATCCCTTTCCTTCCTCAGGCCAAGCCAGATCAGGCCACAACTGATTTATGATGAAGCTGGTGCCTCCCCAAGAATACTTGGTGGGAATGGGTCTTACATCAGAGCAGAGCTTAAATTCTCAACGTCATAAAATTTGAATGTGGCATGAATCTAGGCCATTGTACTTCTATGTTATTCTGTGAGAAAATGGAGCTTCTTTTGACTGAAAGTTGTTTTTAATACAAAATAACTTAAATTGACTGAATTTTGCTTTGAAGACAGTTTTCGTTAGACCATTTTAATTCTGTGCAACATCTCTTTCTCTTTTGAGGAGAAATCAGAGGGTGGGAATAAAACAGTCCCTGGTGATTTTTCTTGGATCTTTTGGATGGTCTCAGTTCAAGAAATCCTGTCTTTGGACCAAGTACTGATGTCATCATTGAAATGCAGAAATGCGTACCCATTTTCTGATAAATGTACAGAAGTTTGCTATTCAAGGGAACCATTTGCACAGGCTCTTTCAAAGCCAGCTTTAAGGCTAACATGTTTTGGAAGGCAGTTTTTAATTCAGATGTCAGGTGGCCTCTGGCCTGAGCTAAGTGGAGTGGCCAGAAGAACAAGCCCATTGGAATAGTTGTCAGACATCCCAGTGGGGAAAGTCGGGCTTTAAGGCCCTGGTGGTCAGGTGGCCAGACCAAACCCTCCTCAAAGTAGAGGTTCCTTTCTTTTATTTTACTTTATTTTATCTTAGGTTAGAGCAGGTGATCTTAAATGCTTCTAAATAATTTCCCTAGTCTTGGAAAGATATGTTTATTTGCAAATTAGTAGGCCTTGTATGTAGTTGGTATTTGCTGGAAGAAAGAAAGGGAAGGGGGAAAGGCGGGAAGGAAAGAAGAAATGCTTTTTCATACAGAGGCTGATACATTCATAGAAATTTCTATATATTCTCATTTTGGGGTCATACTAGGACTTGTCACTAGAATGAACATCATCTGAACAGTTCATAGAAGTGACTGGAATAGACGGAGAAAAGCTGAAGAGAGGTTGTAATTTGAAGTTTCTCAAGAGTCACCTGTCTTCCTTGCAGTTTACATAAAGGCAGGCATGAGGCAGGGCTGCAGCTGTAGAGGAGCGCCTGGCTGGGTTCAGTCTGGCCTGGCAGCTACCCTCTGAACAGTTTTTTCTGAATTGTCCACCCCTGGCCACAGCCTCTTGGGTCTGGGTACTTAAAAGTGGTCCTAAGTCCTCAGTCACTGATGCTAGCTGTTGCCAAGGGCAGCTGAGAGAGCCCAGGCTCTTTTCCGTGAGGCCTCCACACTCTTCTCCAGTTCAGGGGTTCAGGCCACGGCCCACACTCTCGTTTATAACTGTGGACATGAGTTTTCATTTCTTGGAGCCTTCATTAGCCCCTTGTAAGGAAGGAAGTATATGAGGCATAAAACCAGCATAGGGCCTAATTTTGCAGGCTTCTTACATTTTCTCCTTTTCCCTCTACTTTGCAACTCTCCCAGCCTCTGAACACTTCCCTAAATGGACTCCCCTGGCCCTAGACACCCCTCTATTCTGGGCATAAAGCAGATGTGGGATGACTACTCTGGCATTTTGTGGTCCTGCCTTCCAAGGTCTGTGAGGCTGAGATTAAGGGGGGTTGTAGTGTTCACTGCTGAGGGCTACTGTCTTGTTCCTTAATACCATCCATAGGGCATGGAGACTCCTCTTTCCTTCTCTCTCTATGGCTGTCCTCTTGCCTACTTTGGTGACTCCCCGATTCTGATGGTGGAGAGGAAGCTCAAAGAACTTCTGTGTGCCTCTTCCTTCCTTTCAATTTCTCCCCTGCAATTTCTCCTATATCCATCCCCATCTTCTCATTTTGTTGTCATTGGGATGATTGCAAATAAGCTTCTCTTCCAAAGCTCAATGCTGGAAATAGCTGCCCTGCTTGCAGCCGCTGCAGTGTCAGTTCCCGCTGCCTGCTGCCCAGATCCTCACTGTATACTCGTTTGCATCTCAGGTGATTATATTAAATGTTCATTAAACATTCTACAATCCATCCGGAGCAACCTTGTCAGAACAGAGAGGGGAAAAGCAAATATCTATCTTCTCTCTTGTCATTTCGCTCAAATAAATGAATTAAACATTTTTATTGCCTTAAAGATTAATTATCTTCTGTCTCCGGGCCAGCTTTTATATTCTAGCTGTATTTTCTCTGACTGGGACCTGACAATTGGTATCTCTGTCTCCCCCGTCCTTCCGCCCCAATCTATGTTTTGCCTGGTTTCTCAACATCTCCAGTGAGACCCAGTTCAAGGGTTCAGCTAGAGGAGTCTGACCTGCAGGATGGATATTAAGTTATGAATCGTCTAGCTGAGAACTGGCAGACCTCTTGACATCGTCTGCTCCTTTCTGGAATGTGAGATACATTATTGCACTTAACAAATAAAATACCCGAGACCCAGAGAGTTTAGTGACTAACCCACGGTCACCCGGCTCATAAATTTTGGACACTAACGCCAGGCTAGATTTTAGGCTGTAGTTATACTTCATCCTCTCTGTGTACTAGTAAACCAGCTCTTTGAGGACGGTACCAACGCTCTAAATTTCTCTCTGCAATAAAAACAATTTGGGGTCCTGTTTTGCAGTATTATGCCTTGTCAGTGTAAAGAAGAAAAGACAGCCTTGAAGTGATCTCATCACAAGCAGGTGATATGGGATGGATAGGCAGACATCCCCTGTTCCCTGGTTCCCTAGAGTTCATGGGCTCAGCATGGGGATACTTTGTCCTACCTGATGCTCGTTCAGTGCGTCCTTGTAGGCCCTCAGGTACAAAAGGAAGTTTTGCTTGTTTCCCAGGACCACTGAGCACTACTTTACCGTTTCTGCCTTTGTCCGTCTCAAACTGAAAAAGTAAACTTGTGCTCTTCCCACAGGCACTACTCCCCCGGTGTGCTTCCCACCGCCCAGCTGTCCCTCAGCTCTCCCAGGAGGTCTTCTGTCCTCCTAATTACCCAGTCTTGGATCCTCTGTGACTTGGCTTGATAAGAGCTCTCTGGTCATTCAGTCTGTCAGCACTCACCACCATTATTTTTTTGTTGGACAGTACCTCGCAAATCCAACCATTCTGTCTGCTCTAGGAGTCTGTCCACTGTTTTCTGGACCATTGCAGCAGCCTCTCAGCGATCCGGTCCAGCCTTCATCCATCATTGGACTGGTGGACTCTAAACACCACCCACTTTCTCATGTGAAACTCCCTGAAGCTAGCTGGTGAAACATCCCAGCTCTTTCAAAATCTAACCTTCTACCTCCAGTATGAGTTGTTCATACCAGTCAGGCTGGACTACTTCTGTCTCCTATTTATCTAGTGATTCTTTGCTCATTTTACCCTCCAGTCTTCAGTGAAAAAAATACAAAATTTCTTCACAAACTATAAAACATGCAAAATTTTATTTGTTAATTTTAAGTACTCTGCTATGTGAAAGGGAAGAATGGGGTTTGGGATTTGGTGACTACCCACTGGATGCTGCTAATTTGCACATATTATCTTATTTAATCCTTTAGATATTCCTGTGAGTAAGGTTGAGTTATATTCATATTAGAGATATGGAAACTGAGGCCCTGTGGAAAAAGCACATTTTCTCCCATGGTGCCAGAAGTGTAGTGGTGTGGAGGAACTACTAGTACAAAGTCTCCAGGCTGGCAGGCAGCTAGGGCATTCACATGAACAGCCGTTGTGGAGGAAAATGCCCAGTTTGCTGAGGACCACAGATATGTTGCTATAGAAATTCTGAGGAAGGTGGAATTTCTTTAGCTGCGGGTTAGGGAAGACATCATGGAGAAGGTAGATTTCCACTGAGTGCGAAGGATGAATAATACTTTGACAGAAGAGCTGGGAGGCCAGGACAGGAAAAGGGAGACTAGCATAGACAGAGGCACAGAGAGGACCATCAGTACATGGTCCACTGTGGTTGAACACAGGATTCTTGTGAGGAAAATAAAGTGGAAAGATAGGCTTTCAATATGTGCTGTAGCCTATTCATATATGGACTTAAATGTCTGTTTAAAAGATTCATGGTCTAGCCTGGCTGATGTGGCTCAGTGTTTAAGTGTCGACTCATGAACCAGCAGATCATGGTTCGATTCCCTGTCACGGATTGATCCCTAGTAGGGGGCATGCAGGAGGCAGCCGATCAGTGATTTTCTCTCATTGATGTTTCTCTTTCTCTCTCCCTCTACTTTCCTCTCTCTGAAATCAATAAAAACATATTTAAAAAAAAGATGTATGGTCTGTTTAATAGGCATAGGGGAGCCATTAGTACATTTTGAGCAGGGGAGTTGCTAGTCATAGCTGAGATTTAGAAAGGTTACTTCAGGTATCCAGTGAATTGGAGAAAAGGGAAAATAATTAGAAGCTATCACAGTTGTCAAGTACAGATGTTCTGAGAGCCTGAAATAGCACAGTGACAGTGAGGATGGAGAAGAGGGACAACATGAGAGCAGAACGAGGGCGATGGAATTACAGGCCTTGGTCATTGGCTGGATTTGGGCTGTAAGAGGAGGACTCAAGAGACGATTCTACGGTGACTAAGAATGGCGATGGCAGCACAAGCAGAAAGAAGAGGAGGGTTAGAGGGAAACCCCCTCTGATGGTTCATTCTGTTTAGTGCAGGTGGAATTTTAGGTGCTGGTGAATTGCCTATTTCACACCTATACTGAATGCTCTTCACTACTACTGCCCCCACCATTCCTGATCCCCTTCGTCTGTCTTCGTTATTAGACACACTTTCGGCTGCCTTTCGCAGTCCAGCTGAATGAAGCCCTCTGGTGCACCTTACTTGTCTTTGTGTCGTCCATGCTACTTGATGTTTCCTGAGTTTAGCCTTCCCAGCACGTGCCCTGTATACAAAAGTATACCTGGAATAAATGGGATGAACACCTTGTGGTTATAACTGACATAATCACAGCAGTGGTTCATGTTAATATGAATATTTTTGTTGACAAAGCACAGAGAAAGGTCAGAAGTGTGTTGTTTCATCTCCCTGCCAGTTCCTCCAGGTAGGGTCACTGGACCATTGACTTAGTAAGCTATAAAAGTTATTAGGGAATAATTGGTACATTTTAGTTTAATAATAAATGCAGTTGAAGACATTAGAACATATCATATGGGAAAGTAGGGATGATTTTTAGCTGCTGAAGTAGGTAGACTCTTAGAAAGAATGATTAAATTTAAAAATATATTCCAGGTGATGTCAATGCTGAGATTGATGTTACATGTGTATTCAGGATAAAGACTCTTAGCATTGTACTTGGCACATAGCACTTAATGAGTTTTGGATTGTATTATCACTGATGGAAAATTTGAAATCATAAAAGGGAAAAATGCCATTTTTTTAGGATAGCACTAACATTTTTATTAATATGGAAATATATACAATGCTTTTAAAGTGCCCTTTAGAGGTCTAAAATCACTGTTAGTTGATGAATATAAAAATGATTTGTTTGCTCATAAAACTATCATTGTTCATACATTTAGAGAGAATCAAATTTAGAAATGAATTTTGGAAGTGTGCTTTGCTCTTCTAATCTCTTTTTGAATGAAAGATAAAATAGGTCTGGGGAAAAAAGGGTTTCTTCCCACCTCTCAGTAATTTCCCTCGTCCCGCTTTTGTTTCTCAGGGCCATCAGAGCACCAATGGACAAAGTGGCAGGTAAACTCAAGTGTCTACTTTGTCCAAGGTACTAAATGTAGGTAATTAAATTCAATCCTCACGATAATCCTGTGAAAGTATCGCTATAATTCGAGCCAGACAGATGAGGAAATTGAGGTTTAGAAAGCCTTAGTAACTTACTATTAAGTGATAGAACCAGAAGTTAAACATATTGCACCCTGGACGGTGGCAGCAGCCTCCTGACAGTCTGTGGTTACAAAACTTGTGCCCTTTGCCCCCTGCCTTGCAGCCTTCTCCTTGTGGCAGAAGGTGGCAGCTTATGTTTACAGCTTCACTTTAGAGCTGCTAGAACAACGAATTTGTTAAAAAATATTTGATCTCTGTTTTGAAGCAAGGCCAGAATCTTGACTTCCTTGGTTACCATTGTGGGTTACTACTGATTTAAAATACTATTTTTTTTTAAAAGTGTTAAATTATTGTGAATACTTAGGGATGTAACCTTCTATAAGTAGGACATAATGTTAAAAGAAACTTGAAAAGAGAAATATATGTAGCACAACTTTTTGAAAACTTGGTTACTCCCCTTTGGAATGTGTGTTTTAAGGATTTTGATAGACTGTGCTTTTGATAGAATGTTTGCCCACATCGGGGGCTAATGAGGCCCATAGTCTTGTTAGGGTGGAAGAGAAAGGAATGAATGTGCAGTGTTTTGTGAGTGGGCCTCTCCATTTCCAGTGCTGGGCTGAGGGTGCAGGTGGAGGCAGAAAAGTCAGTCAGACAGGAAGGAGATAGAACGAATCAGCCCACCAACCCCAACCTGAGCCTTTCTATCAGATAAAATTAGATTTGTCTTTTTGTTTCCTGTCACTAAAAATCAGTTTGTTCTCCCTAGAGTTTCATATTAACAAAATCATACAATATGTACTTTGTGTCTGGCTTCTTTCTTTCAGCACATTGTTTTTGAGTTTCATTCATGTTTTGTGTATCAGTAGATTATTTCTTTTTTATTGATGAGTAGTGTTTTGACATATGTTCTATCAATTCCATTTGTTCATCCATTTATTATTTTTCTTTTTGTGTGGGGTCACAATTGCTTTTTTTAAAAAAATATATTTTATTGATTTTTTTACAGAGAGAAAGGGAGAGTTAGAAACATCGATGAGAGAGAAACATCCATCAGCTGCCTCCTGCACACCTCCTGCTGGGGATGTGCCCACAACCAAGTTATATGCCCTTAACCAGAATCAAACCTGGGACCCTTCAGTCTGCAGGCTGATGCTCTATCAGTGAGCCAAACTGGTCAGGGCACAATTGCTTTTATTGAACATCCAAGATGAACAGGTTCTTCAAAATTATTAAACTTCATTTTCATTAGAAATATGATCCACAGTCTTCTTTCATAGAGAATTGATACCCTGATATTCTTAAGCAACAGGTATTAGTTTTCTCTTGCTGCACAAATTAGCACAAACTTTTTTGCTTAAAATATTATTCCTAATTAGCTCATAACTCTATGGCTCAAAAGCCTGGGTGGGTTCTGCTTAGGGTTTACAAAGACAAAATCAAACTGGATGAGATTCCTATCTGAAGACTCTAAGGAAGAGTCTGCTTCTAGGCTCATTCCATTTATTGGCATATTTCAGTTTCTTGTGGTTATAGAATTAACTAGATTTAAATTCATCTATGCCCATTTTCTTGCTGTTAGTTAACTCAAGGTTGTGCTCAGAAATTAGTAAATGCTCTCCAGTGCTTGAACATGGCTCTTTCATCTTCAAAGCTAGCACTGGAGCCTGAGAGTCTTCTTGTGCTTCAAATCTTTCTGAATTCTCCTTCTGCTAGCAGCCAGAGGAAATTCTCTGCTTTTTAAAAAGTTCCTAGTTAATTAGGTTAGGCCCACCTGGAGACAGCCCTACATTTTTTGTAAAGTTTCATTTTTTATTTTTAAAATATATTTTTATTGATTTCTGAGAAGAAGGGAGAGAGAGAGAGAGAAACATCAATGATGAGAGAGAATAATTGAGTGGTTGCCTCTTGCACACAACCCGGGCATGGGCCCTGACCAGGAATCGAACAGTGACCTCCTGGTTCATAGGTTGATGTTCAACACTGAACCATGCTGGCCGGGCAAACTTTCTTCCCTCCCTCCCTCCCTTCTTAAATAAAGGATTTTATTTTATTTATTTTTTATGTTTTTATTGATTTCAGAGAGGAATGGAGAAAGATAAAAACATTAGTAATGAGAGATGATCATGGATTGGCTGCCTCCTGCATGCCCCCCCACTGGAGATTGAGTTTCAACCAGTTATGTGCCCTTGACTGGAATCGAACCCGCCTCCCTTCAGTTCACAGACTGATGCTCTATCCACTGGGCCAAACTGGCTAGGGCCAAACTTTCAATTTTAGAATGGCCTTTCTGCCCTGGTCGGCGTGGCTCAGTTGGTTGGAGCATTGTTCCATACACTGAAAGGTTGTAGATTTGATTCTTTGTCAGGGCACACACCTAGGTTACAGGTTCAATCCTCAGTCAGGGCAATCATTGATATTTCTCTTTCTCTCTCTTCCTCTGTAAAAAATAAAAATAAAAAAATCAATGAAAACATTCCTCAGGTAAGGATTTTTAAAAAAGGCCTTTGTATCATTAAGCTGAACTTTTACATTTTAAGCATTTCTGTCCATCAAACCATATGCCATTTCATTCTACAGCCTGATTCCTCTTCTTCCTGTGGCACTTGTACCATCCAGGTTTTCTCTTTAGATGGAAAACACCCATTTTCCCCATCTGTTTTTTATACGACGTGATAGCATAGCAATAAGTGTACTACTGGAATCATAAGTAGATTTAAATTCATCTCTGCCTACTAACTGTGATATTGGACAAGTTAACGTCTTGGTATCCTTATCTTTCTATCTATACCTTATGGGATTAAGTCACAGGTTAAATGAACCAATGCATGCAAAGCTCTCAACACATTATATACACACAAAATGTGCTAGCCAATATTATTATTTCATTATTGTTACCCTGCCCCCATTTTGTTCTTTTTCTTCTGGATGCAATCTGTTTTATCAATGATCCAAATAAAATGTACTACCTAAATTGTACAAGTGCCTTAAAGAGATGCATAGTCCTTTATTCAATAATTCTACTTTGGAAAATTTATTCTAAGGATATAATCAGAGATATAGGAAAATACTTTTTCAAAAATGTTCATCACAGTGCAATTTATAATGGCAAAATAGTAAAAGCAATCTAGGTTTCCCATAAGGAAATAATAAAAGTAGGGCATATCTCTATGATGCTATAAAGCACATGCTAAAAATCACATTTTTAATGAAAGTAATGACATCAGAAACATAACATTATGTTTAGTGCGAAAGTCCTGATATAAAATACATAAATAGCAAAAACTATATTTCTGAAATTATATATATTTTATTCACACATAGAGAAATATTGATAGTGAAAATATTGGAAGGAAATAGACCATGTGAATAGTGAGATTATAGGTCTTTTTATTTTTCTTACTATATTGTTTTAAAATAACTATATATAACTTTTATAATCTCAAAAAGTAAGTAAACTGTACTTTATTTTTTTGTTTCTTCTTTTTTTTTGTAAACTGTACTTTATTTATTTATTTTTTAAAATATATTTTATTGACTTTTTACAGAGAGGAAGGGAGAGGGATAGAAAGTTAGAAACATCCATGAGAGAGAGCCATCGATCAGCTGCTTCCTGCACGCCCCCTACTGGAGATGTGCCCGCAACCAAGATACATACCCTTGACTGGAATTGAACCCAGGACCTTTCAGTCTGCAGGCCGATGCTCTATCCACTGAGCCAAACCGGTTTTGGCTGTAAACTGTACTTTAAATTTATTTGTAGTCCAGACAGAACATGATAATCCATACCTTTGTCTTGTACCAGAGAAGTTTCAGAGTACCATTAATAGTCCAAATAGATGATCTGCTGATGGCTACTCAGCTGAGAACTGGGCTGAAGGCAGTGGGATCCTAGCAAGCAGCCTTTGGGGACTAGACAGCAGCAGTCATTAGACTGTGGACTTGTGGGCTGTGCCTGGGAAGGAAGCCTGG
This sequence comes from Lasiurus cinereus, assembly GCA_011751065.1. Classification (NCBI taxonomy): domain Eukaryota; kingdom Metazoa; phylum Chordata; class Mammalia; order Chiroptera; family Vespertilionidae; genus Lasiurus; species Lasiurus cinereus. The sequence goes on from JAAGEH010000135.1 coordinate 219,723, forward strand.
CAGGCTGGACACACAGCACACCAGTCAGTGGTGGCAGATACAATCATCATTCTTAGTGCTGTGTTCATTGTCACACTGTGCATGCTTGTTGTGATAAGCTTTGATCTCTCTCACATCTTTCTGCATTCTTGACTTTTTAATCCCAGAAAGAATAAAAATTTGGGATCAACACTCTTAATTTTGTTTTGTTTTGTTCTAGTAAAGAAAGCAGAAGTGATTCTCAGTATGCGGGGCTCCAGGGTCCTCAAAGACCTCTTGGTTAGAGGCCATGTTCAGGTGCTTCTGCCCCGTGCCTGGCAGTAGCCCAGACAAGCTCTGCTGCAGCAAAGGCAATGATTCTTGAGCTTTGCACACAAATAGCTCAGTCTGTTGGCTTGTTTTTGCTGTTACTGTTGTTGGGGGTAGAATCGAGATAGGCAGGGCCTGTGCTGTTGCCCTCTACATGCTAAAGATCCAATTTCTAACTGTTCTCATCCTGGGCATTGCCCAATGGTTCTTCTTCAGGTCTTATGGAATCTACCTCTCATATCGTGGGAGCCCATTCTGTTTATCCGCTGACTGAAATTCCAAACACCTGAAGGATCATCTAGTCTCTCAATTCAGCCATTACTTACAGAGCCCAAAGCATTTATGAGACCCTGGAAAGGAGCCGAGGAAATTTATAGATAGATCCAGTGTCATTCATGTAGCATTTCCTGAGTACCTACTCTGTGTCGGACTCTGAGCCAACAGCTGTCTGAGGTACACAGATGAGTGGCTTAAATTCAACGAACATCTGATCAGGACCTACTATGTGCAGGGCTCTGCAATGCACTGAGGAAGGAGATTAAGGAGATGCAGTCTGCATACTTATGAAAGTTAGGATCTATATAATCTGGGAAGAGACAGACGTGTGAACCACTTAATAAGTGGAATAAATGCTGTATCTATAGCAGGGTCCACAGGGAGGAGCAGTTACTTCTGAAGTGTCCTGACTACTTATTAGCTATGTGCTTTTAGTCAAGATATTTAACCACTCTGTTCCTCAGTTAATCTATCAAATGAAGATATAATGAGTTAATTCATGTGAAGTGCCAGAATGGGATTCAGTAGTTAACACATGTTAGCAATTCTTCTCCTTTTCCTTTCTTTCTCCTTCCCAAGATGAATGGTGAAGGTTACCCAGAACTAAGGGGATAACATGCACTGGGCAAGATGAGAGTGGGGTTGCTGTGTATGGGGTCTCATGAGGCTGGAATGCAAGTACTGGTGGATAATTCTATGGAGAAAGAGACTAGAGAACTATACTAGGTTCAGACTATGGAGGATCTTCAATATCAGACAAAGGAATTTGGGCTTGAGCAACGGGGAGGAAAATAATCCACATGTACTTTAGAGAGTATTTTGGACCCGGCTGGTGTGGCTCAGTGGTTGAGTGTCGACTTATGAACCAAGAGGTCCCAGTTTGATTCCTGGTCAGGGCACATGCCCAGGTTGCTGGCTCAATCCCCAGTGGGGACATGCAGGAGGCAGCCAATCAATATTTCTCTCTCATCATTGATGTTTCTATCTCTTCCTCCCTCTTTCTTCCTCTCTGAAATCATATATATTTTATTTTATTTTTAAAGAGTAGTTTGAGCAGAGAGAGGCTGGGGAGGAAAGGGACACCAGGAAGCTGCTGCAGAATTCTAGGCAAGCGCTAAGGCCAGAACAAAAACCACCATTTCTCTGACTCTCTCAGTGTGATGGAGGCTGAGCAAGAGATTTAGTTCTCTTTTCTGAGCCTGTGGGTTTCCTGCTGAAGAAACATTGATTTGAGTGATAGATTATTCCAGATAGCCCATAAATTTTAATATTCTGAGATTATGTTCAGCCTTCTGACCTCAAGGCTGAGCCACTTATACATCCCTGCCTGCTTAACTGCACTCATTGAATTACATGCGAGTTGAGCATATACTCAAGACTGACTGCACATTCACACCAGTGGTTTGCACAGAGCTGGGCAGCTGTGGAGCCTGATGGAATGTGAAACAGACTTATTGCATTGCAGGGGAGCCTTTATGAAGAGAGGCCCAGTATTTAAAATCACAGCAATGAAAATTACCTTGATATTGATGACATTTGAAGACATATTTTTCAGAGGCCTTACAATATAAAAAGAGTTGGGATATCAAGGCAGATACAAGTAACACTGAACTCCTAAGTACTAGGAGCTGAGTTGGGTTCTTTGGCATACTGGCTCTCACTGCCTCTTCACAATCCTCTGAGGCTAGTGTTACTAAACCCGTTTTACAATGAAGGCTCAGAAAAGAAAGTGCAGGCCTCCTGCCCAAGGTCAGATGACTTAACAAATGTCAGATTTTGGACCAGATTCAATGACTTTTACATTTGTATACAACTGTGTGATCACCCAAATTAGGCACCCTAGCAAGCCTCCCTCATGCCTCTTCTCCAATATACCCACCCAAAGATAACCACTATTCTATGCTCTCCCCTTAGATTAGTTGTGCTTATTTAAATTTTTTAGCTTATTTTGAAATAACTTCAAATTTATGGAAGAGGTACAGCAATAATATGAACTCTTCAAATCCTTCACTCAGGCACAGCATATATTAACATTTTGCTGCATTTATTTCCTCTCTCTCTTTTCTGAAAAGTTAACATTGATAGAATGCTGTTATTTAATCTACAGAACATCTTCATATTTCTCCAGTTGTCTCAATGATATCTTTTTCATGTTGATCCAGATGCCAGTCTAGGATCATATATTGCATTTAGCTGTCATCTCTTTGTGCTTCCTTTCATCTGGAGTAGCTTTAAAAAATCTTTTATGACATTGACATTTTTTTTTTCAGAGTACAGAACAGTTGTTTTGTATAATGACCCTCAATTTGGATTTATCTGATTTTTTCCTCATGATTAGATTTCACTTAGGCACTTTTGGCAGGAATAGGAAATAAGTGAGGTTGTGTCTTTAATATATTGCATGGAGAGGCACCTCATGTCAGTTTATCCCATTAATAGTGATGCTAATTTAGATCACTTGGGTAAGATGATGTTGCCTCCCTCCCAAGGTCACCATTTCTCCTTTGTAATTAAGAAGTAATCTCTTACCCTTTAAAACAGCATGGAGGGACCTGGAGAGTATCACACTAAGTGAAATAAGTCAGTCAGAGAAAGACAAGTATGTATCACATGATGATCGCACTCATGTGGAATCTAAGTAACTGATGAGCGGAGTGGATCCAGATACATGGAAGCATGTAACAGAATGCGGAATCTCAGAGGAAAGGTGGGGGAGGGTGAGTAGGAGGGAGGTAATCAATCAAAGACCTTGTATGCATATATGCATAACCCGTGTGGACACAGAGAATAGGATGCTGAAGGCCTGGGGTTGAGGGGGGGATGAGGGGGTTGGAGGGGGTCAGTGGGGGGAAAAGGAAGGCATACTTTCAACAATAAATAATTATTTTAAAAAAATTAAAAAACAACATAATATTTTTAAGCTTTATAGATATTTCTATTTATAACATTCACATATTTAATAAATATGTAAATAAATAAATAAATAAATAAATAATATAAATAGAAGTAATCTGTGAAGAGATACTTTGAGACTATGTAAATATCCTGTTCCTCTTCAGATTTTTGCCCAGTTATTCTACCATCCATTAATAATTGTTCCCTGAATTAGCTATTACTATTGCAAAATTATTTTCTTCTTTTACATTTATTATTCTTGACAGCGTACTATAAGGAAGAGCTTTTCCTGCTCCCCTATTTATTATTCAGTGTGTACTCATGAATTTTTATTTTATTCATTGAGTTATAATCTGCTGTCATTATTCATTTTGGTGCTCAAATTCTCCCTGATTTAGCCACTGGGAGATCCTTCAAGCTGGTTCCTATATCCTTTTGACAAGTCTCTATAATTCTTTGATCACCTTATTTCCTGGCACAAATAGATGTTTCAGGCTCAAATTGTTCTTCCCCCTTCCAAATCCTAGAACCCGCCATTTCTCTAAGTTCCTCTTAGCATTCAAAAGCTAAGATCATGCACCAAATGAACTCATGGCTTCTGTGGTGTTACTTCTTCTAGGAATTTCATATTGGTTTAATTCAGTGTGTGTGTGTGTGTGTGTGTGTGTGTGTGTGTGTAAAATTGTGAGTTCACACTGATACCTCTTATTTTTGATTCAGTATCCACAAGGTTCCTTTTTTGCCAGCCCTCATATTTGTGCTTCTTTCATCTACATTGAAAACTATGGCTCCCAACAACATTAATATATTTCCTCATTTGCTCATTCCTACAATACATACTAAATACATTTAAAGTTGATACATTCATGCTACTCTGATTTTTAAAATTCACTAAGTAGAGTTCAATACTTTTTTTTTTTGCAGCTTTTTATTTTTAAACAGAAGTTTTTAGTTACAGTACTGTTTCAAAGTTACCAGGATTGTCTGGCCAGTGTGGCTAAGTGGTTGAGCATCGACCCCATGAACCTGGAGATCACAGTTCAGTTCCTGGTCAGGGCACATGATTGAATTGTGGGCTCGATCTCCAGTAGGGGGCATGCAGGAGGCAGCTGATCAGTGATTCTCTCTCATCATTGATCATTCTAACCCTCTCCCCCTTTCCCTTCCTCTCTCTGAAATCAATCAAAACATATTTTTAAAAACAGTTACCATAATTTGTTCCTTTTGCCCCTTCAGAACAGTTATATTATTTATTTAAAATAAGTAGAAGCATATAATATTTACTCTTCTGTGCATGATTTCTTTTGTTTACCATTCATTATTCTTGAAGAGTTATCTGTGCTGTGACTAGCTGTAGTTTTTTCTCTCCCATTATTATAAAGTTTTCTGAATATACCACCCTTTACTTTGTATCCATTCTACTGAAAATGAATATTTGGGTAATTTTATGTTTTTATTTATTATAAATAAAGCTTCTATGAACATTCTTGTACCTGTATTTTAATGGAAGCAAGTAATAATTTATTTTGGGTACTTAGGTCGAGAAGGAGGGAGGGAGGGAGAGGGGGAGGGAGAGAGACAGAGAGAGAGAGAGAGAGAGAGAGAGAGAGAGAGAGAGAGAGAGAGATTTAATAGATACAGATTTTGAAAGCAGTTGTTGATGTCAGCATTGTAAGAGAGTCCTATTTATTCTACATCCTTACCAGCACTTCGTATTGGTAGTCTTTTTTAATTTCAGCCTTTCTTGGCTATTAGGGTTACATGTCTTTTTTTTTTGAGAAGCATGCTATAGTATGTTTAATTGGTCTAAATCTATTAATTGCCTGTCTTTGAGTTTGTTTGTTCAGCTCACATGGTTCCACTTGTTCTCAAAGGTATAAATAACTTAATGTGCTTTTCTGAAATCTAAATGCATTGTTGTATTAGGTGCTTTTCATCTGCAAGGATCAGAGATGCTCTCAGGTTATAAGATGGGCATAAGTAAGGAAAACAGGTGAAACAAATGCCTCATAAAAGAATAACTGGCCCTAGCCAGTTTGGGTCAGTGGATAGAGCCTTGGCCTGTAGACCGAAGGATTCCCATTTCAGTTCCAGTCAAGGACACATACCTCGGTTGTAGGCTCCTCTTCAGCTTGGGCCCAGGACAAGGTGCATGCAGGAAGCAACCTGTCGCTGTATTTCTCTCACATTAATATTCTCTGTCTTTCCTTCTCTCTAAAAATCAATGAAAAAATATCCTCAGGTGAGGATTTAAAAAAAAAGGACAACTGGAAGGTCATTTAGAACACAAGGCAGCTAAGCATCCAGACTTCTTAAGCCCTGGAACTCACACATTCTGGTAACTTAGCTACTCATCTCTACTTTGACTGTTCTTGCTGCTTCTGATTCTTCTGCCTGTAGGTCCTCATTTTAATCTTTCTGGTGTCTCTTTCTTCCAGCTACTGCTCTAGTTACCAACTCGACTAGAGGACTTACCACCAACAACCATGTTCAGGCAGAATTTTCACATTAAATCACTTCATAGACTGTGGCCAATTTATGCATTAACCTACTTTGGGACAGGTATCCATCCATAGTCCAGTGAGATGTGGCCAGAGAGAGCAGGAGCATGTAGTATCAATGTGGCAACTTAAAAAAAAGGAATTCTGGGTGCCTGGCTAGTTTAATGGTGTATATCATAGTCTAATTCAGTAGACATTTCTGAAGCTCTTTCCTTATCTGCCAATAGAGTAACTGTTGAAAAAGGAAATGAACTTTCATAGTGAACCCATGCCAGTTCCTAATGCTTATAGTTTCTTTTTTTAAAAATAATTTTTAAAATATGTTTATATTTGATTTCAGGGAGGAAGGGAGAGGGAGAGAGGGATAGAAACATCAGTGATGAGAGAGAATCATTGAATGGCTGCTTCCTACACACCCCCTCCTGGGGATTGAGCCCATAACCCTGGTATGTGCCCTTGGCTGGAATCGAACCTGGGATCCTTCAGTCTGTAGGCCGACGCTCTATCTACTGAGCCAAACCAGCTGGGACCTTATAGTTTCTTTTTATAGGTTCTAGAAATGTATGTATAGAACAGGGTTAAGTTCAAAGTGAATTTTATCTATAGATTGTGAGGGCAGGAGAGGGAGGCTGTGAAAAGGTTTTACAATGTGTGAGTTATGCCGGGTTGTTGTTACCCCATTTTAAAGATGAGGGAACTGAAGGCCACAGAGGCAGAGATTTGCCCAAGATTATATGATCAGGAAGTGGCAGAGCCAAGACTCTAATACAGGTCTCCTGGTTCCATAACAAGAGCTCTTTCCACTTTCTCACCCTGACTAGAGAGACATGTTCTACACCCATACTCAAATGATTGACAGTACAAAGGAGACTTGACATGAGTAAACTGTAGCCAAGGCAGGTGGAGGGATTTGAGAAAAGGCAGATCTCTGTGGGGCCGAGGTAATCTGGGAGGCTTCCTCAAGGCAGTAAGTTTTAACTGGGTCTTATAGGGCTGGTTGGGTTTGGAATGGTATGGAAAAGGGAGAATGGTGCCAATAAAGTTACGAAAGTGGGGAAACCAATTTTCCAGGGACAAAGAAGAGACTTGTATTGCTGAGATAGTGGCTTTATGCAGGAGAGGGGTAAGAGATCAAGTGTGGTAGGAAGTTGGGAGGTTTTAAGACTATGACAACTTAAAAAAATGTTTTAAAAATGAGATCATCAAAACACCCCCCCACACACACACATACACACACAAAGAAAAATGAGATCATGACATGACAAAGAGAAGGCTTACTGTCATTTAGCTGTCTTTTACAAGAATCGGGCTACAATGGAAAGGATTGAACTAAGATGGTAGCAGCTGTAAATCAAGACATAGATTTGAGAGTCTTTGAGAAAATGAATTAACAGGATGGAGACAGAGTAGGAAGAAGAGTCAGAGATCTGTCAGTCACTTGAGAGTTTGGGTCTTATTGCCAGGCACTCTGGTACCAGTTTCAGAACAGGAAGGCAATATGTGTAGTGCTTGAGCTCACAGGCTTTGGATCAAGTTCAGCCTGGGTATATAGCCCCATGCAATCTGGGGCTAGTGCTTTAACTCCTTGGAGTAGGGAGACGGAGTGCCACTTCTCACAGTAGCTGAGGCTGTGTGTATAAAATGCAGTTCTATCATGTCACATGCCTGGCATCCAGGCACTTTCCAAATTTTAGCTCTCTTCCTCCCCACCCCAACCTCTCTATTTGAGAAGGTCGTACCTAGTTTAAGCCTCATTTTTCTAAGGTCTATAAAGTGTCTTGAAAAAAAGGAATTGGCTTTACAGAGGAATGTGTTCTTCCTCCAGGATTTTGAGGTGGAGGACAGATGGAGCCACTGGGCCTGGAGGTGCGTGTGTCTCTCTCTCTCTCTCTCTCTCTCTCTCTCTCTCTCTCTCTCTCTCTCTCTCTCCTCCTCCTCCTCCTCCTCCTCCTCCTCCTCCCCTCCCTTCCTCCTTTGGCATCTAAGCTTCAGTAAAAAATTTAAGCCTCATAACTTGGCGTTAAAGGTGTCTTTCTAAGGCGAGGTGCTTCTAGAAGCAAGCAGCTGTGCTACCTCTCTGCTGTCATCACGGGCTATTTGGCACTTTTGAGCCAGGGGCAAAATTCCGTTGGCTAGCAGGGTTGCATTTTGCCTGTGAAACATGCCCAACCTCGCACCTCTGATTTTCTAACAGGTTTAGAAATTCTGATTGTCTCCCCAGAGCTCTACATCCATGGCAACTGGGTTTGGGCAGAGTTCTAGTAAAGGCTGCACAGAGTCACCCGTTCCCTTCCCTGTGAACCCCAAAAGGAGGCTGCGTTTCTGGAGCTGTTCCCTAGTATGCTTCTCCGCTTTTCCGCTTTTCTACTTCTCCTTCCTGGGGCCCATGCCTGCCTCGCACTCTCCTTGAAGGGGGAGCTTAGGCTTGGAATCCCTCCTCTGATTCCTAGGGAATGGCCGCCCCTCCCCCTGTCTCACGTGCCTCCACACTGGCGCCTTGTTGCCATAGCATCCGTGGGCTGGGTGCATTGGCACCTGCAGGAACCAATCGACAGGCCTTGCAGGCCTCCAGTGCATCCTAGGATGGTCCCTGGGCTGTCACTAGTTGCTCATTAGGAGATCAGGGCAATCCCTGGCTCGCTTAGTCTCCTTGGTATCTCAATGCTTCTTCCCCTGGGTCCCCTTTGTATCCCACCCCAGTCTGTTTTTCCCGCCTTGATTTCCCATGCTCTTTTGAAAAATCCGGTGGAGGCCCCCCACGAGGTGATTGATAGCTTTCACAGGGAGGGCAGGGGACAAAGCCTTGTTGCCATTTTACACCCCTATTTCTGATCCCTTCCCCCACTACCACACACACACAGAGCCCTGGAGCAGTCTCTTGATGGTCCAGGGAGGACACCTCTCACCCTAGGACGATATTATTTGGGCCTTATAAATCTAGGACTCTTCCTCTTTAGATCCCTGATCATTGACACAGGGTTCCAGGATGTAGGAAACTGGGTGAACAGTGTATTTCCATCCTGTATACAAGCAAGAAAGGTTAAAACAAAACAGTTGGGAGGACAGAAAGGTTGAGTCAAAATGATCACAGAATCCTTCATCTCCACTATCTGTAAGACACTGGGCAAGCTACTTATCTCCCTAAACCCCAGTCACCTCATTTGTAAAGCAGCTGTAGCAAAAGAGTCCCTCTCTTAGGTTTGGTATGTGTTTAAAGGAGATAAACAGGCAAAGCAGTTAGCCAGGTGCCTGGCCACAGGCATTCAAAAGGGCCAGTCAGCTGTTTTTAGAAATGGTTCAAGCGTACTGCTGAGAACGAAAGTGCTCACATTCAGCATCCTGCAAATATTTTAATGTTAATCTAATTTTTGCTTATTCATTTAGTTATCCATTCATTTAAATCTTTGATGTGTTCAGCATATATTCCCTGGGCAACTACTACTGTCAGTTCTTGCCCCAGCTCACCCCCATTCAGCTGTAGTTAGTGGGGTCCAGCCCATAGGAGATCCCTGAGCAACTCTTCTCATCAGAACTGATGGAGTCTAGCCTGGCAGGAGGGTTGTTGGGAGACCTTCTTATCCCTCTGGTAGCTGGGGGGCGTGGAAGTTGTTTTCTGCCTCCTCAGACTGAGATGCCTGAACAGAGAAGATCCCTCTAGCATATGAGCAGCACTGAGTCAGACAGCTTTCCACAGCCACCTTTGTCCCGCTCTTCACCCTTAGGGAGGTGTGCCCACTTCTCTGAAAGGCCCCACAGCAAGCTGGAACCTACTTGCTCTATAGAGAACATTGTTTATACCTGAGAACACAGCAAGCTGGAACCTACTTGCTCTATAGTGAGACTCTGTCTCCCAGGACTGACTGACCTCTGTGGCTGGTTTACTGTGCGTTCCTGGAACAAGCTACTGTGCTATTGATGCTCCTGTCATCTCTATACTATTCTTGTAGTGCCCTTCCCTTCCTGCCCTCTGTGCATCTCAGTGCCTGTCTTCACTTGGGCTAGAATGGCCACATGACTACTAACACTTGTTTGGGGATCATCTAACTTCTCTGGGCCCCTTACCTTTTATTTCCTCCTCCCCTGCCACCCCTTCATGCCCTGCACTTGGGCAGTGTGGCAGGGACACTGCTAGGCAGACACTTTGCTGGATCTCTGGGAGACAGTGGTGCCTAACTCATGCTCGGGTCATGAATGTGTGATAAGGGCTGCGATGCATAATGCTGTGGGAGTAGCCAGGCTGGAGCAGCTGGCTCTGCCTGGGGCAGTCAAGGTCTGCTTTATAAGGAGGTGATTAAAAATTTTTTTTTAAATTGACTTCAGAGAGACAGAAACATCAATGATGAGAGACAATCATTGATTGACCACCTCCTGCATGCCCCACACTGGGGATCGAGCCCACAACCCAGACATGTGCCATGACTGGGAATTGATCCTTGACCTCCTGATTCATAGATTGACATTCAACCACTAAGCTACATTGGCTAACCAAGGAGGTGATAGTTGAGCAGTCTTGAAGGATTTAGCTAGGTAGACAGTGGGAAAAAGAGAATTCCATTCAAAGAGAATAGCATTCATAAAAGCCTGAAACCCTATAGTGTTCTTAGAGAAAATGTAATGTGGTGTGAATGGAACCACAGGAATATGTTATTTGGAGTTGAGGGTTCATGGGTGGCAGAGGGAGGAAATGAGGCCAGAGAGGTAAGCTGGAGCCTCCTCCTGTGTAGTTTAGACTACCCTTCCAATGCTGGGAGCCTGTGAAGGGTTCTGTATAGGGCCATGACATGGTCAGATTATGTCTATGGAAGTTGAGATGTCTGGCTGTGAGGAGAGGCGAGTGTCTCACTTGTCCTCTGGCAATTTTGTGAGGCAGATGGGACAGATATTGTTATGTGCTTGTTTTATACCTGAGAACATTGTTTATACCTGAGAACACAGAGGCCTGAGGATACCTGGCTAACGATCTCAGGGCCAGGAAGTAGAGGACTGAGGATTCACCTGGCTTCCTGTCTCTGAATCTCTTTCTCTGTCCAACACTGCCATTGTTAACAGAGTCTTCTAGAAAGCTGCCTGCAGCTGGGCAGTGGGTAGATGCTGACAGGAACAATATGAAGCAAATGGTCATTGATACAATCTTGTTGAAGGAGTGTGGCATTGGGGTCTGTGGCCTGTGGTGTTCAGTGTCCTGGTCCCTGCGCCAATGCCCAGCCAGCAGGAAGCAGCAGGGGGCCTTGGGCTTCAAGCTCTATGTGGCCTAGACAAAATCCACTTATCACTGCCTCACTCATTAATTCAGAGAAGCACCTGCTGCCTAATACTGGCATTGGGCGAAGCATCTGGTCCTCAAGGTGCAGTCCACAGCCCCAGGTTGAACCCTGGCAGTCAGAGGGGCAGGGGCTTTCTCTGTCTGCATGTTGTGAAATGAAATAACTTTATTTTTGTATTCTTTTAAAATTTTTATTTCAGAGCGGAAGGGAGAGGGAGAGAAAGATAGAAACATCAGTGGATGAGGGAGACTCATTGATCAGCTGCCTCCTGCATGCCCCACACTGAGGATCCAGCCCACAACCCAGGGATGTGCCCCTGCCAGAATCATACCTCAACCTCCTGGCTCATAGGTCAATGTTCAAGCGAAATAACTATATATATATATATATATATATATATATATATATATATATATATATATATATTTTAAACAAAGATAGTCTGATCTAGCACCACAGAGAGCTTGGAGATCAGGCAGACCTGGGTTTCAGTTCTGCCACTGCCACTTAGCTGGCTGTGAAAGTCATTTAATATGAGCTCAGTTTCTTATCTCTAAAATGAGCAAAGTCAGGCTACCTGAAAAGGATTATTGTGATGATTAAGCTGGGATAATGTTTATAAACTATCTGGGCATAATGCCTGGCACATGAGTCCTTAGTATATGGTGGCTTTAATTGCTGCCATCATCGCCATTACTGTTACCACCACTGTTAAAGAACATTTCAAAAATAGAGACTAGAAGTTGCCCTTGTAATTTAGTTACTTTTTTTTTCAAATATCCTCCCCTTTCCTCCCCCCTCCCCGGGCAACAAAACGGATCAGATTTTATAGCAGGCAAGGTTTTTTTCCTCTGTAGTGCATTGTACTTATTTTAAGAGATTATTTTCTGATTAGAAAAATAATGTCTAAAATGAGAAAGCATTAAAAAAGCAGCTGAAACCGGATCAGTGGATAGAGCATCAGCCTGCGGACTGAAAAGTCCCAGGTTCAATTCCAGTTAAGGGCATGTATCCGGGTTGCGGGCACATCCCAAGTAGGGGGTGTGCAGAAGGCGGCTGATCGATGTCTCTCTCTCATCGATGTTTCTAACTCTCTATCCTTCTCCCTTCCTCTCTGTAAAAAATCAATAAAATATACTTTAAAAAAAAGAAAGCATTAAAAAAGCAAAAGGAAAAAACATACTTTGTAATGCCTATCTCATCCCTAGTCTAGAGTCAATCACTGTCAAAATTTGATGTATCTCCTTCCAGTATTTTATTTTATTTTATTTATTGTTTAAAATATTATATTAGTACATGTATCTCCCTTCCCCCCCCATTGACCTTCCCCCAGCCTCCCCTACCCCTTGTCCCATGCCCTCATCCCACCCCCCAGTGTCTTGTGTTTATTGGTGTGCTTATATGCATGCATATAAGTCCTTTGGTTGATATATTTCCCTCTTTCCCCAACACTTCCCAGCCTTCCTGCTATAATTTGACAGTCTGTTCTGTGCTTTATTGCCTCTATATCTATCTTTTTATTCAAGTTATAATGTTCTTTATTTTTCATAAATGAGTGAGATAATGTGGTATTTTTCGTTTAATGTCTGGCTTATTTCACTTAACATAATGCTCCCTAGGTCCATCCATGCTGCTGCAAATGGTAAGAATTCCTTCTTTTTTTATAGCAGCATAGTATTCCATTGTGTAGATGGACCATAGTTTTCTAATCCACTCATCTGCTGATGGGCATTTAGGCTGTTTCCAAATCTTAGCTATAGTGAATTGTACTGCTATGAACATAGGGGTGCATACAACCTTTCTGATTCGTGTTTCTAGTTTCTTGGGATATACTCCTAGAAGTGGGATTACTGGGTCAAATGGGAATGCCATTTTTAGTTTTTTGAGGAAACCCCATACTGTTCTCCACAGTGGTTACACCAGTATGCATTCCAACCAGCAGTGCAGAGGGTTCCTTTTTCTCCACATCTTCACCAGCACTTGTTGTTTGTTGATTTGTTGATGATTGCCATTCTAACAGGTGTGAGATGGTACCACATTGTCGTTTTGATTTGCATCTCTCGGATAATTAATGACTTTGAGCATGTTTTCTTTTCTTTCTTTTTTTTAATTTAAAATATCTTTATTTTTAATTTTTATTTATTTTATTTTATTTTTTAATTAAATCTTTATTATTCAGATTATTACATTTGTTTCTCTTTTTTTCCCCTCCATAGCTCCCCTCCTCCTGGCTCCCAACCCTCCCCCTAGCCTTTGACCTCATCCATAGGTGTATGATTTTTGTCCAGTCTCTCCCTGTACCCCTCTTACCCCTTTCTCCCTGAGAATTATCAGTCCACTCCCTTTCTGTGCTCCTGATTCTATTATATTCACCAGTTTATTCTGTTGATCAAATTTTTAATTCACTTAATTTTTAGATTCCCTTGTTGATAGATATGTATTTGTTGTTCATAATTTTTTATCTTTTACCTTCTTCTTCTTCCTCTTCTTAAAGAGTACCCTTCAGCATTTCATATAATGCTGGTTTGGAGTTGATGAACTCCTTTTAGCTTTTTCTTCTCTGTGAAGCTCTTTATTTGCCCTTCAATTCTGAATGATAGCTTTGCTGGATAGAGTATTTTTGGTTGTAGGTTCTTGCTATTCATCACGTTGAATATTTCTTGCCACTCCCATCTGGCCTGCATAGTTTCTGTTGAGAAATCAGCTGACAGTCGTATGGGTGCTCCCTTGTAGGTAATGAACTGTTTTTCTCTTGCTGCTTTTAATATTCTCTCTTTGTCTTTTGCTCTTGGTATTTTAATGATGATGTGTCTTGGTGTAGTCCTCTTTGGATTCCTTTTATATGGGGTTCTGTGTGCTTCCTGGACTTGTAAGTCTATTTTTTTTACCAGATGTGGGAAGTTTTCAGTCATTATTTCTTTAAGTAGGTTTTCAGTATCTTGCTCTTTCTCTTCTTCTGGCACCCCCACAATTCTGATGTTGGTTCGCTTAAAGCTGTCCCAGAGGCTCCTTACATTATCTTCACATTTTTGGATTCTTTTTTCTTCTTGCTTTTCCAGTTGAGTGTTTTTTGCTTCTTTATATTTCAAATTTTTTACTTTATTCTTGCCTTCCTCTAGTCTGCTGTTAGGTCTCTGTATAATATTTTTTATTTCAGTCAGTGTATGTTTAATTTCTAGTTGGTCCTTTTCCATCTCTAGTTGGTTCTTTTTAATCTCTAGTTGGTTCTTTTTCATCTCCTCTTGGGTCTTGCTAATTTTATCCAACTTTTCTAGGATATTCTTGAAAAACCTTATAAGCATGGCTTTAAACTCTATATCCAGTCATTTGTTTTCCTCCATTTCTTTTGTTTGTGATCCCTTCCCTTGTCTTGGCATTTTCACTATGCTGGGAGAACTTCTATGTTGGATTCAGCCTATGATACCAGACTTGCAAAACTGCACAAGCCTTTCTTTTGAGCTTGGGATGGGTGGAGTCTCAGGGCTTAAGGGACCGCCTTGCCTTCCAGTCAGCCTGCCCTCCATGCCCCCGAGTCTCACGTGACTGGGTAATTGCTGGAGTGGTCCCTGTGTTCGTTCATATTCTCTCTCTCTCTCTCTGTCTCTGTCTCTGTCTCTGTCTCTCTCTCAGTGCCACTAGACTGCTGACTTTCTGGCTCCCCTGTGCTCCAGGACTTCGCCCGAATCTGGGACTCAGTGAAGTTAGAAGTGGCGCAGTTGGGATGCTTTGTCTCCCGCCCTCTTGTGAAAGCTAGCGGCACAATCAGCAGTGGGTCTTCTGTGCGCAATGCTATGCGTTCTACCTGACTTCTGCCCTCCTGCGACTCCCCCAATTTCCTTGCACTTTTCCCTTTTCACAGTCCAAACTCCCCCCGTATGAGTTTCAGCTGGACCTGGGGTTTAGTGTCGTAGGATAAGGGGTTCAATGCCATTGGGAGTCTCCCGCCAGAGAAAGCCAGCCAGGTTATCCGTACCTCAGCTTTTTGCATCTCCTCTGGGTCTCTGTGAGTCCCTCTCTTTCCTTCTAGTTGTACAATTTCCCCTCAGCCAGCTTTCCTGTGGTTCTGGATGATGTCCGTTCTATCTTTTAGTTGTAGTTTTGAAATTGTTGTGCAAGGCAGCAGTGTAGGTGTTTACCTAAGCTGCCATCGTGGTTCTCTCTTGAGCATGTTTTCATGTGTCTCTTGGCCTTCCTTCTGTCTTCTTTTGAAAAGATTTTATATAGGTCCATTGCCTATTTTTTTATTGGATCATTTATCTTCCTTTTATTAAGTTATATAAGTTGCCTATAGATGTTGGAGGTTAAACCTTTATTAGTGATAACATTTGCAAATATGTTCTCCCACAAAGTGGGCTTTCTTATTGTTTTGTTGATGGTTTCTTTTGCTGTGAAAAAGCTTTTTATTTTGATGTAGTCCCATTTGTTTATTTTCTCTTTAACTTCCATTGCCCTAGGAGCAGTATCGGTGAAGAAATTCCTTCAGCATATGTCCGAGATTTCTCTGCCTGTGGATTCCTCTAGTATTTTTATGGTTTCCCGTCTTATGTTTAAGTCCTGTATCCACTTTGAGTTTATTTTTGTGTATGGTGTAAGTTGGTGGTCTAGTTCCATTTTTTTGCATGTATCTGTTCAATTTTCCCAACACTATTTATTGAAGAGATTGTCTTGACTCCATTGTATGTTCATGCCTCCTTTGTCAAATATTAATTGAGCATAGTGGTTTGGCTCAATATCTGGATTCTCTATTCTATTCCATCGGTCTATATGTCTATTCTTATGCCAAAACCAGGCTGTTTTGAGAATAGTTGCTTTGTAATACAGCTTGAAATCTGGTATTGAAGTGCCATCTACTTTATTCTTCTTTATCAGGATTGCTGTGGCTATTCGGGGTCTTTTTTTATTCCAGATGAATTTTTGGAGTGTTCTTTCTAGACCTGTGAAATATGTCATTGGTATTTTAATGGAAGTGCATTGATTTATAGATTTCTTTGGGTAATATAGACATTTTAATGATGTTGATTCTACCAATCCATGAACGTGGTATGTTCTTCCATCTGTTTACATCTTCCTCTCTCTCTTTTTTCAGTGTCTAGTAGTTTTCCACATATAGGTCTTTTACCTCCTTAGTTAATTTTATTCCTAGGTATCTTAATTTTTTTTGGTGTGATGGTAAATGGGATTGCTTTTTTAGTCTCTCTTTCTATAAGTTCACTGTT
The DNA here is from genome assembly GCA_011751065.1 of Lasiurus cinereus. Lineage (NCBI taxonomy): Eukaryota > Metazoa > Chordata > Mammalia > Chiroptera > Vespertilionidae > Lasiurus > Lasiurus cinereus. The sequence continues at coordinate 236,163 of JAAGEH010000135.1, forward strand.
GGTATTAGAAATGCCATAGATTTCTGGGCATTTTGTATCCGGCTACATTGTCAAATTCATTTATTAAGTCTGTTAGTTTTTGGATGGAGTCTTTCGGGTTTTTTATGTACAATATCATGTCATCTGCAAATAAGGACAGCTTTACTTCTTCTTTTCCAATTTGGATACCTTTTATTTCTTCTTCTTGTCTAATTGCAATGGCTAATACTTCCAGTACTATGTCTAACAGGAGTGGTGAGAGTGGGCATCCTCCTTCCAGTCTTTTATGCATGCTTTATTATAGAGTTGCAGTCATATTGCATGTTACAGTTTTTAGGTGATTTTTCAGTTCACAAGATATCATAACTATTTTCCTTTATTATAAACATCATTTTCCAAGTCTGTATAATAGTCTATTAGATGGCTCTATCATAATTTACATAAGCATTCTCCTAATGTTAACTATCTAAGTTTTTTCCAGTCTTTCAATCTAAACGTCTTTCTGTGATGGAACCTAGGTAACTAGCCTCCATATAACCAGGAAGCATACAATGAACTTGTGCGGTGTGTATGACACATGGTGGGGCCTCTTAGAGAAACTGTATCCAGAACCTGTCCTAAAGGACCTCAGAGCCTAGACAACCTGGGAATCTTTACTGGGATAAAATTTACAGGTGCTTCTTTACTGTCAGGGAGTCCACCCAGGTGTGGGCACCCCTCTTCCCTGTAGAAGCTGAGATCCGGAAAGCACAGCTTTTATAAGGGAAAAGCTTCAGACTCCTTGCTGCCCATTCTCACCCTAGTGTTGTTTGGCCTTCAGTGCTCAAATGCCTTTTGAATCTGTTACTGTTAGGGTCCTATGCAGATTACTTCCGAATGGTTTTTCCTAGGAAAGAGTGAGCAGCTATAGCATCAGGGAAGGAACTGGTGTGAGAATCAGAATAATGGTTCTAATCTTAATTTTTTAAAAATTGATTTCAGAGAGGAAGGGAGAATGAGGGAGAGATATAAACACCAGTGATGAGAGAGAATCTTTGATTAGCTGCCTCCTACACAAACCCCACTGGGGGATTGTACCTGCAATCCAGGCATGTGCCCAATCAGGAATCGAACTACAAACTCCTGGTTCATAGGTTGATACTCAACTACCGAACTACATTGGCCATGCTCTAGCCACACTGGCTCTGGCACCCAAGACAAGTTCTGTCCTCTTCCCAAGCCTCAGTTTTTTAATTTGTAATGTAGAAAGATTGAATTGGAAGATCTCCAGGGTTCTCCCCTCATTGACATTCTGTGAGTACCTGGAGACTTCCTCTTGCCAGAAGCTGGAGTGAGCATCCTGATAAAGGTCACAGGATGCTTCTCCTGAGTGTTGAGTTCCTTTTAATTAGTACCCGGAGAACTGTTTCTGCTTTTGTATTCTCAGTCACTAGTTGGGATATGCAAAGACTGAAAGGCAAGAAGGCCTCTGGCTGGGTGGACACTGTATTCAGAACCCCAAATGATTGTCCTTTGTGTATTAGGTATTTGTTCTTTTATGTTTTTTTTTTTTATTCATTCTCCTACTTAGCAGATGTTAGCTGAGTCTGTGGCCTTGTACAATTCAACTGTGCAAAAAAAGGGTGAATAAGACTTAGTCCTGTTCTCAAGACAAAGGCAGTCTAGTGAGGAGACAGATAAAACATAAAAGGCCACAAGGTAATTGCCACAATGGGGGTACATATAAATTGTTCAATGAAAGGAGTGCTTGAGTCTGCCTAGAAGCAAATGTAAAAGAATCTCGGACAGTTTGCGATTTTAAAGGATGAGTGGAAGTTTTCTGGGTAGGCAGTGAAGAGAGGTAATTCCAAGCAGAGGAACAGCATATGCAAAGGCCCATAAGTATGATGAACACATCCGGAGAACTACAGGTGTTTGCGTGACTGGAAGGTGAAAGGAGATTGAGCAAATGGGAAAAGTCAAACATTTGTCCTTAGACATTAGTAAGTCTGTTTCCACCAAACTCTCTGCTCATTTTCTCCATCCAGATGAGAGTGATGGTCTTTTACAGTTCGCTTTTCAAAAAACTGTCATTTGTATTGCCTTATATTTTTATTTTTCTGGTAGTATGTGCTCAGTATAGAAAGTTTGAAAAAGTACAAACATATACAAAGAAGAAAGGATTTTAAAAAAATTACTCATGGTTTATTGCCTTAAAAATATATATTATTAACATCTTGTGCATTTCATTTAATTTTTATCACTTTTTCTTTTTATGTAATTATATGTTGTAATTATAATCAACTTTTGTATATGGTGCCGCTTTCTATTTTTTAAAATTTGCCAAAAATAGATGTTAGTGTTATTAAAAACTAACTGATCATATAATATACAGGCTAAAATACTGATACATTTTCTTTCTTTAGTATAACTTATTTCCTTTCCTTTCACAGATCTCCTGTGGCTCAGAACATAATCTGGCAGTGATTGGTGAGTAGCTAAAATACTGGTAGCTGTTTATTCTGAAACTCTTGGTTAACCAGACGCTAGATTGTGGGGTGTGTGTGTGTGTGTGTGTGTGTGTGTGTATTTGTGTGTTGGGGAGATTCTGAGAAATGGGAGTCTTTGGTTGACCAAGACTTTTCTAGAATCTCCTTTTCTACAAATTTCAATCCACATCTCTGAGCATCTTTTTAAGCTTCCTGCTGATCTTTCTACCTGAAGAAGTGGCATTTGAGGATATGAAAGATCTTGAAGGATATTAAAGGCACAAAAGGGGAAGCGGGTTGACCTACTACTCCTTCCTTGAAGAAATCCATTCCGTCAAGTTTGTTCCTCTTGGTTCCTCTTGGAAATATGGGCTCTGTACACCCAGTGCCTTGTATTTTGTGGTGTTTGGGAGCTCCGTTGAAGCCTCTGATTGAGTAAGGCTTCCTCTTAGTTGACTCTGGATAACCAGGGACTATGTAATTCCTTCAAGGAGCCTTGTTACTTCCACAGGTAGACTGTCTCCTTCTAATGGTGTATTAGAGAGACAGCAATGTGGGGCCTGCCTGCCTAAGTTCAGCCTGATTGCCACTTATTAGCTGTGTGAATTGGACAAGTACTTAACCCTTCAATGCCTCATTTTCTTCATCTTTAAAATGGGGAGGGCAGCAGTGCCTTCCTCAGAGGGTTGTTGATGGGGGGTTGTTAATACATGTAAAGGAGTGGAATAGTATTTAGCTCCTAGTAAGGGTTTTAGAAATGCTGGTTGTTATTGCAGACATCATTTATTCATATAATTGCCCTCCTGTGGGCTCTTGTTCCTCATCTTTAAAATGGAGGGGTTAAAACAGGAAACCAAGATTCTCTCCAGCTCTGATATTCTTTTTAATATATTTTTATTGATTTCAGAGAGAAAGAGATGGGAGAGAGAGATAGAAACATCAATGATGAGAATCATAGATCAGCTGCCTCTTGCACGCCCCCTACTGGTGATCAAGTGCCCTGACTGCGATTGAACTGACTTTCTGGTTCATAGGTCATCGCTAAACCACTGGGCCACACCAACTGGACCAACTCTGATATTTTAGGACTCTATTACAACCTTCTCACTCTCCCCTGTGCTGTGCTTCTTCTCCCTCCCAGCCTCTGATTCCGAGTTTCTGAGGGCAAGGCCCATTCGTTTTCCTTTTGCTTCCTGCCTGTTTGTGGCACCCAGAGCGGTGCCTGGCACTCGGCAGAGACTTGAGCTCTCTTTTCTGAATTGACCTAGACTGGCTCAGCTGCCTGGAGTGGCAGCAGTTTGAAGCACTCCTTGGCAGGCCTGAACGTGATGTGCAAGGAAGCAGAACCAAGGACAGCAGAGGAGGTAGGCTGCTAGCCAGCAGAGAGAGTGGGGAGCAAAAGGGGCTGGAGTCACAGGAGTAAGAAGACAGGACAGCAAGCCTGCTTGCTTTGCAGCAGAGGAGGAACTGCTCCAGCCTGGGGGTAATTAAGCTAATCAGAGAGTCGGAGTAAGTGCCTAGGAAGTTGCTGCTGCTGCTGTCACTGATCTGGGAGAGGTTGGTCTCCTCTGGGACCACACAAACAAGAAGGGAATCTAAATATGTGAAAGAACAAATCGAGCCGAAGGAGAGGGCCAGAACTAGCAAGGCGGCAGCTGAGCTGAGAGGCAGCCCGGAGCTGTAGAAAGAGCATAAACTCCTCAGGCAGACAGCTTTGGTTCAAACCAGCTCCATCTCTGTGTGAGCCTCCAATGTTCTCTCTATCTCCTGGGGGTGATTCCACCTTGCAGGGTTGTTGTTGTGATGATGAGGTGAGATAATGTATGTGAAATAGCTGGTAAGTAGGGGGTGCATAAGAAACACACACATAGGTATATATACATTTATAATTCTGTCTCTTTCTCATTTCTCTTGTTCACGTGTTAGTGTGACTGTTCTAGTGAAGTAATTCTTAGTTGGAAGAGGGAAATGATAGTGTTCTGGAAAGGTGTGTCCCATGTTACCCCAGTGAGGAGAACAGTGGAGCGAGGGCATGCTGGGAAACTCCCTGAGGGCAGACCTGGGCTCTGGCTCACAGTGTGCAAAATGAATGGTTTCAGATCAGGAAAGGAGGGCCAGGTCACAGGGCTCGGTACATGGCTACATCCCTGCCTGTGAGTTGGGAGCCAAGGCACCCCAGCATGGGAGGAATGGGCCCTCGGTGGGTGCCCTGCAGGGTGCAGGCTGTGCATCCGGAGGCGACCAGACGTGCCTGTTAGTCCTGGCAGGAGGCCAGCAGGAGGGAGACAAGCTGGAGGAGAGTTCCTACCAGCTTAAAGCCTGATTCTCAAAGCCAGCGCCTCCCCTCAGCCCTGTGCATTGCCTCCTTTTGACAGATTCCTCACCTCCAGTCTCATTCCCAAGACATAGCCCCACAGTGCCTGACACTGGGTCCTACACGTTATAGGCACACAGTAGACTAGAACAGAAATATGAAGAAGCCAAACCTTGCTCAGGGGTACAAGCAACCCTAATGTTTAATGAATGACATTGGAAGGGGAGGTGAAATAGAGACGGGTGAAGGACATAATTGAGGACATACTCTGTCTGAGAAGGGACACAACTCCATATTAACTGCATTTACTCTTTAGAGGAGATAACTGAGACTCAGAGATTAGGCAGGTTAACCAGGTTGCCCAAGGATCAGTAGTAGTAAAATGTAAAGCTATCTGTCCGACTTCAGAATTGCTCTTTCAACTCTATCAGATCCTAAGGCCTGAGGCACTATGGAAAGTGCTGAGGAAGAGTATGGGCACTGAATTCAAATTCTGGCTCCTCCACTTCTGAGCGATGTAGCCCTGTATAAGTGCTGAACCTGCCTGGCACAAAAGTAAAGGCTCAATAAATGTTAGCTGATATAATAATAATAATAATAATAATAATAATAATAACTATTAATATTAAGACCTCAAGGAAGGAAGTAATTGTAAGATGACTATAAGAAGGTCTGAGACTCAGGATGGGAATCCCAGAAGGTAGAGAGGGATGTGTCTCTCTTCCCCCACCCTCGGACGTGAGGGCCAGGGCAGGAGCTCAGCAGAGCTACAGAACGGGTTTTCAAACTGGAGCCTGGGCCCTCCAATTTAGCGGATCCGGAACGACTGCTAGCCCATCAGAATACTGCTACCCACTATCCCAGATTCAGACCTGCGTGTCCAGCTGGAGGCAAGCTCCACAGCAGCCACATTTCAGGTTTCTTAGGGATCAAAGTAATTGTACTCTTCTACTTTATTTGCTTCCAGGTTTATTCCCCTGCCTCCTCTTTTGCAATTTGCTTTGGTTCTTTCCTTAGTTTTCCAATGAAACCTCTCTTGATATGTTCCTTTTGCTGCCAGACATCCCCTCAGTTAGAAAGTATGGTCAGTTCTTGCTTTAGATCAGTGGTTCTCAACCTTTCCAATGCCGCGACCCTTTAATACAGTTCCTCTTGTTGTAATGACCCCCAAACATAAAATTATTTTCGTTGCTACTTCATAACTGTAGTTTTGCTACTGTTATGAATAGTAATGTAAATATCTGTGTTTTCCGATGGTCTTAGGTGACCCTGCTAGCGGTTCTCGACACAGGCATGTCCCATGTCCCACCAGTGCCTGCTTCATGTCTGCTCAGTGCCTGCCACATAATAGGTGCTTGCTTGTCTAGCAGGTTCACTAGTTTGCTGCCTTTCTTTCTTCCTTTCCATCCAGGATTTCCCCCACCTCTGACAAAGCTGCTGGCTGGCTCCCCTTCATGGGCATAGACCAAGGGCAGCAGAGGTGAGATGAGGGCAGGTGGCCACCACTTGCTCAGAAGATCCCTGCCTGCCAGAGGCCGGCTCCCCAGGCCCGGGTCTGTCTTTGGGGCCCTCACCTCTGTGTCTGGCTGAATTGACTCCAGCTGTTCTGCTTCCCCCAGGAGCAGCTTATTTTGGCTTGAATGGGCAATTTGTTTGCCTTCTCGCCTGATGTGCAGTTGTTCAGCCTTCCCTTCCTGCAGAGAAAAAAGAGCTGACTGCATTTCCTCTCTTCTCACTCCACACAGACCCTTGGAAAGGATTTTATTGGTGGCTTTTTCCTGGAGCTCTCAGGCTCACCAGACAGGCATTGTTAAAGGGTTAGATATTTGGCAGGAAACTATGGTGCTGCCGCCGCCTCCTCCTCCTCCCCTTCCTCTAAGCAAAGCCAGTTCTTTGTATCAAATTGGAGCAATAATCTATGCAAGGAGGTTTTTTTTTTTTTTCTCCTGTTTCACCGATGTGTTCCAATTGTTGGACCTTTGTATCTTTGTAATATGCGTGGCAGATGTCTGATCTTGGCTTGAAACCCATCACAGTTTTGTTTATGGATTTAATAGACAGAACTCTTTTTTTTTTTTTTTGACACTAGCTGCTCCTCTGAAAGGTAATACCTACAAACACAGAGCCCTGTGGAGAGCTTGGACGTACGTACAAACTTGTGTAGTCCTATGCACAGTGTGATGGACAAAGTGTGTTATTATCCATTTAATTATAGCAACTTGGTGAGTTGGCACTACCGTCCACCCCATTTCCTGGATGAGAGCAGCTGGAGCTTCTGCTGAGCAGCTTGCCCATGCAGGTCACAGGTGCTCAGAAGGAGTCTGTGGGTCAGGTCTTTAACCCAAGCCTCTAACTTTGAAGAAGGAGGTCTACTACCTGATGCTGCCTTCCTACACACCAGTGACAGCCTCGCCTGCTTTCAAGGCTGCCAGATAACCTGATTTCATCCATTCATTTCAATGTTCCGTTCTCCTTCGTGTTGGAAGTTATGTACATCCATCCTGAATCTCCTCTGCTTCAGATTAAGCAGTGCTCTGTGTTACAGCCAGATTTTATTTTTTGTGAAATCTATGGCATTGTTTTGGAAAACCATCCTCTTTAGGATTCTTCTTCCTCTCTCCATTGTCCTTTACTTCTTTTTAAAAGATAATTTATTTATATAGTTTAAAAATAATTAATACATGTACATGATTGAAAACCTAAAAAGCATAGAAAGATTTGGAATGTACAACCTCCCTCCTTCTGTATCCCTCATTGTCTAGCGTTCCTAAACCCTTCTATCACATGTGCACTAATGCTATTAATAGTTTCCTGTAGACCCTTCTAGATTCTTTTTGCATATATAAGTAAATACTAAGATATATTTTTATCCCCCCTTTTCATAAATGGTAGTATACCATACACACTATTTAGTATCTGATTTTTTTCCTTTTGACAGTTTATTTGGGAAATCTTTCTATCCTATATAATAAAGAGGTAATATGCAAATTGACTGTCACACCCTTTCACAAGATGGCCACCACAAGATGGTCAACAGGGGTAGGCAGTTGTGGGTGACCAGGTCAGCAAGGGAGGGCAGTTAGGAGTGACTGGGCCTGCAGGGGAGGGAAGGCAGTTGGGAGAGACCAGGTCAGTAGGGGAGAGAAGTTAGGGGTGACTGGACCTGCAGGGGAAGGAGGGAGTTGGGGGGAACCAGACCTGTAGGGGAGGGCAGTTATGGGCAACCAGGCTGGCAGGGGAGGGTAGTTAGGGGTGACTGGGCCGGCAGTATAGGGCAGTTGGAAGCAACCAGGCTGACAGGGGAGGGAAGTTGGGGGTGATCGGGCTGGCAGGGGAATGGTTAGGGAGTGATCAGGCTGGCAGGCAGAAGTGGTTAGGGGCGATCAGGCAGGCAGGCGAGTGGTTGGGAGCCAGCAGTCCTAGATTGTGAGAGGGATCCCCAATTGGAGAGGGTGCAGGCTGTACTGAGGGACACCCACCCCTCCAGTACACGAATTTCATGTACCAGGCCTCTAGTATCAGTATAAAAGCCTTCCTAATTTGTTATTATAGCTACATAATGTTCCAGTGTACCTGTGTCCCATGATTTATTTAACCAGTGCCCTGCTGATTGGACATTTAGGTCATTTTTAGTCTTTTGCTATTACAAGTAATGATGAAGTGAATACTCTCATATATATTTTATTTCATGTGTGGCAGAGTGTAGTGGTAGCATAAATTCCTAGAAGTGAAGTTATCATATCAAAGACCAAGTGTATTTATTTTGCAAGATACTGCAAAATTGGCCTCCATAGGAATTATAGCACTTTTACTCCCACCAGCAGTGTATAGGAGTGTCTGTTTTGGATGTTTCCCTAACAGGGTACGCTAAGAAATGTTGGGATTTTTGCCAGTTTGATAGATGACAAACTACTTAGGGTGGTTTTGTTTGTTTTACTTTTTAAATTGAAGTAAAGTGTACAAATCTTAAAGGTTCAGTTTGCTAAGTTTTTGCATATATATATATACCTTAGAAGCCACCATTCAGCACAAGACACAGGATGTGTCCAGCAGCCAGAAAGCCACCTCAGACCCCTTTTAGTCAATACCCATTTCAGGTGTGACCACTGTCCTGACTTCTGTCTCCAGAGAGAAGTCTACCTGTGCTTAAAGCTCAAATAAATGGTGTCATACAGTGTGTACTCTTTTATTTAACACACTGTGTCTGTAATCATCCATTTTGTGTGTAGCAATAGTCTCTTTTTTACTGATCAGTCATATCCCACTATATAAATTTGCCACAACTTCCCCATTCAGCTGTTGGTGGACATTTGGTTTGTTTCCAGTTTAGGATTGTGAATAAAATGGCTGTGAACATTCTTACACATGCCTTTTGGTGAACACATACATTGATTCCTCTTGGGTGTGAAACTAAGATTTCTGGGTCACAAGTATAGCATTAGTAAGTACTGCTCAGTAGTTTTCAAAAGTAGTAAACCAATTTGTACTTTCACCAGAAATACATGAGAGTTCCAATTGTGCCATAAACTTGCCAGATACTTTCAATCTCACTGATTTAGGCCATTCTGCTAAGTGTGTAATCCTGGGCAGTTTCTCTCTCTGGGCCTTAGGATGCTGCCTGAGAAATGTTTCTGAAGTTGGCTGCACCACTTAAGTCTGTCCTCACACCCACAAATTGTTGTGCATCCTAATAGACCATCACTGTCTACACCTGCCTTGCACGCAGTAGGTGCTTCATATGTTTATTAAACACTGCATGAATCTTACACTGTTTCCCTCATCCCCTCCCTTTAGCTTGCTAGCAGCTGATAATATAGCACTCTGGATGCTGTGGAGGCATACAGTGAACCGTTGTTACCTCATGGGGCTAACATTTAATGGGAAAGAGCTACAAGTTAACCTTGGCTCATAATTTGCACTTAATAAATAAATAAATAATGAATTAATAGATGGATGGATGGATGGATGGATGGATGAATACAATGAAGAGAGTGGTAAGAATTAGGAGAAAGAGTGAAGAATGATTAATTTTGGAAATTCACAGGAAAGAGGTGGCTCCTGAGTGGAGGAAGGGTGCGGAGGGATATTAATTCAGTAAGTTTGTGCTTCTCAGTTTGAGACCAGAAAGATGCTGCTGATTTTTTGTTCCTCAGCACACTGGATGTCTGCTTGTTCTGACTAGGCATTGTGCCTCTAGATTCCCCATCACTTCTTGGCCCAGACTCTGCCCTGACCTAGTTTCAACTACAAACTCAGCCCAGGCCAGTCCCTCTTTCATCCCATGGTAGTCAAGATGCCCCTCTTTGGTCATGAAACTCCACAGGGTAGCCCTAGTGTGGCATGTTGCATATGTCACTAGCTTCGTATGTGTGCACACTGCTGGAAAGTACAGTCCCTGTTGTACAGAAGAGGAAATGAAATCTCAGAAAGGTTGCATGGTTTGCCCCAAGGAACCAAAGCCTTAGAATTAGGGAGTCATGGGTTCTGATTCCAGCTCTGCTACAATGTCTGTGTGACTGTGGGCAAGGCTACTATCGTCTCTGAGCCTGTGAGTTTCTCATCTCTAAGGACTGAGATAATAATAACTTCTGTCAGTACTCCTCATTGGAATGAATTATGTGGTTTATGGAAAAGCTCTTGGCATAGAGTAGGTGCTCAGTAGCTTTGTTTATGACTCATGTCAGTGCTCTTTCTGGTGTTTCTTCTTGCTTCCCATATGCCCTTCTTTGTCATCTCTCTTGCTCCTCTATTCTTTTTAAATATATTTCTACATTAATAAAAGAGAAACATGCAAATTGACTGTACCTCTGCTATGCCCACAAGCCAGGCCCATCAGCCAATCAGGAGTGAGTATGCAAATTAACCCAACCAAGATGGCTGCGACCATGGAGTGAGCAGGAGGCTTGGATTTCCTCGGCAATGGAGAAAGCCAAGCTTCCCGCCTGCTCTGGTCGGCCCTAGCCTCTGCTCAAGGCTACAAAGTTTCAATTATAGAAGATAAATAAAACCCCACAAAAATGGCGGTAACCACAGAGCTGGAGAGAGCAGGAGGCTTGAGTTGCCCCCAGTGATGGAGGAAGCCAAGCTTCCTGCAGCCTGCCCTGCCCTGGCCTCTGCTCAAGGCTTCAAAGTTTCAAGTATAGAAGATAAATAAATCCCAAATACCAGGGCTTCCACTTGGGTTGCCGGGGGACATGGCCAGCCTGCAAACCACCACAGGCCCCTTACTCAGGCCACCCCACACCCCAAGGGAACCCCCACCCTGATCTGGGACACCCTTCAAGGCAAACCAGCTGTCCCCCACCCATGCACCAGGCCTCTATCCTATCTAATAAAAGAGTAATATACAAATTGACTATCATTCCAACACACAGAAGGCTGCCCCCATGTGGTCAAAGATGACTGCACCCATGTGGACACAAGATGGTCACCACAAGGAGAGGGCAGTTGGGAGGGACCAAGCCTGCAAGGGAGGGCAGTTGTGGGCAATCAGGCCAGCAGGGGAGGGTAGTTGAGGGCAATCAGGCTAGCAGGGGAGCAGTTAGCATCAATCAGGCTGGCAGGGGAATGGTTAGGAGGTGATCAGGTTGTTAGGCAGAAGCGGTTAGGGACAATCAGGAAGGCAGGCAGGTGAGGTAGTTGGGAGCCAGCAGTCCTGGATTGTGAGAGGGATGTCCCAGATTGGAGAGGGTGCAGGATGGGTGGAGGGACACATACCCCTGTGCACGAATTTCATGCACCGGGCCTCTAGTGTGTGTGTGTGTGTGTGTGTGTGTGTGTGTGTGTGTGTGTGTATTCAGAGAGGAAGGGATAGGGAGAGATAGAAACATGAATGATGAGGGCAAAATCATTGCTTGGCTGCCTCCTGCATGCCCCTGACTGGAAATTGAGCCTGCAACCCGGGCACATGCCCTGACCAGGAATCGAACCCTGACCTCCTGGTTCATGGGTTGACACTCAGCCATGTCGGTTGGACTTTTCTGTTCTCAAATCAATGCCACAGACATGTATTAATGAAAGCATTCTTCCTTTGTACCAAGAATGAAGCTGCACCTTGGACAGGGGATGGAAAGACGTGGAAAATGTCCCCTCACTCCTTGGTTGGTGTGTTAGAAATAGAGTCTCTAGGCTCACTCTAGCTGCATGGCCATCACCCAGTGATTTCTCTTTACCCTGTTGCATCTATTTCTATCTTATTTTTTTGATTAATCTCTCATTTTGATTGAACACCTATGAGTTGGGATACATATTTTAATTCATTGAATTTCTGAAAATATATTTACTTTGTTTTGACACTTGATTGATAGTTTAGCTATATGTAGGATTCTAGATTGAAAATAACTTTTCCTTCTAATTGTTGGAGGCATTTTTTAATTGTTCTCTGTAAATATTGAGAAGACTGCTATTTTTTTTTCTTTTCTTTTCTAATTCCTGTTTCTTTGTTTGTGACTAGGTTATTTTCCCTCTTTGAAACTTTTAGGAACTTCTCTTTATCATCGGTGTTTTGAAATTTTATGATGATGTGCCTTGATTCAGGTCTTTTTTATTAATTTTTCTGGTACTTTATTGAGCCACCTCAAACCGGAGGCTTATGCCCTTAAATTCTGGAAGTCTTTCTTTGATAAATTATTTCCTTTTTTTTTTTTCTCCTGGGACTAATTTTAGATGTACATTGAATCTCCTGGACTCATCATCTAATTTCCTTAGGTTTCTTTTCTCTTGAACATGTTGTTACTTTTTTTAAATTGATTTTTGGGAAACTTCCTTGACTTAATCTTCTAAACTTTCTAATGAAATTATTATTTTGGCTATCATTTCTTTTTCTTAAGGAATCAAAGTTATTTCAAGAGACTATACATGGTTATTTAATCTATGCTACTGAGCAGTTTTGTTCCCCTTCTGTTGGTTTGTCTTTGATGTGAATGCAAGTGATTAATGAATACAGACTTGTTAACAAGTGGGGTTCTAAAGTCCCTGCTGTCATCAACTTGGGCAACAAATGACCCACTGGAAAGCAACCCTACTTAAGAGATCTCTGTATCTTGTTCTGTGATTAACAGGGAACCCAGAATGATTCAACATTTCCCCCCACTCTTCCCTTAATGTATTTTTTAAAATCCCCATTTGAGGATGTTTTTCCATTGATTTTTATTTATTTTTAAAATTTATTTGTTGTCTAAAGTTTTACATATGTCTCCTCCCCACCACCCACTTGACCTGCCTCCACCCGCTCCACAAGCCATTCCCACCCTGGGCAAGCCCCCACATCCCAGTGTCTATGTCCATTGGTTATGCTAATATGCATGCATACAAGTCCTTTGGTTGCTCTCTAACCCCTCTCACTCTCCCCTGCCATTTGTCTCTGGCTCTATTCTTATTCATCAAATTCTGTTGATCATTATACCCCACATATGAGTGAGATCATGTGATATTTATCTTTTTCCAGCTGGCTGATTTCACTTAGCAAATGCTCTCCAATTCCATCCATGCTATTGCAAATGGTGAAAGTTGCTTCTGTTTTTATAGTGGCATAGTGTTCCATTGTGTAGATGTACCACAGTTTTTTAATCCACTCATCTGCTGATGGGCACTTAGGTTGTTTCCAAATCTTAGCTATTGTAAATTGTGTTGCTATGAACATAGGTTGCATATATCCTTCCTAATTGGTATTTCTGGTTCCTTGGGATATGGTCCTTGAAGTAGATTACTGGATCAAATGGAAGTTCCATTTTTAGTTTTTTGAGGAAACTCCATACTGTTGTCCACAGTGGCTGCACTAGTCTGCATTCCCACCAGCAGTGCATAAGGATTCCTTTTTCTTCACATCCTCACCAGCACTTGTCATTTGTTGATTTGTTGATGATAGCCATTCTGACAGGTGTGAGATGATATCTCATTGTTGTTTTGATTTGCATCTCTTGGATGATTAGTGACTTTGAGCATGTTTTTATATCTTTCTCGGCCTTTTGAAAAGTATCTATTTAGGTCGATTATCTTCCTTTTGTTAAGGTGTATGAGTTCTCTGTAAATGTTGGAGATTAAACTCTTATCTGAAATATCTTTGGCTATCATTTTTAATTTCCAAGGGCTCTTTCTTATTCTTTTATCATTTAAAAAATATAATGTTTTATTATCTATAGTTTTTCTGAAGGGAGTATTGAAACTGTGACATCTTCCCAAGTCCAGGCTGCCCCAAGGGAAGATGTCTTTTTAATCTGGCCCTTGAGACTAGCGGTCACCAACCTTTTGGACCTCACGGACCACCAGTTGGCGACTGCTGCTTTAGACTGTTCTGATGCTTTTGTTAATCTTCTATAGTATTTTGTGACTTTAAGTAGTTTGCTTGCTTCCCAAGAGTTCTAATTGCACAAGTATAAAAATAAAGATAATAATCTGATCCCCTAACCCCCGACCTTGCTTTATAGAGACTTCCTGATATTGTAAAAAGTATAAGCATGGTTATAAAAGGAAGTTATAATTTCGCATAAAAAACAAGTTAGAACATCATAGGTTTGATATTGTTTTATTATAATTCTCAAATAAATTTGATTTAATGTTGGGGCGGAACACTATATCAACAAAAGAAACCTGACTAGGTTTCAGAGTCTCAGCTCTGTCGTTTTTTAACTATGTTACTTTGAGTGAATTACAACCTCCCAGAGCCTCAGTGTTCCTAACGTAAAGAGAATGAGGATACTCAGAGAGTTATTATGACAATCAAAGGGGATAATATATGTAAAGGACCTAGCTTAATGCCTGATGCATTACACCAGTAGTATATGAAGGTTTCTGTAGTTCCACATCCTTGCCAACTTGGAAAGATCCGGCTATCAATTTTTAGCAGTCTAATAGGTTCTATCAAAGTAATCATTTTATTTCCGGGACAGAGTATATCATCCCAGAAACAAACTCAGTAGGAGATTATATATTAAGAGATGTCATGCAAAGAGTCAGTTTATACAACTATGGAGATGGCTAGGCAAGCCTGAAATCCTTAGGGCAGATCTTTAGGAAGGACAGGCAATGCTACAGTCAACAGGCAAAAACTTTCCTCAGAGAAACCCCAGTTCTTTTCTTAAGATCTTTCAATTGCTTGGGTCAGGCCCACCCAGATTATCCAGAATAATCCAACTGATTATAGCTGTTAATCACATTTATAGGATACCTTCACAGCAACACCTTGATTAGTGTTTGATTGACTAACTGAGTGGCATGAAAACCGACCATCACATGGTTCAACTTGTATTTTAAGAAAATCATTCTGGGAACAGGCTGAGTTGAAGTCTGGAAGTAGAGAGACACAGAGTAGAAAAGCCAGAGAATTACCTTAAGGGAAGGATGTAGTGAGGACCTGAGTAAGGTAGTGGCAACTGAGTCAGGATTAACAGTGAACAGAGTTGAGGAGGGGAAGAACAATGGGTAGGATCAGGGATGGCACCCAGTTTTCTGCTTTGTAGACTAGGGAGGTGTGTCATCACTGAGTAAGGAGAGAAATACTTGGAGAGAGGAAAGGGTAGGCCTAACGCAGTGGTCGGCAAACTGCTGCTTTCGAGCCACATGTGGCTCTTTGGCCCCTTGAGTGTGGCTCTTCTACAAAATGCCATGTACAGTGTGATTGAAACTTCGTGGCCCATGCCGAAACCGGTTTGGCTCAGTGGGTAGAGTGTCGGACTGTGGACTGAAGGGTTCTGAGTTCGATTCTGGTCAAGGGCTTGTACATTGGTTGCAGGCACATCCCCAGTGGGAGGTATGCAAGAGGCAGCTGATCGATGTTTCTCTCTCATCGATGTTTCTAACTCTCTATCCCTCTCCTCCCTTCCTCTCTGTAAAAAATCAATAAAATATATTTAAAAAAAAGAAAAAAGAAAAAGAAACTTCATGGCCCATGCACAGAAGTCAGTTTTCTGCTCTCAAAAGAAATTTCAATCGTTGCACTGTTGATATTTAGCTCTGTTGACTGAGTTTGCCGACCACTGGCCTAAGGCAAGGTGATTCATTTTTTTTATTTTTTAAATCCTCACCCAAGGGTATTTTTTCCATGGATTGTTAGAGAGAGTGCAAGGGAAGAAAGGAGGGGAAGAGGAAGGGGGAAGAGAGATAGATGGGAGGAAGAGAGAGAGAGAGAGAGAAAGAGAGAAAGATTGATGAGAGAGACACACATTGATTGGTGGCCTCCTGCATGTACCCCAACTGGGGCTGGGGATTAAACCTACAACCCAGATATATGCCCTTGACTGGAAATCAAACCCATGACCCTTCTTGCACAGGCTGCCACTCTAACCACTGAACCACACCAGCCTGGGTATTGAACATAACCAAGTGTGTGATATCTGTGGAATATCCAAATAGAACTAGGAGATTGGAATGAAGATTTTTAGCTCTTTAGAAAGGTCAGGGAGTTGATATTGTAGAGGTTAGTGAAGTAGATCTATTTGAGTAATGTTTTCTCCATGTATATGTGGATAGTGTTTCTGTGAGATGTCCTTGGTATAGGGTGTGATATTGTGATGCCTTTGATAATGTGATCATCAGTGTGATTAGTCTGTGATTATTTCTGCTGCAGCTATAATTTGGCTCAGATCAGAGACTGCTTTCCTATCCCTATTTTGCAGGGACCTACCCATTTTGCAAAACTGCGTCCCTAGAGTCAAGAAGTCATCTTAGCCGGTTTGGCTTAGTGGATAGAGCATTGGGCTGTGGATCCAAGGGTCCCGGGTTTGATCCCAATCAAGGGCATGTACCTCGGTTATAGGCTTCTCCCTGATCCAGGCCCTGGTCAAGGCACATGCAGGAGACAACCAATCGATGTGCTTCTTTCTCTCACATCGATCTTTTTCTCTGTTTTTCTCTCTGTCTTCCACTCTCTAAAATCACTGTATCCTCGGGTGAGAATTAAAAAATAAAATTTTTTAATTTTAAAAAGTCATTGTGAGGGCTAAGTCCTCAGGAGGAGCCCATATACCTGCACAGGCTCTGTCTCCTTGAGGAAAATCCAGGGTGGAGTCACTAGTTTCCAGGGAGTGACCTGAGAGCACACAGCACACGCTGTGCTGAATGAGTTGGTGTAGCAGCAAGGCCAGCCCAGTCAGGCTACCTGGGTGGGAGCAACCTCCGCTCTCCCAATTTTCAACCCTAGACCTTCTCCCCACAGGGCTGCATATAACGGAGCGGGTTTGTGCCCTGGGAGGGAACATGAGGAAGGAGAGGGAATGGACATTCACTGAGCACCTCCTATATGCCTAGCAGAGTGCTAGGTCTCTGTCTGCACAATGCTGAGGATGAAAACAAGGACAACTCACACTTGCCAAGTATGTGCCTCAGTGCCAGGCACTGGGCATGTGTGGTTTCTTTTTTCTATTTAAGTGTCACAACAGCTATGTAAGACAGCTACTATTATTGGCCATTTTTACAAAAGAGAACATCAAGGCAGAGAGGTTAAGTGACTTGCCCAGTGTCACACAATGAGTAGATATCTAAGATGGGATTTGGAAAAGTGTTCTGATAGCCAAGCCCTAAGTTCCAGACTGCGGACTTTCTGGTACCGGCACAGCCACTTCCTCTCCTGGGTCCCATCATGCAGAGCAGCGAAATATAGGTTATTTCTTACAGGGTTCACAGATTTGTCTGTGCAACTTTTAGGAGTAGCTGACTTGGGAGAAGCACTGGGTGGGGATAGGAGACAGGTTCTTAATCCAGCCTCTGCCTGTGAAATGGGTATTGTTATCTCCAGTTGACAATGTGTGAACTTATGCTCCGAGCAGTTCACTAATTTGCTTTAGGACCTGAGACCTTAACTTTCCAGAACCACACTTTCATCATCGTCTGCCTGCTGGCGTGTTATGAGAACCAGATAAAGAAGTTGCTAGGAGAGTGTTGTTGTGAACTGTAGGAGTGACTCTATGGCATCTGTACCTACTGCCCTGCTTTCCAGAATAGCCTCCCTCCTGTTATCTTCCTGACCTAGGCTCATCGTGTCCTTTATTATGATTTATGACATTTTTATCACCTAAAAGGCTCTGATTATCATGCCTTGAGGCCACTGAAATTCTTATATGAATAAACTCCACCCGAGGAGCCAGCTGGAGGGGGCGGTGTGGCGGATTTAGCAGCTGCCGAAGCTATAACAAGAGCAGTATTCCTGTCAGTCACAGGAGGGAATGAGTATTGCCAATGGCTGCTTTGCTGAGTTCTTCCCAAAGCCACTGGGCAGATTGGAGAGCAGTGCTGCTTTCATCTCTCACTAAGCTTAGAACGAAGCTCGACGTCTCCCTGAGAAATGTAATAAGATGTATTTAAAAGGGCAGGGGTTCTGTTCCCAAGCATTGCCACTTACCAACTGAGTGACCTTGGGCAAGTCATCTCACCTCACTGGGCCCCAGTTTCCTCATCTGTAAAGCGGGAGTGCTCATAGCCGCCTCACAGGGTTGTCGTGCAGCACGGATGAGATTTGTAGGTGTGAAGGGCCCAGTATGGTACCAAATGCTCATTAGACTCTCAATAATCCTTTCTTCCCTGTGTCTCTTAAGTTGTGGGAATGAGCACCTGAGGGAGGTAGAATTGGTGAGGGATAAAGCAGTTTGGTTTAGAATGCAAAAGCAGAAGACTCAGCAGTAATAGGTGTTTGAATCACAGTTCTATTTTTAGTTAGATCCAGCCCGAGGTTTAAAAATGTGCCTTACTCAAGGGTCCCTCTATCCTTTTGTGTAAGCAGTGGAGGGTCGTGGTGACAGCGGGGGAAGGATCGTCCAGCTTCTCTGCAGGCATGTACTCCTGCCTTCACAGTCACGTCTTTTTCATCATTAGCCAGCACAGTCGTATTGGGCATCATCAGCGTAAGGAAATCCGTGACAATGCATGAACATGAGTGTTTTACTCTAGTCTTCAGCAAGTTCTCTCACTGCCAAACCAGCTTTCAAATATCCAACTTTTAAAAAAAAGTATTTATTTTAGAGAGAAATAGAAATATCAATGAGAGAGATATTGATTGGCTGCCTCCTGCAATGCCCCCTACTGAGGATCCAGTCCGCAACCTGGGCCTGTGTCCTGACTGGGAATCGAATCTGGGACTTCTTGGTTCATGGGTCGAAACTCAGCCACTGAGTCATACTGGTTGGGCCAAATCTCCAACTTTTGAACCTTCGGAGGAATTTCTTACATCACCCCTGCTCATGTTCACAATGGGGCTGACTTCATGAATTAGGGGAGCATAGTAGTCAATAGTTTGCATTAGGTCCTGTCTCTCCCCTATGTTTTCAAGATGCATATATACCCCATAGGGCCCCATAGTCCCAGAGCCTGGAGCACCTCCTGGCACTCACATGGTGTTGAGGAGGGATGCACACTATTGGGCACCTAGGGGTCACATAATAATAAGTGTTATTTCATATCTTCCTTGCGATGGCTCTCCAGTAGGCAGGAATATGGTTTAGTGGTTAAGAGCACAGGCTTTCAAAACAAAGCGACCAGGGTTTGAATCCTGACTCTACAACATAACACTGTGTAACCCAGGGCAGATTACTGAGCTTCTTGGAGCATGAGTTTCCACATTGTCAACCGGACAGCATAGTACCCTTCTCATAGGGCTGTGAGGATGAGTGGAAGAATATATGGGGAGCCCCAGCACAGCACGTGATGCACAAGTCACCATGGCGTCAGTTTCACAGCGAAGAGCAGCTCATTTGTCTAAGATAGGCCTGATCCCTGTTTTATGTGAAAGGTTGAGAGGTCGAGGACTTGTCCAAGGTTGTACAGCCAGTAAGCCACGGAATCTGAACTAAAGGCCAGGTCTCCTGACATTTTACCGGAAGCCTCAAAAAACTGGAATAAATGCCCCAAACCCATCTCTATCTGAGCCCTCGTGGTGGAGTCTGAGCCCAGCTTCCTTTGCTGAATCTTGCTTTCTAGAAACAGGCTGCTGGGGTACATTGTGTGCTAATGCACATACATAAATGAGGGAGCAGGAGCATGTCCTGGGAAACCATGGTTCCCCAGAGCGCTCCACAATGCAGCATGTGGTTAATGCATTTTTCTCGGAATATTCACCTCTTGGTTTCAGGTCTCGATGAGGGTTATTATGAAGTGCATTGCAGCCATTCACTTTCTGATGCTAGCAGGGACTCTCTAGTGAGTGTAATTAAGTCCGTCTGAAGTGACAGGGGATCTTGGCAGGGTCTCTGGTCATCATCAAAATGACAAGTTGTGATGTTCAGGATTCTAATAACAATCTGTTTGTCTGGGTCTCTTACACTCATTGTATAATTTAATCACATCAGTAGCCGTGTGTGTATGTGCATGTGTGTGTGTGTGTGTGTGTGTGTGTGTGTGTGTGTATGTGTGTGTGTGTTGGAGTGAGGGGCAGGATGGGGAGAGAATTATCCCCATCTCTCAGGTGAGACGTCTAGGACTCACAGGGTATGGATGCTTCCTTGGAGATCATCTAGCTTGAGAGTAGCAGAGCTAGAAGTAAAACGACATTTGCCGTGTGTGTGTGTGTGTGTGTGTGTGTGTGTGTGTGTGTGTGTGTTATGTACCATTGAGTCAGCTCTGACTCCTGGTGACCCTTTGAATGAGAGATGCCCACAGTGTCCTGTCCTCAGCAGCCTGCTTTGCTCCTGTAGACGTGTGCCTCTGGCTTCTTTTATGGAGTCAATCCCTCTCATATTTGGTCTTTCTCTTTTCCTGCTGCCTTGTATTTTTCCCAGCATTATTATCTCTTCCAAAGATCCCTGCCTTCTCATAATGTGCCTGAAGTAGGGCAGCTTCAGTTTGAGACAGTGTAGTAAAGCAGAAAATACTGTTTTTTGAGTCAGACATACCTGGGTTTAAATCCTGGTTTTGACACTTACTAATGGTGTTGATTTTGATTAAGTTATTCAATCTATAAAATGGAGAGGGTTATATTTCCCTTGCTGGGATTATTTTAAGATTATTCTAAGTTTTATATATATATATATATATATATATATATATATATATATATATACACACACACTTGCATTGTGCCTGGTCAGGGTGGGTCCTCAGCTCTTGGAAATGTATTCTGTCTCCTAGTCCAGGGCTCATTCCAATCTACCAAATGTTTGCTATTGTGATATGGAGAGTACAGGGGATTGCAGTGACCTGTTGTGAACCCACCAAACTTTAGAAGTGCCTTTTTGAAGTAAATCTATTCTCATTCACTTTATGAGGGTGGTGGTGGGGGTGGGGGATTATTTCTTTCTAATAACAAAGGCCTGAAACAAACTCTTATTCTGTAGGTAAACTTAAATAATTTTACATTTATATAAGGGATGCTGCAAAACAATAAAATAAGTATCATATATGGATGTTATTGATAGTAAATGTCCACAGTCTGGAAATGCTTTTTGGATCATGTAGGTCTGTTTTTTTTTAAATGGACTCAGAATTTGAATAAAACAGGGGATATTTTATATAAGATAGAAGGAGTGGAGGTAAGACAGTGTAAGAGATGCTTGGCTTAATTGTTAGGGGAGCATGCATGGTAAGGTTGGAAGAATAGACTCACACATAGTGCTTCACCTATATATGTAAACATACATACATTATTCTCATCTCCTACCCATGTCCATTGCTAACCTAAAACCCTTACTTAGAAGTGATCAGAGGCATTGGCCAAATAGGTCTACTGCACCCAGCCTTGGTCTGTGATGTGATGCGGAAAAATGAGCACTGGGTCTGAAGTTAGGAGACTCCAATATTGCTCTTGGTTCCACCCCATTCAACAATGTGACTTGGCAAGAACTGCAGTCTCATTGGGCATTACTTCCTCATTCATAAAAACAGTCTGGACACCTTTAGAAAATCCTTGGTAACTATTTATCAAGCGCCTTGAGGATTGTGAAAGGAAAGTCCATTCACTTTCATTTATTAATTCACATCCTGGAATTGTCTCCTGAGGAAAGATCTGCAGAAAAGCTTTATGGTGAAAGATGTTCATCATAGTGTTTTTATAATTTTGTAAAATTATGATGCTGCCTAAAGGTCCAACGATTAGGGTTAGATTAATTATGGCCCATCTGCTTGACTAATTTGCAGTATTGACTGAGACAACAGCATTGGGCATGTAAAAATGAAAATAAAAAGGCACATATTAAAAAATATTGGGGAAAAATTGTATTTTCGGATGTAGGCAACATTGTCGACGTCATCCAAGACACTTTGTGATCTGTGCCATCGCTATTTACCATGGTGCTGACCTCACTTTGGTGACCTGAGGACATTTTCCTAACTTTCTCTCTTATGTGCTTTTGTATGTCCTGTTCAGTCCTGTTATGCCCTTCCCTTCCTTGTCCAGCAGGTGAACCTACTGTCCTCCCATCCAGGGTCAGATTTCCCTGACTTCCTGGGAGGAGTCTCCGTCCCTCTGCTAGGAGGTGATTGGACTAACTCAGAGGTTCTCAGATCTGGCAGTGCATCTGAATCAGGTGGAGAGCTTATTACAATTCATATTCCCACATCCCGAGACAGACTTCCTGATCCCTAATTTCCAGGGCAAGGACCTGCAACCAGTACTAATACTGATTATTGTGTTGCTTAGCCATGTGTGGCAACCCTTGACCTTAGTAACGCCAAGGTGCTTTCAGCTTACAATCTTTCTAGTTCTGGCAGAAGCCCCTGTCCCTTGCTACCCCCACTGTGGGGGACTTCAGCATGAGGACATTATGGAGTAACAGCCCGACAATGAAGAATAACTGTAACAGTTTCACGGTTAACCACCTATGCTGTGCCAAGAACTGCTTTACATACAACATATTTTATCTTAAGGTCAGTTTTATTATCTCCATTTTACAGATGAAGAAACAGAGGCAAAGAAAAGTTAAGGGTCTTGCCCAAGTTTAAATAACAAGAGTGCATATTTGGATTCAGTTCTAGCAGACTTTAGAGCCCAGGAACTCGAATCTCCCTTACGGTCCTTTACCCCATTCCCACAGCATCCCAGCAGGGTCAGGAGCAGCTCTGCTGTGTGCAGATGTGCCTGGTGCGGTGGGCCCTGGAGCCTCTGACCTCCATGCATCGTAGTTATTGAGCAGCCATGCACCACATAAGCGAAGGCTTCTGCTCACCAAATGTGTTCTGACGCCCACCCACCTGCTTACTGGGTACAGGGAAGCAGCGGAATTCAATTTGCGGCAGTGACCTAAGAGGGGCTATTTTTAGTAAGAAAGTAGGTCAGGGGCTGCAGCGGTGCTGCCGGAGAAATGAGCAACTTCCCCTCTCACGGGGAGGCTCACTCACTGCTTCTCTTGGCAGCCAGCGTGGAGGTGAAGAAGGCAGACCTGACATCCTCACATGACTGCAGTTGTAACTGTCACCATGGAGCCACCCAGGGGGAAACGCACATCTAAGACACGGAGGCTCATGTCTGGGTTTGCCAGGGTCCTGGCCCCAATCTTCCTCAAGAGGTGAGAATCCCTTCAGAAATGATCTCGAACATGGTAGGAGGCGCATAGATTGTACACTCACTAGGTATCAGCTGCTCTACATGGCAGCTACTAATCTGGGTTTGATCCCCATGATCTCACTTAATCCTTGCAAATACTTCTGCAAAGTAGGGATTATTATCCCTATTTTGCAGATGTGGAAACAAAGTCACAGAGATAGATTACACAGCTCATGTTTAGCGCAGCCAGATTTTGAATCCTGTGTGAGACATCACTGGCTGGATGACTAGTCCGTCAAGTCACGCTGGCAGTGATTTTTTGAATTGCCACTCTGTCCCTGCTCATGTTGTTTGATACTTCAGAGGAAACAGTACAGTGATGGCTTTCTCCAGCTGGACTTACTGAGTCTGACAACCTGCTTCTTCCAGGACAGGAAAGGGTATCTGGGTTGCAGACCTCTTCCGCAGCAAGCAGAAAGGACATCCCTACATGCTGCAGCCCGATCATTGGCCAGTAGCTGCCCGAAACACACCACCTGATTTCCCTGGGCCTGTATTGTCTTGAAATCTTCTGCCCCACTTGCTGTGCCATGTACTAACTGCAGATCTGTGGCAAATTGCAGGGCACTCATTGGCGATGCGCAGGTGGACACGAGCTTGTTAACAGAATGCAGTAATTGACATTGCGTGATTCGTTATGCACAGCACAGAGGACTCCAGCAGAAGCCCACTTTGTGGCCAACTGCTACTAGCACCACCAGCCTTCAGAATTTGTTCCTGGCTCTGTTCTGGCTCTCTAGCTGGAGAGCACCAACCTGCAGGGGCCAGAAGCAGCTGAGGCTTCTGCCTTATCCTGCTCCCTCCTTCTAGGCAAGGGATGAGGTTATTTCCCCTGTCTCCAGGCTGCATGACCCTAGAGGGAGATTGTTAGTTCATTCATTCATTTAATAAACATTTTGAAAATGTACCGGGTATGCAGTAGAGAACAAGACAGGTAGTTCCTGTCCTCCCAAAACTTACAGTCTCTCTCTGGGCCTTAGTTTCCTTATCATCAAATGGGTAAGACAGAGAGAACTGGGTTCATGAATCTCTCCTAGCTATAAGATTTCAGAATCTGTGATTCTGGATTATAAACATTTGTCGTTGAATCACAGTGTCAGTCTTAGTCATTTGTACCCAATGCCAAAGAGAACAAAAATGAAATTTTCAAATTTCAGAATCTGGATGGGAACTGTGGACGCAAGCTAGTTCCATTTCTTCACTTACTGATGGGAAAAATGAAGCTAAAAGAAGGGCATGATTTGTCCAGTGTATCAGGGACAGAGCCAGGATGAAGAGGCAGGTCTGTAAGACCAAGTCTCATCTTCAGGTCTCCAACAGCGGCCTCCTCACCCAGCACTGCTACTGAGCCTTTTCTTGGAACCCTTTCTACATTTAGCCTCCTTAACACTGAGCTCTCCCAAGTCTCCCCTCCTTACCCCTCTAATCACAGAATGGTTAGTTCCCTGGGTCAGAGATCCTTGGGTTGGCTTTGTTAGTAGACCACCTCCCCTCTCCACACACACTGAAACAGCATGCTGCTTTTCAAAAAAGCCTCTTTTCAAACCAAGTCCAGCTGTTTTAGTTCCAGAAGGGCAGTCAGATTAGCTCTCTCCTGGATAAAATGGTAAATGGTTATCCCTCCCCACAATGCCTCCAGCACCACAACAAACGCCTTTACCAAATGCCCTCTGTGCTTGAATTGTCATGATATCACTATGACTGGGTATTATTAGCCCCATTTCACAAAGTGACAGGTTGTAATTAAGACTGTAGACTTTAGAGTTAGACTGGGGTTCAAAATCTGGCCCCACCAAGTTTGAGAAAACCCTCTCTGAGTCTTAGTTTTATTTCATCAGCAAAATAGGATTACATAATGTATACCTCATAGTACTATGAGGACTGTGTGAATACCACATGGGTGGTCCTCAACAGTGTCTAATACATACTAAGTAAATGTAGCTGTGGTGACAGTGATGATGCCATGATCTCTTCCTTGATAGAAGGTAGGCCTCTGTAGTGGACACTAGCGGGATGAGGAGAGATGACAAAATATTGACACTTATAAGTAGCCTAAAACAAGTTCAAGAGCACCCCAGGAATGATGTTAGAAAAGGACCTGATGGGATTGGTTGCAATAAATTCAGACAAGAGCTGCATTTTATTTATTTATTTAGTGGAATTTTATTGGCCACCTGCTATGTGTCAGACCTGCTGCTAAAAGCTGGAGATATAATGATGATAAAATCTACATGATCACTTAACCCCTCCCCTCAAGAAGCTTATAGTCTCTTTGGGGGAGTCTGACTATTAAAATAATTGCAATAAATATAAAATTACAAATTGGGATACATGCTACGAAAGAAAAGGACAGGTTGCCATGAGATCATATAATAGGGGCTCTGATCTACCTCACGTGATCAGGGATAGCTCAGATGAGGAAGTGACATCTGAGCTGAGATTTGAAAGATCATTGGCAGTTTACAAGGTAATGGAGTAGATGAGGTTGGGGAAAAGCTTTCTAGGTACTTGGACCCTAAGGTGAGTGGCAGTTCAGTGCTTCCTGAAAACTGAGAGGATCAGTATGACTTGAGGGTAGAAGTGGGGGAAGAGTGTGAGGTGGGACAAGAGGCTGGAGAGGGAGACTAGAACCTATTAGGTCTGTTAAGGATGTTTGTTTTTCTTTATTCTAAGAGCATGGGGACCGCTGAAGGATTTGGAGTAAAGGCTGATATTATGTGTGTGTGTTTACATGTGGAGAGAGATATGACTAGTCTGATATTTACAAGAGACCTTTTTGACAGCCGTCTTGAGAATAGGTCTGAGGATATGAGTACTTATAGGAAAACAAGTAAAGAGAAAGCTTTTGCCTTAGTCAGTAAGAAATGATGCTAGATCAAGCTAATGACAGCAGGGATGGGAAGGAAGAGGAGTTTTGAGATATCTGGAAGATAAAATGGGCAGGATTTGATGATGGGTTAAATATAGTTGCGAGAAAGGAGAAAGTGGGAAGGATGATCTCCAGGTTTCTGAATGCATGAGTGGATCGTGATCCTGCTATTCTAAACTCAAACAAAAAAAGAAGAGGAAGGAAAAAAGGTGGAAGAAGACCAGGTTTGGATAGAAAGATCTTGATCTGAATTTGAGTATACTGCACTTGAGGGACATTTTAGACATCCCGAGCAGATGCTCCATGCCCTGCCACCAACAGTAAGACAAAGGCCTTGGAATTCCTTTGGGCTACCTGACCCAGTCCTTGCCTCTATGGGGTCAGGTTAGTTAATCCAGTTGGTTGGAGGACTCATAGTTTGCTTTCCATCCCTCGTGGTTCTGCTTCCTTAACAGAATACTCTGAAAAGGGTGACATGAGAAATTCAGCCTAGGAAGGGGGAGAGAGACTGGTAATTCCGATATTGATGCATGTCATGTGAGTATTTTTTCCAAATCTATGGGTGAGATACTTGTGTTTGGTATGTGTTCTTTTATTTCATTATTCATGTATTAGTTAAAATACTTGCTGTTAATATCCTATCTAATAAGGAGGAGAATATGCTAATTGACCCTCACACCATCGCAAAGATGGTGGTGCGCATAGCCAATAAGGAGGGAATATGCTAACTGACTGTCCTGCCCTCAAAGATGGCGGTGCCTATAGCCACAAGATGGCGGTTGCTTTGTGCACCTGCCTCCAGAGTCCCTGAGTCTCCTTAGGCCCCCCAGCCACCCAGGGCTAGCCTGAGGCACAGGCAAGCCTCGGATGGTAGCTGCCCAGCGGCCCAGGGCTGTCTGAGGCTCAGGTAACCAGGGCTGGCTGAGGTTTGTGCTGCCGGCAGTGGCAGCAGCAGAGGTGTGATGGGGCATTGCCTTCCCCTGACTGCCGGGTCACCTCCCGCCCCTGAGCACTCAGACTGTGAGAGGGGGCAGGCTGGGCTGAGGGACCTCTCTAGTCCAGTGCATGAATTTTCATGCACTGGGCCTCTATTATGTCTATAATGTGGCAGGTGCAATGCCAGGTCAGAAAGGACCCCTGGTTCTTTGAGAAGCACATTCCCAGAACCCACCAGCATTGCTCTTATCATGATCATAGAGAAATCAAGCAGGATGCTGCTCTTCCTCTGTATGCTAACTCTCCAGGGTGCTGACTACTGGCTTTTTTCCAGGGGCACATCCTTGAGTTCAGAGAGTTGTTTTTCAGGGGCTCCCTGGGCAACTGTGACTCCCAAGCCTCTCTCTGGGCCTCCTCTTTTGTATAGTCTACCTAGACAGTAACTTTAAAGACCCAGACTTTGAATGGGGTTTAGAGGGGCAGTCTGAGCCCCCATCTCATGCCCCCTAACCTTCCCACCCCCCATGCCAAGTGTTCTAGTTTGTTGTCTGAGAGCATCTTTGTGTTCTGGTGAGGGTGGGAGAAGTGTCAGGGCAGGCTCTGTGTCCTCCTGTGGAGTGGCCAAGGAGGTTGCTCTGAGGGCAGGGGTTAGTGGGCAGAGGCGTGACCCATCTGGCCCTGGCACCATGTGATAGGACCTGTGAATGCCCATGTGGGGTAGATATGTGCTCTAAGAACATGTTTGCCTTGTGAAAATCTATACACATGAACCACATGAATGCAGGCCAGTGGTTACCGCCATGAAAGGCGATGTGGTATTCTTTTAAAAGTCCTATGGTATCTTTAACATATAGTGCAGAAGGAAAGGGGGAAAGCTATGTGAGCTTTGGTGCTCAAGGGAAGCAGAGATTCCCTGTGTCCGTGGAACAAAGAATTTCTTAACAATTGCGACAGATGGTGCGCCCCTGGGAGGGCAGGTGCTCCCACAGGGGTACTCATGTGAGTGACTGTGTGTGTATATGGAGCGGGGAGGATGGAGGAGACAGAGAGAACCCCTGTAGGGGATGGTGGACTGAGAATTGCCTTTCTAGGACCCCCTGGTTCTTCCTTTATCTTGAAAAGCCAGCCTGCTCAGGCAAGTCTGTCAAGGACGGAGGTGTCCTTGAAGTCAGAAGGACCTCGGCTAAATCCCAGGTCCACATTTTCTGACAGTGTGACTTGGGCGAGGTGCTCTCCAAACTTGCTCTGTCAGCCTGCAAAAGCAGGTTCATAAATACCGTGCGGAGTTTTGTGTGCGCAGGTCAGCCGAGTTAAGCCTAGCAGCCAGCAGCCCAGGAGGTAAGAATGGGAGAAGCCTGTGGTGCCTCCGATCAGCTGCCTCTGATCAGCTGTCAGCTCTGTGGCTTGTGCTCGTGGTCCACGCCCCATGCTCTGCTTGGGGAGAACATTCACTGGCATGGGTCAGCTCGCTGGCAGCCCGGGGTGGGCTGGGACACGCTGTCCTGATTCTGCCTCAGGAGTCGACGCTCAGCAAGCACTTAGCCCACCCAGCTTAAGTTTCGCCAGAGAACCCAGTCCTCACCGCAGAGAAATCTTTCCAGTGCCGAGGGTGGCTGTAGTTTGTAATCTGACCCTGTTAGAATGCTGGCTCTGTCCCTTACCCAGGCCAGCTCTTTCCTAAAGCTGGTTTTAGGAGGAGTTATTTTCCAAATGTGTTGGATACAATCTTGAAGCATGTTTCTGATGGTGTCTTAGGAGATTTACACTTCCTTAATTTTCCAGGGGAGCATAAACCAGATACACATTGTGGAGCTAGCATAGTTATGCTAAACCCACAGCCATGTGCTGCCTGTAAAATCCTTGGCACTTCAGGCAGGGCTTTGGCTTCATATGCCACTGTCTAGCACACCAGGATCACGCCAACTTGAAGACACTTGTCCCTATTCAGGGTGCCCTCACAGTCATCATAGTTCCCATCCTCACACTCTGTGGATTTGCATTCACTGGTTATTTTCTCCTCTGGCATTTCTGCGGGCTCTGTAGGGCGGAGTTCTTGGCCCCTTTATTCAGGGTAAGAGCATGGCTCTCTTGGAAGGTACAATAGTTTGTCTGAGGTCATACAGCTAATTATTGGCAAAACTATGTTTCAGATCCTGGTCTTTTCTAAAGGGGCAGCCTGACATGGTGAAAATATCACCCATCTCACCAATGACCTGTGTGACCTTGCACAAGCTAGTTATTAACGTTCTTAATATTAATAACGGTAACATTTACAAAGCACCCGCACAATGTAGGTACTTTACACCATATCTTATTGCATGCTCACTAGATCTGTGAGCTGGGTTTTATTTATCTATTTATTTTTATTTATTTTATTTTTATTTTATGATTTATTTATCTGTTTTATAGATAAACATTCTGAAAATAGGTTGTCTGAGCCTTGGTTTCTCAATGAGAATGTCACCTCCTCTGTGGGAGGGTGATTATGAGGACTGAATGAGGTAATGTGGGTAAAGGGTGTAGCACAGATCCTGCAGTACCGAGGGCTGCTCAGCAGTGCATCTTTCCTCTCTCTCTTCCCCGCTCTGACTCCTAATCCAGTGGCCTTTCCGCTGTATCCCATTTAATACTAGTACATTTGGAAGCTGAGGTCATGCTGAAGTCCTCTCCATCACATTCCCTCCTCTTCCACAGAGGCCACTTAAAGGCTGAGCACTGCGTTTAGTCTTATGCCAGTGCAGGAAACACCATCCTTCCCTAGCGTGTTGCATCACACCCCTAACATTTGCCCCGAGCCTGTGTTCTGGACTGCTAAAGCCTCTTCAGCCACAGGGCTCTTCCCTCTGCTGCCTTTCTCTAAGGCAAATACAGGCTATTTTTCTTGTCGCGGTATCTTGCCTAGATCTTTGATGTTGTTACCTTGTGTTTCATGAGGGGCCACATTTGGAAGTGCCCTGGAACCCAGGTCTCCTAATGTCCAGTGTCATGTTCTACAGCTTATTATTATTTGATGTTTAAGAGGAGTGTGCAATCGGTCATCTTTGGAGAGCTCCAGAAACATCGTCCTTCAGCTTTGAATAAATATTTAGTATCTACTCTCAGCCTGACCCATGATAGACCCTGGATGTGGCAGCAAAGGGGACAGATCTGTCTTTCATGCAACTTACATTCTAGTGAGAGAAGTAGACATTAAAAGCATAAACAAGTAAGTCAGTAAGATAAGTTTAGATTTTAAGTGCCATGTAAAAAATAAGAGGGGTTCTGGGGTAAGAGTAACTGGGAGATGCCTTGTGTGCTTTGGAAGGATGGTCAGGACAGAACACGAGGAGGGGACATTTTGAGCTGAGATCTCAGATGAAAAGCTGAGCATGGTCATTCCTGGCAGAGGGAGCAATGAGAAGAAGACCCAGAGGTGAAGTGGGCATGGCCATACAAGGAGTGACGTGGAGATCTGCATGCTTGGACACACTCTGCCAGAGGGACACATGACAGGGCCAGAGAGAAGCAAGAGCTAGGTCATGTTGGGCCCTGGCAGCCACAGAGGAATCTGAATTTTCTTCCAAAATCACTGGGAAGGGCTTTAAACCAGGACGTGATGGGATCTTAAAGAACACTGAGGCAACTAAGTGGAGAATGGATTGTAAAATGTGAACAGGGAAGCAGAAATACCAGTTACGAGGTTGTTATAATACCCCAGGAGAGTTGACAGGGGCCTGGATTTGGTTATGACAGTGGAGATAGAAGTAGATAAATTTGTGATTATATTGAAGTTAGGACAACAGGTTTTAATGAAGGATTAGATGAAATCATCTATTCTGCTAAGTCTACTCAGTGCCCAATTAGTGTAGATCAAAGTGATATCTAGTTGTTGTTTTTTTTTAAATCCTCACCTAAGAACATGCTTTCATTGGTTTTAGAGAAAGAGGAAGGTGGGAGGAGGTAAGAGAGAAACATCAATCAGTTGCTTCCCGTGCACTGTATGCATCCCCACCAGAGATCAAGCTTGCAACCAAGGCATGTGACCTGACTGGGAATTGAACTCATGACTTCTTGGTCCAACCAACTGAGCCACATCACCCAAGTGATATCTAGTTTGAATTCCTAAACTTGGGGCAAAGGAGTGGAGGCATCTGGCAATAGGTAGACTCGAGAGGCAACAGACCTCACTGCCAGGTGCACCTCTGCAAGTTTGAGAGACTTTAGACAGAGGTTGATTTTTGCATCTCTAAAAGAAAGCTGGGAGAAGGGACAGAGGAGAGAGTTCATTCACTCAATAGTCCTATGGCAAGTGCCTTATCTGCTGGTGGTGCGTAAGGTAGGGCTCTGCTCTCGAGGCCCTCCCATCTCTTAGAGAGGTAGAAATGTAAATAGATGACTCTCAGTGAGTCAGTGTAATGGCAGAGGGACAAGCAAGGGGATGTGGGAGCACAGAGGAGAGGACGTTTCATAGGGGAAGGGGGGAGGGCTTCACGGAAAACCTGGACATCAAAAGGGGGTAAAAGAGAGAGCATTTCTGAAAATAGGAATAGCATTTGCAAAGGCTGGGAATCCTACAAGAGAAGAGTATATTAAAAAACAACTCAGTGGGGGTGGATTATGGAGTACGTGGTGGGAGGTACAGGCTGGTGTGTCAGGTTGTTGACTGCACTGTGAATGGTCTTATAGGGCACGTTGAGGGTGCCGGATTTAATCCTTCAGGCATCCAGGAACCAACAGAGGTCTTAAAGCCACGGTCTAGTTGATGGAAAGCAAATAACTGTCCCATTGACTGCCGATCAATCAACTCCTCATTTCCTACTGCGTCTGGATGCAGCCTCAGAAACGTTCTCAACATAGCACTGCAGGCAGTCACTTCCAGTCAACCAGAATTGGCAGAGGAGGAGGCCTCTTTGCCGTTCCCGAAAGAAGATGAGTCTGTGGATGAGTTTAAAGAGAGAAGTGTTTTAGGACCCAAAACTACCTTTTACAGTTGTCTCATCAGCCACAAGTCGAAATTGCCTACATTGTGCAAGGCAGGATGGAGGACAGTGAGCGAGAACCCAGTGTTCCCGATACCAAAGAGAGAGTGGCCATTAGGCTGAAGGGAGAAATAACAACCTAGTCCTAAGGAATGTATTTCTGACTGTGGCAATGGCTGTATGGCTTCCAAGGGGGCAGTACTGAAGCATAAAGTACCAGGCTTTCCAGGAATTTCAGTCCCCTCACCCTTGATGGATGCTCCGGGCCTATAGGGAAGGGCAGTGCTCCAGTAATTCAAGGCTGCTTTGTATTGGTCCTTTCCCCAGAAGGATCTTTTGAAGGCCATGTAGCTCCTTTGAAACAGTAAAATGTGCTGGACCAAGGAACCGGGAGATGACTTTTAGTCTGAGATCTGAGCGGTGGTTGTGATTATCTCTGCCATTCCATATTCCCAGCATCCAGCACAGGGCCTGGTACATGTTGTGTGCTCAGTGTTGTTCGTTAACTAAATGTTCAAGGAAAATAAATTAACCAACTAGCCAACCCATCAACCATCCAACCTGGGTGCTAATCTCAGCTCTTGAATTCAGTTCTCTCCGCTACAAAACAACCCAGTTGGCCTCTGAGGCCCCTCACACGCTTCTGCCCCAGGATTCTAGGATGATGAATAGGATGGTTCAGAGTACGCCAAGTCATCTCTCATAACACTGATAGGCCTCAAGTTTAATCAGAATAAAATATCAAAATCAAGCTCTACTTCACAGCATCTCAGATATGCCTTCTAAAAACAGAAACTGCGTCTGCCTCTGAGTTGTGAAGAAAACGTATTAGGTTATTTAAAACAGCAAAATTGTCCTTTTTGTAGGGAGAAAATGAATTAAATCTTGTCTTTCTGACTAGGGATTTTAATTGGGATTTGAGTCAATTTTATCTAAATTTAAGTATCCATCTAGAGAGTGTTTATTGACATCTGCTGTGAACAGAGCGTTGTGTTAGGCATGTGGGAGATGGGAAGATGAGCAAGACAAAAGACGAACAAGATCCTTCCAGGCAGGAACTGACGGTCTAGGCAGGAGGATAAGACACACACACTTGACTGTGATCCCAGGTCAACTGAGAACAAGCTGGGATAGGCCAGATCCAGGGCCAGGGGAGGTCAGAGGAGGAAAACCCGTCAAGGACATCACACGGTCTGCCTTTTACCAGAATTCACTGAACTGCCTCACCCATGAGCATGTGCTCTGCACAGGTGCCGAGAGCTCCCGGTCAGCCTGCAGACACCCAGTCGGGCACCTCAGCCCCAGCCGTTGTTGGCAGGAAGATCGTCTCAGGCATTCGGCCACTGGCCTTTATGAGCAGTGGGTGCCCTGCACTGCCAAACTCGGTGTCCCTTTTTATGATTCACACCCTTGGGGTTGACTTCAAGGAAAAGTTGTTCACTGGAACTGGAATTTGTATTCTTTGTTGTGTGAGACTGAAAACTATTTGCCCATGTGACCCTTTCTGCCTCGGCTTTCACTGAAATTCAGGGTCTAACTAAAATGGAAACGTCCACTGGATTCTGACATCTATCCAACATGCACTTGGCCAGCCCTTCCCTGTGCAGGGCCGTGTGCTGAGTGGGTAGAAGATCACAGGCCCCACCCTCATGGAGCTGGCAGAAGTGTGTGAGCCAGGCCCAGGAGGGACTGCACTGCTGGCTGAGAGAGGGACAGATGAGGACTGGTAGTCAGGGAAGAGGAATTGGTTCTAGGCTAGGGGCATAGAGGGCAAACATAAAAGAAAACCATGTGATTCTGGACCTTGACAAATGTAGGTTGACATAGGTGTAGTAGTGGGTCTTCTGAAATAAAAGAATGACAAAAGCATTTAAGGAAACAAAAAAACTCCTGGCACATTTAGGGTCCTGGGGATACATCAGTTTGACTCTAACAAAGAGAACATAAGGGGAGTAATGCCTAAGAATAGTTTGGGCCTGTCTGAGTCAGTTTCAGCTGCTATAACCAGATACCATAAGCTTAAACAACATAAGCTGAAACAACAAACTTTTATTGCGCATGGTTCAGGGTGCCAGCATGGTGGGTTCTTGGTGTGAACCCTCCTTCTGGTTTACAGATGGCCATCTTCTTACTGTGTCCTCACATGGTGGACAGCAGAGAAAGAGGAAGCGAGCTCTCTCCTATCTCTTATCAGGGAACTGATCCCTTCATCACCAAATCATCTCCCAAAGGCCCCATCTCCAAAGCCCATCACACTGGGAGTAGAGTCTCTCAGCACACGAACTTGGGGGGACACAAGCATTCAGTCCATAGCAGGCCCAGATCACAGAGAGCCTCCTTAGATGTTCCAGGGTAAGGCAATTGTATCTTTAATTCTGTAGGGAATAAGATGTCACTGATCATTTCTAAGTAGGACTATGCATAAAATTCTAGGATTGGAAAGGACATTAGAGATAACCCAGTCCCGCTATCTGTCTCACAGGTAAGAATGAATCCCAAAAGGGGAAGTGACTAATCCAAGGAAGGACAGTCAACTAGTTCATGATGGAGCTGGAGCCAGGACCAGAACCAGAACCAGGTCTTCTGGCTTCAAATACACTGGTCTCTCACACTTTATGATGCAATCTGTGCTCTGGGAAGATTAATGAGACTTTTTGTTGGAAGTAGATGGAGAGAGTTTCTAGTGGGAAGAAAAGGAGAGGTGAAAGGCAGGCAAAGCCTTGGGGGGCTTTTATATAAACTTTGGGGTGAAAGATAACCCTGAAGGTCTTTCATCAGGGTCTTGACAGTGGGCAAGGGGATGGGGCTGATGGAGGAGACACAGAGGTGCAGTTAGTGGGACATGGATGTAGAAGGCAAGTGAGAGGGACAAGGCTACTGGTACTTTTTTAAAAAATATATTTTATTGATTTCTTACAGAGAGGAAGGGAGAGGGATAGAGAGTTAGAAACATTGATGAGAAAGAGACATCAATCAGCTGCCTCCTGCACGCCGCCTACTGGGGATGTGCCTGCAACCAAGGTACATGCCCTTGACTGGAATCAAACCCGGGACCTTTCAGTCCGCAGGCAGATGCTTTATCCACTGAGCCAAACCAGTTTCGGCTACTGGTACTTTCTTTGGTTGCTGTTCTTTACTAAATTGAGTCCCTCCCTCCCTCCCTCCCTGCCTTCCTCCTTTCATCTCTCTTGTCTAGGGGCTGGCCCTTTCTAAAATCTGGGCTTCAGAAATGTGATCCATTTTCCAGGCACCACTCTGGCCTCATGGTTTTGCGCATGGGATATTGGCACTGCCATCATCACCTGAATGACTCTGGTTTTAGGTTTCCTGCCAGGCCCTGGGAAGGTGCTGTCTGTGTGACTTGTCTCCCATCCCATGACTGTAGCTTTGGAATCAAAGCCCTGAGACGACCTCCAACAGACAGGAGCTCCAGAGCAGGCCAGGTGCCTGGCCTGAAGGGGGCACCAGGCCGACCTCTAATCACAGGCGCCTTGCCTCAGGCCTGTAGGCCACCAGCCTCAGAACCTAGGGGCACTAGCAGGCAGATTCCTCGGCTCCATCCCACACCTACTGAATCAGAATCTCTGGGAATGGGGCCAGGAATCTGTATTTTGGACAAGAATCAAGTGTGTTTTTTTAATACCTGAAATTGAGATTCTGTCTTAAATCACTTAATTTTTTTGATGGTCCTGTTCCCTTGTTTGAAAAATGGGAAATGATGTATATAGTTTACAGTGAAAATAGAAAATCACTTTGAAAAAATGCTACAAGTTTTACATACATTTATAAAACTAATATACAACTATAATTATTTTATATATCACTAAGTTTACAATCTCAGGATCAAGAAAGTTTGGGACATTTCTCAGATTAAAATACACTGAAAGCTGGTAAAAGGTCTGAGTGCTCACACTTGGAGAATGCATGTTCACCAGCCACGTGAATATATGAATGAATACCTTCAGGAAAGAGAGGCTCTGAAGCAAGGCCATTAAAGCTTTCTCTTCAATGCCCTCCACCTCATGCATGCATTCAGTCAGCATCATTCACTGAGTGCCTAATACGTGCCAGGGCTCTGTGCCAGGCTGAGAATATAGAGATGAATAAGATATGGTCTCTGACCCCGAGGGGTTGGAGATCAATACGGAAATGAGTGTTCAATCTGTGATGATGTGCTCCAGTTCCAGGTGGGTAGAGGGGTGGGTATCAGTGCTTTGGCAACAAGAGTAGGAGCCAGCTGTCAGGGAAGGTGTCGTCAAGGAGGTGACACTGGTGCTGCATCTTGAAAATGTTTCAGGGAGGAAGCCCCCCTCACAGCCCTTATCACTGGCTCCTTTCTTACTAAGTTGAGTCAGAGTCAGTTTCTCTCTCTCTCTCTCTCTCTCTCTCTCTCTCTCTCTCACACACACACACACACACACACACACACACACACACGCACCCCTTTTGTCTTGGGGGCCTGGTCCTTCCTAAAGTCAAATCCTCTGTTTCCTTCCCTCCTCCTTCTTCAAATTAGTCTCAGAGAGTCAGCATTCTGGGCTTTTTTCTTCTTCACCCTACCAAAGCCGGCTTTCACTAAAGTCAGTACTTAGGTTTAGTCCTAAACATTGGGTTTAAAGCAGTAATTGCCCCCCCACCCCACCCCAACCCCAACCAGGGATCGAACCTACAACCTGGTTGGGAATCTAACTGGAGACCTTTCGGTGCATGGGATGATGTTCAACCAATTGAGCCACACTGGCCAGGGATATCTGAAGTGATTTTAAGGTCTGTTGGGGACTTGTTTGTATGTTTGCCTCTGACATCGCCAGCTGATAGAGCTGTTGTGCTTTGTTGGGGGCGAGAGGATTGGTGACAAATGGTTTTCCCTAGTCCTTGTTATTTTGCTAGTTAACTAATCACTATTTTACTTAACTGTAAAGAATCAAGGATTAATGCATTGGTCTAAGTGGAATTGTAGGATGACCTTTGTGTTTAAGGTAGTACAACAATGGTTAATGGGTCAGACCTTAAGCTGACAGAGCCCTTCACCATGTATGTCCTTTCTACTCAAAAAGTGCTCCACAAATCAGTGGCCTCGACCTTGGCCAGTGCTAATTAGAAATGAAGAATCTCAGGCCCTACCTGAGACCTGCTGAATCACAATCTGTATTCAGCAATTCATATGCACATTAAAGTTTGAGACACTTTGAAGTTTTCTCTCCGTTTTTTTTGTTTTGTTTTGTTTGGTTTGGTTTGGTTTTTAAATCAGGATACTATAGTCCAGAGAGATAAAAGTACAAGATCCTGTAACAAGTAGGAGACCCAAGATTCAAGGCCTGGTCCATCCAGTTCCAAGTTCAGTTTTCTGTCCACTGCAAAGCTGGGCTTCTTTGTGCCATATTAATTAAAGCATCCTTTTTCAGTGTCCCTGGTCAGTGAAGAGAGGGGAAAAATGACACTTCTTCAAGGTACAAATGCATCTTCTTGGGAGCGTTAGGGTATCAAGGAGAGTTCAAGGGGAGTTCATACACTGAGCTGTGACTTTATGCCAGGAGCTTGGACAAGTCTGCATGACAGGAAGCCTTGTCTCACTTTACAGACAGAAAGGATCCTCAGCATGTTACTAAGCATAATCAGCTGGAAGGACTCTAAGAAGCAGGGCTAAAGGTAGTATTTAAAATTCTGATAGTAGGTAGGACTTCCTGGGTCAGAGGTCAAGGAATCAAACGCTTAAACATTATTTTCGTGGTTGAAGTAAGATTCTCTTCCTGTATGAGGCCCGCTTCCTCCTTGAATCATCAGGTTTGGTGGCTGCCCACTCCTTCCGAAGTCAGGGATTAGGCTTCGGTCACTTGCAGCTCCTCTTGATTTATGAACAACTGTCTCGTAGAGTGAAAGTGGTTTTCCCAAAGAGAAAAAAATTGCTTAAACTAAGAATCAAGATGACAAAATGTATTATTTATAAGGGCCTAAAAAAAGTGCCAGATCCTCCACTCACAGTGAGCAGGCGACAGCCGAGAGCTGTGTGGAGTGGAGCCCAGCCGACTCCAACTAGATCCACGTGGCAGACTGGTCAGCCGGCTCTGCTCAGTATTCCAAGGGTCCTTCTCAGGAAGTGGCTCCAGCTGTGGATATATATAGGGCAGCTCGTACAAATGGGTCCCAACTTACAAGTGTGTGCAATGGGATCAGCTAAAAGAGAAATTCTTTTATTTTTTAAATTTGTTTTTATTGATGTTGGAGAGAGAGAGAGAAAGAGAGAGAAACATAGATGAATCCATCATTTGCCTCCTGCACTTCCCCCACCAGGGATTGGACCTCAGCCTGGGCATGTACCTAAACTGGGAATTAAACCAGTATCCTTTTGGTGCAACCACTGAGCAGCACCAGCCAGGCTAAATAAGGAATTCTTCAAGGAGAGTGGAGGAAATGCATAAGAGTCAGTGGATTGGTGGGAAAACACACACACGCTCACACCCCCTTTATAAGTTTACATAGCATAGCATTTCTGACATCAGGTACGGTGCATTCTGGGAGCGGAGGCCAGGTGGGACCGGGTAGACACAGGACTTTCTGCCTTGCCGCCTCTGGCCCCTGGTTCTGTATGGA
The DNA here is from genome assembly GCA_011751065.1 of Lasiurus cinereus. Taxonomy (NCBI): domain Eukaryota; kingdom Metazoa; phylum Chordata; class Mammalia; order Chiroptera; family Vespertilionidae; genus Lasiurus; species Lasiurus cinereus. The sequence continues at coordinate 274,738 of JAAGEH010000135.1, forward strand.
GCATGCAGCTGTTGGTGACACTGTCCATGTGGAGTCAGTCCTACCACTTCCAGGGAACAGCCACTTCTTGTTGCATCACCTTTTGTCCTCAAGGTTTGGCTCATTCTTGAAGTTACAGCGATTTCTATGTTTTCTTTTAAAATAATGTTTACATCATAAACTCAGGATCAGCAAGTCTGCATTTTGTCCAGTGGTGAAGAAGCAGGGTCAGTATCTGGGGGTTTCTGACAAGTGTTACAGAAAACCTGTCACTCATCCCTTGCCTTGGCCATAATACCTTTGTTATGTAGATGCTGGTGGTACTGACTTAGAGACTTCAGGACAATTTCTCAAATCCATTTTCCATAGAGGGCAAGATCCAGGGACAGGAGGAAGGTGACTGAAAAAGAGAAGGTGATGCCAAAGGACTTCTGAGGACTCCCAAGGCAAGCATGAGATTGTGCTCTGGCTTCAGAGTGATTACAGGTGTGCTCTTATCACAGCATAATAGGCTGGGGTTTGAATAGAGGCTATAGCCCAGAGAGCCCTCTCACCTGTCTCTAATCCTTCCTCTATTTTATCCTCTGCCTTCCTCTTCAGAATTTATCTCCTGGAAAATGGTGACTACACTAACGGGGAAAATCCTTCCAGTAGCTCCTGCTGTGTTTGGAGCTTGCTATGTGTTCCCTATTGGCTGATGGCCTTCTCCCCCGTCCAAGGGAGCTGGTGGCCCAGGGGCCCTGATATAGGCCCCTAGCAGCATTACCTGGTATTGCCTCTGATTCTAATGTAAAAGATTAGAATAGGTACCTCATATCAGAATGGGTACCTATTCTCATTGAATGGATACCTGAATATTGAATCATAGGCTCAGGTTTACCTAAATGCCTTGGCAGTGCAGGGAGCCTTCAAGAAGAGGGACATCTGACCTTTCTGTCCTTCATACCCCAATTCAGAATTATAAAATCTTAAGTTTAGAAGAAATCTTCAGCATTTAAAAACCCATTTATCTACTCAATATTTGAATGAGAAGTAACAAGGTATAGAAGGACATAGTCTGTTGAAACTAGTTGGGTTCAAATTCCATCTTCACCACTGTCTATGTGATCCTGGGCTGCTCACATGATTCCTCTAAGCAAGAAATGCCTTTTAGAGACATACTGGAAAATAAGGATAATGTAAAAAAATGATAAATGCATAAAATATTGATAAATAAATGATTGCAAATTGTGAGAAGTGCTGTCAAGGAAAAAACATACAATAGGATGCAATAGGGAGCAGAATGAGGGCATATTTTAGATGGTGTGATCAGATAAACCAGGATTTAAATCCCTGCTCTCCATACAGAAGAGTTCCAAATAAATTATGAAGACTCCCCCTGGTCTCCTTAAGGAGCTGGGACTTAACTTCCCACCCACTGAGTGTGGGCTTTGCTTAATGATTTACTTCCAAAGAGTAGGGGGTGGGGAAGAGGGTGTGGAAGAGAGAAAAACTTTACAGTGAAGAAACTTGGTGAACTTGATCTCAGTGGTCACGGTTAACATTATCATCAATAAATAGTGTTGATAGTATGTAGCTTGGATATGATGTGATGAGAAGGGCACTTCACCTCTGTGGTCATTCTCCCCCAAACCCATAATCTCACTGAAACTATGAGTAAAACATCAGAAAAACCCAAGTGAGGGAGAGTCATTCCACAAAATACCTGATAATAATCCTCAGAACTGTCATGGTCCTCAAAAACAAGGCAAGTTGGAGGAAGTGGAATAGACCAGAAGAGCCTAAGGAAATGGGATAACTAACTGCACTGTGGTGTCCTGGAGCAGAAAAAGGACATTAGGGAAAACGAGATCTAAAGAGAGTGTGGCATTTAGTTCGTAGTAATGTACTAATGGTAGGTGGTTCTTTTGTTGTGACAGATATACCATAGGCATGGGTTAACAGTAGGGGGACCTGAAGGAGGCACATTTGGGATCTTTTCAACTTCTCTGTAAATCTATTCCGAAAATTAAGTCAGATGGGAAAGTTAAGAACCATATCATTTCACTCATATGCTGATTCCTGAAGAGAAAAAGTGAAAGCAACACATGAACAAACAGGAAAAACAAAAACTCATAGACACAGACAACAGTATGGTGGTTACCAGAGGGAAGGGGATGGGGAGGGTAGGAAAGGGTAAAGGGGGTCAAATACATGGTGATGGAAGAAGATTGAACTTTGGGTGGTGGGCACACAATGCAATATATGGTTGATGTTTCATAGAATCGTATACCTGAAACCTTTATAATCTTATTAACCATTGCTATCCCAATAAATTTGATTTATTTTTAAAGTGTATTAAAAGAAATTCCTGCTCTCTTGCTTGCTGCCTGTATGACTTGGGGGTGTCACTTCACCTGTCTAAGCTTTTTTCCTCAGCTGTGTGATGGGGGACAGGACCGCACGGCAGGATTGAGGCCGTGACAGTGTTTTGGAAACAGTGTCCCCACATTCTTGCTCAGCATGTAGATTCCCCTCTGGCCTCTGCAGCTCCACACTGGGAAGCAGGCCAGGGGTTGCCCCAGCGGGCACCACCCCTCTGGAATCCCTCCACGGGCAGATTTCTGTGCAGGAAATGTCTGCCTAACCTTTCCTGACAGCTTGCTCCGAGGTACCAAGGTCTCATTTTTATTTTTATACGTCACCTCATTTTTCCCCCTTGAATTTAGTTTTTCTCTTCAGGAATCAGCATATGACTCAAACCGCCAGTTCTAAATTTAGTATCGCCTGTGATACCAGGAACGCAGGCAGCACTGCCTGGGATATGTATTTGGAAATAATGGTTTTATTTACCCACATTCAGTAATTCTGACTGCCTGCTGGGTTCTTTCAGGAAAGAGTTTGTCATCTCCTTTCCTCCTAATGATGAAATGTTGCTGCTCAGGTCCCAGAGGCCCAGCCTGAGCCAGACGCTGGTGACTTGAGTCTCTGTTTAATTAAACAGTATCATCCCCAGGACTCTCCAGGCTCCTGTTTAGAGGGAGTTTGGAGTCAAGGCTCTTTGGACCCTCAAGCTTATCTCTGGGCTCCAGGATGACAAGCATCATCCCCGTCCCCCCACCCCCGTTTTTCGGAGAGTTGCCCCTTCAGTGCTGGAATAGATGGGAGGAGGAGGACATTCCACATGGGTAGAGCCATGTGTCCTGTACTTTGGGTGCTGAGGACATAGAAGTAAATCACATAAGGCGGTTGCCCTCAGAACTACAGTTCATTCATTTATTTTAAGAAAAAATGTGTTGCCGAGACCGGTTTGGCTCAGTGGATAGAGCGTCGGCCTGCGGACTGAAAGGTCCCAGGTTCGATTCCGGTCAGGGGCATGTATCTTGCTTGCGGACACATCTCCACTGTGGGGTGTGCAGGAGGCGGCTGATCGATGTCTCTCTCTCATCGATGTTTCTGACTTTCTATCTCTCTCTCTTCCTCTCTGTAAAAAATCAATAAAATATATTTTTTTAAAAAAAGAAAGAAAAAAATGTGTTGAGCATCTACCATATATCTGATTCAGTCACTGCCCCAGAGTCAAATAACCCTGAGTTATTAGGGCTATGATAGTGTCCCAGACAGACAAAGTACTACTCCCCCAAAATTTACGTTCTTGTACATGTGGTTTGTATGGCTCTCGCATAAAGCAGGTGCTAAGAGGTGATACATAATTAGGGAGATAGTGGTATCAGTAGCCCAGAGATGCAGTAATAGAGGACCATAGTCGAGTGGCTTAGCAGAAATTTACTCTCAGTTCTAGAGGCCAGAAGATAGACATCGCATGTCAGCAGGGCCATACTCCATCTGGGGACTCCCGGGGAGGATACTTCCTGGCCTCTTCTGTCTTCTGGTGGCTTCAGGTGTTTCTTGGCTGCCTTTGTCTTTGCATTGCCCCCTCCTTGGTGTGTCTGTTTCTCCTTTTCTCTTTCAGGGACTCTTGTGATTGGACTTTGGGCCTTCGTGGATAATCCAGGATGAGCATCCTGGCTCTGACTTAGTTATGTGTATAACAGCTCTGGGGGAGAATGTGTCGCTTTCTCCAATTGCCGGTGGCTGCGGGTGGCTGCTGGCACTCCTTAACTTGTGGCCACATCACTCCAAGCTCTGCTTCCGTGGTCACATTGCTTCCTCCTGTGTGTGTCGATGCCCCTCTGCCTTTCTTTTACAAGGACATTTGTGATGACACTTAGGGCCTACACAGGTAATCCAGGACAGTCTTCTCATTTCAAAATCCTTAACTTCATCACATCTGTAAAGACTCCTTTTCCAAATAAGGTCACATTTGCAGATTCTGTGGGTTAAGACCTGGACGTTTCTTTTGGAGGGCCACTGATCAACCCGCCACACAGTGTGAGGCTGTAAGACTTTGTATATTCACCTATGAGGTGGGTTTTATTGTCATTTTCCACAGAAGGGCGCTAAGTGATTTACCCAAGGTCATTCAAACAGAAAGTAACAGAACTGAGGCTGGGAACCTGGAGTTGTGTGACTTTGAGGCCCATTCTTTTCTTCCTGTGGCCTTCTGACCAACTAGAATGTTTGAGGTGTCTCTCCTTTGGTTTAACACATAAATGGCCATCGGAAGACCACACTTAGCTTTACCAGGTATTATGATATAGTGGGAACTAGGCTGAGACAACCAACTATTGGCTGAGAGATGGACAGGAACCTTGGGGGAAGGAGAGATGAGGGGGTTGAGGGATGGGAATGAAGAGAGGCTCTTAGAGCCCAGGGTCGGGGCAGGGCTACCTACTAAGTAAGAGAAATAGCACTTAAAGGAGAAGTGGGCCATGCTTTGCCACCTTAGAGTTTTGCCAGCACCTTCTCTGGTGTGGGGTTCTGTGCTTGCCTGCAGCTTGGGAGATCTCTGGCCAAAGGCACTGATACAGCTGGAGGGCCTGCGAGTGTGTGGGGTTGCTGTCTTTTTCCTCTGGCATTTCCTGAGCACGGCCATGAGTGAGGCACTGGACACTCGGGGAGGCACATCTTATGGTCCTTGTCCCAGAGGCAGAGCACAAAAAGATCGAGAGCCAAATCCCACTCTGCCTTTCGCCATGAGACCTCGGACGAGGTACTTCATCTTTCCAAGCTCTGGTTTGGGCTAGCCGGCTCCATGGTAAGGACGGTCCATTCACTCTGTGTTTACCCAGTGTGTCAAACATTATCATTTTTCATGTATGCCTGAACATGTTGGGCAGCACTGCTCTGGGAGCCAGGCCTTTGAGGCTGAAGCTGCACCAAGTTCAGATGACAGGGAGCTGAGCAAAAGCTGCTGCAGATGTATGTCCCAGCCCTCCGGAGCGAGAGAAGGGAGTTATTAAAGAGTCAGAACCCTCATGTTGGCAGCCCTGCGCCTGGGGATGTATTTGGATTGCTGCAATGATTTCCTTTCCAGTGCCCCCTCGCATTTAGTAGACTTCCTTCTGCAAATGCACCCTGTCTCAGCTGCACTAATGGGGACCGAGGAAAGAGGTTTCAGCCATCCCTGGGCTAAAGCTGTTCAGGGGAGGAATGCTCCCTTCCCCAGGAGACAATGGCAGTGAGAGACTTCGGGGCTGGGAAAGGGCAGGCGAGGAGGCAGAGAGAAGGTAGCCTGCTCAGTCACCGCCCCAGAGAAAGCAGCCCCTCCAGGGCTCACGGACTGAGTACAGCATAAGCTTCCCACTTCTTGGCAGGAGTCAAATGAAAACGGTCTCAGCCCCAATTAGCCTTCAGGAGGAAGACCCCTCAGGGACTAACAGCACCCTGGTCTTCTCCTGACACTCAGGCGTGGGTTTAAATGTGATGAGACCCTGAGGTCCTTTTGCAGACACTATCCTCCATCCAGATTCCGACCCCCAGGAAGGATAGAGCCTAAAGAGTGTTTGACAGATGCTGGTTGTGATGCTTGAATGAACAAACGGATGCAGACCCCTGCTTCTTGCTGGCATTAACCGCATCTCCACAAGAAGGAGAGCTCAGAGGGGTCAGCAACTCTGCTCCGGCCAGAAATTCTAGTCCCAGCATTCTTCAGAGAGGTTCTGCTTCCCCATCCACAGTGGGGATACTGATAAAGCATGTGCTCTGAGAGCTCCCTTACTGTGAGACCTGACTCTCCAAGCCTCATCTTCCTTATCTGTAACAAACATCAGAACAGCAAACCTATCTCTCAGATGAAAGCATCCTGCTCTCCACATATTAAGATTCTCCAAGGAAACAACACAGAGGATCTATCTATCTATCTATCTATCTATCTATCTATCTATCTATCTATCTATCGGAAGTATCTCACATGATTATGGAAGCTGGGAGGTCCAGAATCCTTAGAGCTGGATTCAGGCAAGAGCTGAGTTGATGTTGCAGCCTGCAATAGGCAAGGTTTCTATGTAGCAGCCTTGAGGCAGAATTCCTTCTTCAGGAAACCTCAGTCTTTGTCCTGAAGGCTTCAAGTAACGGGATGAGGGCCATCAAAAATTATTGTATATGTTAATCACATCTGAAAAAAAACCTTTATGCCAACATCTTGACAAACAACTGGCGACCAGCCAACATGACGCAAAATTAGCCATCACACCGTGAAAGGGTCCGGGTTCCTGACAAGGAGGTTTCCTTCCCTCTCTCCTGTCCTCCCTCCTTTTCAAGTCATTGCTAAGGTCAGGAGAGGCTCCATTCAGTGATCTCTGCTGTGAGAACCTAAGCACTGGGCCTGTGTGTTCCTGTTGTCTCTCTCGGGTCTGTTCTGCTGACCCCACACCCCAAGGAATCAGTGTCCCTACCTCTGAAGTCAAGTCCTAGACCCTCAGTGGTTCTTCGTTGAAGTCTGCACTCCACGTCATACCATTTTCCTCTATATCCCACCCAAGTCATTCCCAATCTGCTGCTCTAATATTCCAAGTTGCAGTTATTATTTTTGTTTCTGAGGTTTGATGAGAAGACCTGAGCTCTGCCACAGCCAGAGGTTTTAGCCACCAGATGACCTTTCTGGCCGGGTTAATTCGCAGTGACAGAGCTGGAATGAAAGGCTTGTGGAGGAGTAAGAGTTAACTCCCTGCCTAGAGTGTTTCAGGTGGCATTCTGCCTGGAAGCAGAGAGCTGGACTCCATCCCATTTTAGAGATTTATACGCCGCAGGTGATCCAAAATGCTTCTCATTTTAATGGAACATGGAGTTGCTTTTGCCAAAGTTGAAGGATGCCTAGATGGGATCTCTAAAACAACATAAGGTTGGGAAGAGAGCTCTGGATCAGAGATTAGAAGACCCTGACCCTAGGCCATTGCCTCCCCATGTGATGATGGGCAAATCTCTCATGAATTTAGGCCCAGCTGTATCTCATAGGTCCCGGAAATAGCACTCACCTTCCCTTTGCACAGAGACTACCTTCCAGCTTTCAGAGCATCTTCACAATTCATCATCTCTGTTCCTCACCAACCTCGTGTAGCGGGCAGAACATAGATGTGGAAAGGGAGTGTCTCCATTTTGCAGACAAGTTTCAAAGAGATTCAGTGACTTGCCTGAGCTCATGCTAGAATTGAACCCAGGGTCCCTAGTCCACCTTGTATGGGGTACCCTTTGGAATATGGCGATGTCCGTAAAACTATGAGAGAGCACACGCTGGAGTTGGCAGATGGCTGGTGGGGGATCCAGCGGGAAGGACAGCAACATTGGGAGGTGTGGGGGGGAGTGACCCTGCTTTCCTGCTCCCCCTCCCCAAGCACCAAGGCTTCGGAGGGAACCGTAGTGTAGGTAGACTCGCATCAACTGAAGGAGGGTTGGTCTGTAGCTACTCAAATTAAAATGTTTTCTGATGCTGTTGATTCAATTCAGAAAACATTTATTGAGGCTTTATCACAGAGCAGGTTCTCTACTGGGGGCAGAATAAGTAAGCAAAAGTAAAATGCAAAGTAGACTGTCTACTTCTGTAAGCAGAAGTGTAATGAAAAGTTTTATATTTGAACTGTAAACAGAGGGTTTGGTTTACAGTGGAAGGTGTGTGCCATTAAGTCATCATCTCAGGGACAGGAAGGCAAATACAGCTGAGCCCTGAAGAATGAAGCAGGATTTGACCATCAGGAGACAGAGGAGGAAAAGGGCCTCTACCCTGTTCTTCTTGGCCGTCGCTGCCATGGTGCGACAGGAAGCAGCACCAAAGCCTGTTTGCTGTGGGATCTGGCCAGCCCCAACTCTGGTGGAGCCTCTATCTTCGATTGTCAGATTTGATGCAATGCCCTGAGGTACATCCTGCAAAGCAAGAGTCTGCCTGGCAGCTCTCAGAAGAATAGATGGCAGGAGGGGCATGCTGGCCCTTGGCAGGGGACTGGCAGGAGGGAAGGAGGTACCTTTCTAATGATTGTGTCTCCCCTCCTAGGGGCTAAGAGGCAGGAGCTATTGCTTTGCATGTGTAATTTTAGATCGAGTGTTTTATGTTGTTATTTAAAAACTGGATTCTTAGTCTCTTGTGCAGTTTTCTGTCAGCTTGTTGCCATGGAGAAGTCGGGCTGGAAGCTCTGTTCCCCCTGTGTCAGCATTTCTGGACCTGCCAGCTGCCTCCTGCTCCTTCTCCAGATGGAGGGGACACACTGGGGGACAGGTCCTCTCTCTGCAGGCGCCGGAGCTGCATCTCTCTTCCCTTGGGGATGGGAGACTTCTTTCTCTGCGCATTGACTCTCAGCTCTACATTAAGCACCTTGATGTGCTAGGCACTCTGCTGTGCCTGTGAGTACAAAGAGGACTGTGCTGGGGCCACAGCATCTCCAGGCAGGGCCCTGCCAGCGAGTCATATCACCTATCCCTTTCCTGTTCCTCCACCTCACTCTCACTTCAGAATCGAAAGGATTGAGTTTGTTTCCCCTTCAACCTGTATCGCTGCTCTTTTGGAATCTACACGCCTGGACCTCACTTCCTCTCTCTCCTGCACCCAGCACAGGACCTGGGGCCAAGGCGGGCGCTCACCCAGGATTCCTCTGTAATGAAATCCTTTCTCTGACAGCTCAGGAGGTCTGTCTGTCCTGTCCTTCCTCTGTTATGAGCGTAGGGGCAGCCTGCCTGGCCTCCCGAGCCAATGCAGAAAGGGAAGACTTTGGAACCAGATGAACCTGGGTTTGAGTTTTGGTTCCCCCTTTTCTAGCTGTATGATCTCAGCAAGTGGCACCTTCACGTGGAACCTGAGTCAAACCCAATACTTTCCTTTAAACTTGAATCACCAGCCTGTAGTCATTTTAAAAATAGCATAGAAATGGATGACCCAGAAGGTGGGACCACACCCAGGTGGGATCTAGCTGAGACAACTGGCCCTGCAGAGAGACCCAGAACTGTGTCCTGGTTATGACCCTAACGTCCTGTATAATCCAACTCTTTTCTTACCCGAGATCTCAAATTCCTGCTTGGAAAAATCGGGAATTGGATTGAGTGATTGTGAAGAGTTCTATTTGCTCTTAAAACCTGAAGATTTCGCTTGAAAAGAAAAATCTTCCCTCAGCTGCTGCTGCCACCATCACCAATGTCCCTCAGCTGGCAGCTGACCTCAGCATGACCCATTTGCCAGCCGCTCCAAGCTGCTCTCCCAGAAAGCTCTGGGCTAGAACATTGGCATTGGATGTGCAAATCTCTTTTGGATGTAAAAATCCCTTTGAATGCATCATCTCTATCACTACCCCCCAGTCCAGTGGCCGGGCTTGGCTTGCACCCCAGAACAGTGCAGAATTGCTGGAAGGAGTGGTTTTTCTTAGCTGCCTTCACCTGTGTCTTGCTTTTTCTCAGGATCTGGTATCTTTCTGAGCCTCTGGCTACTGAGGGTTCTATTCCTTGAGCTACCTCTAGTCCAGGGCTCTGTGCTAGGCACCGGGTTCAGAGATGCAGAAGGCACCGTCCCCTGGCCAATCTCATAGCCTGTGACATGGACAGGCGAAACAAAGCCAAACTATGAGTTCACTGGAGGCTGCCCAGGGAATCTGTGGATTTGGGTTCCAGCCATAGCCCTTCCTCTGTCTTGGGCCAGTTCTTCCCTTCTCTAGGCCCAGTTTCTTCTTGTGTAGTGCTGAGAGGGTTGGCCCAGGGATCTTGAAGTTCCCTTCCTGCCCTGAAACTTCCACTTTATGTGCTGAAGCTCTGTGAAAGAGTGATTGTCGTAGAGTTTTCAGGAGAATGAAGACTGGAGGAGCTGAGCCTTGAAGGCTAGCCTAGGATTTGGACTGGCCCAGGAGAAATGGACCAGTTCCTTCCTGGCTAGGGAAAGAGAAGACTGTGGAGCATGGGTGAGGGTTGGGCAGGATGGGAAGCCCTCCTGACTACAGCATGTGGCTCATGGGGAATGAGATCCGTCTTAGAGGAGGCAGCTCTTGCCTTCCACCTGAAGGAAGGCCCTCGTCCTCAAGGGTAGGGTACCAGTGGTACCCGCAGGACAGAGCAGCAATGAGGCAGGTTGAAACCAGAGTTTCTTCCTATCTGGTGGCCCCTGTGTGATGCATATCATGACAGAAAGACCTCCATCAAGAAGGCGTAAGTGTCAAAGCTAGGAGAAGTTACCTCCTCTCCAGGTCTTTTCCTTCTCTCACCGGCAGGAGCTTGATTCATAAGACCAGCGTGGAGTGTGAAAGTCAGTTTTCCTGGGATTGCTGCCCTTCTTCTATTGTCTGTTCCTCCCCAAATGTTTTCCTGAAGTCAAGGTAACAAGAGGAATATTTTGACTGTGTCCTTGGGATTGGATTCTAGATTCATGTACCCTGCCTATGGATCAAAGACTTGCCCATCCTAGACCTGCATGTGATTTCTATCCTGATCTCCTAGCCACGGCCATTGTACTCCTCTGTACTCATAGCTTCACAGATGCCGAGTCACCGTGTTCCTGCCTCCTTGCTTTCTTCCTAAACATCTCTCTTCTGCATCGCATCTGAGAGCGCAGGCTCCGCGTCTGCCTTCAAACAAATCTTCCCAGAGCCCCTCCTTCATAGTCAGTCTCAAGTTTAGAAAAGTGCCTGGCAGAGTCTGGGAGCCCCTGACGTTATCGATGGTAACAACAGCATGGCAAGGATGATGACTGTTGTTGCCCAGATTTTGCTTTTGAAACACAGCTTTGACTGCTTCTCCCTTTCCCAAAAGTCTAGTGGCTTCCAGTGGCTGCTGAGTAAAGCCCAAAATCTTTAGTCAGGCATTTTGAGGATTGTATTTCCTGAGCCATCTGCAATGATATGCTCTGTTCCTATCATCTCAGATGTACTTCCTTCTATTACTTTTTTGCACTTCCTCCTCTTCTAACAGACTGAACCGCCACCATTCGCTCTGCAAGCTCCATCTCTGCCCATCAAGGCTTTTGTTCCCACTGTTCTTCCTATTTGGAATGCCCTTCCTCCCCTCGCCCATAACTTTTTTCCGCTGGAAAGTCTCTCCTGATCACCTAGCTTAAATATTTCTTGATGTCAGATGCGATGAATGGCACACTCTGTATCCCGGTATCAGCTACCAAGTAAAACTCAGTGAATGTTTTATGATTGGCTGGGAAAACCAGGTTCAGCCCATTTTCAAGCAAACTAGGGTTTGCATTAGGGAAGCTCAGTCAGCCAGGCCTCAGTGTCTCTGCGTCTCTGTGGAGGGATCGGAAAGTTCCTCAGTATCTGTGGGCATATATTAAGTAAGCCAGCTCCACACGGTCATGCGTGCTACATACAAGCAAACTGGCAGAAGAGGGCGGAAACCCAGGGAACTATACTAGCTATGGAGTCAATGCCTGCTGTGTCCAGATGGGGATCAACCATCCAAGGTACAGGGGCCTGAATAATCCTGGATGTCAGTATTCTGAAGGGCCCATTTGGGGCCCTCTAATGGGGTGGGGTGGGGTGGGGTGGGGAGGATTCCTGACAGCAGGAATCCTAAGGAAATTATTAGGATACACTCAAATTCCAAGGGGTTCCAGCCAGGCAGCAACTTGGGGGACAGATAAAAGGCTCTGGCCTTTTGTAGTAAGTGGTGGGAGGGTGAGAGAGTCCCAGCAGAGTGTCAGGGTCCTGCTCAGCCATTTAGAGGTTGACTGAGAACTCTAGCCCCCCAGAGTCCCAGTTTAGGGCTCACTAGTCCTATGGCTGGGCATTCCCAGTGGGTGTCATCAGGGAGACTGTCATCGGGGCTTTCGGCTTGATTCAATGCGGACACACCTGCTTTTGGTCTTCAGTTGCCTTGGGTGGGCAGGATGCGGGGACGCAAAGGTTGATACATAGCCAGGTCCAGGGGTGAGTCCTGCTACCTCTCTTAGCTCATTCCGCCTCACCAGGCCTTTGCCTCCATTTCAAACTCAGGCCATGATCGTGCCACCCTCAGGGCCACTGTTTGGAAAAGCCAGTCTCAGGCTGACACTCACTGCCTATAAATGGTGTGGAATTAGGCTAATCAGTGGCTCTTAATTCCCCAACAAATGCGGGTGCTGTGCTAATTGCCAGGGTCCACGCCGGCAGATCCCCGGTTGGCGGCATCTAACAAGAGAAGTGGTAATTTGGGGGCTGGAGTGGGGGAGGGCCTGCTTTGTTGGTGAGCCATTTAAAACCATGTTACCCCCCTCCCCCCAAAGTGAGCCACAGTGCAGAGAGCGAGGCCTGGCCTCCTTATCAGCCAAGGGGCTGAGTGAGTGGCCCGCAAGAGTGATGGCAGGAGCTGAACCTCCGCACCATGGAGCAGTTTCTTGTCCATTAATGGATTTTTTTTTTGGTTCACCAGGGAAGATTCCACCAGCAGCGTGGCATGGCACTGCCAGGGCAGCTCATCAGGGATAAAGCATCCGAACCTTGGTCTGCCGTTACCATGGCGACATGGCAATTCCAGGCTCTCCAGGCAACCTTACTGGCATCTGCCGCTGTGAAAAATTCAGATGGAGAAGGGCCACTGCTCCTTCTCCATTGGAGACAGAGCAAATTGTAAAGACAGGGACCTATGCACCAAGGACCAGGATCTTAAAGGAAAATGCTTCCTATTGACAGGATGGCTTTTTGATGAAATGGTGTTTAAGTGGCTCTTAAAGCTGTTCTGTCTGTTGGAGAGAACCACAAGGTCAGAATAACTTCCTGGAGGAGAAGAGGAAGGGGAGATAAAGTAGGGTAGGGGGAGCAGGATGGGGAAAGGCCCATCTGGGGAGATAGGTGAGTGTATAGATGGGGGGCAATTGGGTTTGGTGGGAGAAAAGACATTGGTCGAGGTGGGTAGGTGTCAGCCATGTTTCTATGAAACTTGCATGTTTGAGCCACGTGCTGTCCATGCCTTCCCTACCTGAGGTGTGGGAACTGACCACAACTCCTCCCACTCGGCACCCACTTGAGGTGGGCATTTTTTGCTTTCTGTTTTGGCTCACAGTTCTTTGTAACATCTCTGGTACCCACTGGAATCATTGAAGCCCTACATTTCATAGTGGAATGGAGACCCAAGAGGAAAATGCTTGCCTAAGGCCACCAGCTACACAGAGACCATAGATCATAGTGGTTAAAAAAACTTGGGATCTGGAGACAAACCTCGAGTTCGAGTCCTAGTGCCACCATTTCATTTTTAGGTGGGCCTGAGCCTCAGGTTCTTCAGGGGTGCAATAGGGGTCCTGAACATTCCTATGCTATTGGGGTGTTATGGGTGTGAGATGAGATATGGAAGTAATGCAGGACAGTTCCTGGTAGGTAGTAAGTGCTTAAGAAATGTTAGCTATGAAGAGATTGGTAAATCCTTAAAAATGGGCACTGTCTTATATATCCTTGCTCCGTCCTCTTCTTTCTTTGTACAAACGAGGAACCTAAATAGCTTTATCTGGAGGTGGTATTAGGAGGATATTTGTTAACGGATGAGTGCTTGTAATAAAGCTTTGGTGCCATTGGTCTTCATAGTGGTGGAGCCAGGCCAGGCCCAGTCTAGTGTGGGTACCTCAGCCTGCATAGTGAAGTGACTTGACCGTTTGGGTCCCCTAACCAGCTGCCTGTGGCCCAGAACTTGTACTTCCCAGGGATGTGGGTTTCTTGAAAGACACATGGAGTAGATTCTAATATGCAAAAGGTTTCCATTCCCTTGCACATAGCACTGAGACTGTCAGGAGCAATATCCCACGTTGTAGATGAAGCCACTGAGACTCACACCAGGGTGCTGGCCTGAAAGCACTCGCAGGAAGAACGAGAGTTGGGGTGTGGGCCCAGCCTGTGATTCCAACTCTGATGGTCTCTCCACTGAAGAAAGGCTCTTTGGGTCTATGGTTCCTCCTAAGATATGATCCCAGTGAGGTAAGGAGCACAGGGCTTGGAGTCACAATGCCTTGATATGGGTCACAACCCCATCACTTACCAGGGTACAGCTCTTAGGTGAGCGCCTCTCTTCTAGACATCTTGTTTCCTGATCTTCCCACTTCGGGTTTGTGGTGGGGCTTTGGAAAGTCTGAAACTCCAGTGTCTGGTTACAGGGCATTGTCAACAAATGGCATCTCTGTGAGCCACCCTGAGCTCAGCAAGGCCGCAGCCCAGCAGGTTCAGGTGGGTTATGGAATGGCAGCCCGACTGTGTTGGAAAGTACTCTCCGTTGCCTTAAACATGAACCATCAGAGCTGGCAAGGCCCTTGGAGATCAGCAAAGCTGGTGCCTTCAGCTTCTAGGTGCAGAAATGGAGGCTCTGGGAGAGGTGGTGACTCACCCAGGATCACATGCTGAGCTAGTGTTTCCACACTCCTCCTGGCCAGGCCCACCATGACAGCGTTGGTCCCAGAGCTGGAGTGGAATCTCTCCAGTCTTTAGCTCTAATGGGGCTGCAAGTTCTCTATGAACTTCAAGTGCCTTCAACACGGGCTGCCCCAACTATCCCTCCACACACAGTTCCTTTGGATTGGTGACCTCTGTGGACAGCCTACCCTGCTCCTTAACTTGGCTTCCTATCACAGGACTAAGCTCCTCTGGGGGCAAATGACACAAATATTTATTGAGCTCCTTTTATGTAACGCCAACTGTTCTAAGTGCCAGGATACAGCAGTTGAACAAAATGAAATTGTTCTCACGGAGCTATTCATTCTAGTGGGGAGACAGACAAATAAGCATATGATGTGGGGGGAGCGGGTTACATGCTAGGAAGGAAAATAAAGCAGTGTGGGGGGAGAGAAGGGTGGGATTGAGTGATCAGAGAAGGCTCTCCGAGAACATGACATTGAACTAAGACCCAAATGGAGAGTGAGAGGAGCCATGTGGATACCTGGGGAGGAGAGTTCCGGACAGAGGGGACAGCCAGTACAAAGGCCGAAGCCAGAAGCATGACTAGCCAGTTAGAGGGATAGCAAAGAGATTGGTGTGGCTCGAGGAGAGGATACTGAGTGGTTGGAACTGAATTGGGTGCACCACCACAGGATAGACACTCCGTAGGTATTGGTTAAGTGACTGGAGACCACAGAGAGAATTCCATCAGTGGCTTCTCAGTGAGCTCTCGAACCCTACTCTTCTCATCTGCATGTGTATTCGTCTGGATACCCCCCACTCCTCGCTGGGTTCCAGGACAGACCTACTTATTCCTACCCACACTATTGCTCTCACTCTCAGCTTCCTCTTCACACTGGTGATTCCCAACAGGCTGGGGAGGACAGTGACCAAGCTCCAGGAATGACAGCAGGCCAGTCACTCCTGTCCTTGGAGCCAGTGCTGTGTTCCTACCCCTCTGCTGGTGCCCCTTAGAGATTTCTGTGTTCACTTAATAAGATGATATTTAATGGAGACCACTGAAAATTCTGTCCGGGTCCCAGACACCAACATACGGGCCAGGCCAGGGAAGACATAGTGCAACAGCTCACACGGAAGCAGTTCAGGAGTGTCCGGGGCTGTGGGTTCAGCGTGAGTCACTGGACTTGAGCTTCAGAGCAGCGAAGTGGCCTCAGGCTAAACTGGTAGAGGCACCTCTGGGATAAGGTGTGCATCGGGATGGGCTTGGCCAGCTCTGAGGATCACACTTATAGAGGGATGATGACTACCTGGTACCTACTGAGAGGAAGGGCCCTGACTGGCTATGGCGACAGGCCAGCGGGCCATTCAGAGGGAGGATAGTGTCACCTGGAGTGAGGAAAGCTTGGAGGATAGGATTGCTGTCTGCAAACACTTAATGGGAATAAACTCCAAAGGTGCCATGTGGCACCCTTGCTGCTCCATCCTCAGGGCCAGACCTCTGCTGGCAGTCCTAGATTCCACGTCAGGCTTACGCATCACAGGCCCGCTCTGGATCCTCCACCCAGGAAGTGCTCATTTCTGGCCCTCCCCAGCCTTGGTTTCCTCATCCATAGAGTGTGATCAGTACTCGGGGCTGCTCTTAAATGGGATGGGCCCTGCAAAAGTCCTGAGCACCATAGGAGGTCATAGCAGGCCCTCGAAAGGGTTAGTTGCTTTTCTGTCCCTCTCCCAGTGCAGTCCAGCAGCCCAGCAAGCCAGCAGTGCTAAGGGAAAATGCAGAATTCGGAAAGGGCGTCAGTGGGAGAGGATTTCAGTTGTTTATAAAACAGGCCAACATGTTTCCACCTTGTAACTTCTAAATCCATCATCCTTAGCTCCCTCGATCTAAGAATAGTCACCCAGTGAAGCCTGCGTGCCACAGCAGGCTCTCTCTGCAGGTGACAGGGAATGTACCCGCAGCCGCCACAGCACTCCTACTCCTGGGGAGTGGGGGTGTAGTGGGCATGAGGGTGCGGAGCACTGGCCTCTGCCTCTCCCAGCCGGGCTGTTTCTGAACCTTTCCCAGACTCAGTTTTCTCTTCCATACAGTGTTGATCCTTATACCTTCCTCCCTGGGCTGCTCTAACCATCAAAATGGCGGCGCCTGCAGTAATGCAGAGGGAGGTGGAGAGCGGTGGGAAGGTGTGTAGAGGGGGACCATGGGCACAATACTGCCACCTTGGGCCTCAGTTTCCTCTTAGGTAAAGGGATAGAGATTGATGAAGAGGACTGAGCAACGTTTTGAGATGCGGGGTTCTAACATGGGTTATAGAGCAGACCCTGCCTTGCAGCCTCAATGACAACTGTGAAGGCAAACCGAGGAATTAGCGTGTTTTTATTTACCATCTGAACCAAGGCCACTCCTCTAGTGGGTCTGCGGGGGCCACCTGCGGACTGGGGTGTGTGTTCTCCTCCTCCGCTCCTTGGCCTCTACCTTCCTTCTCTCACACATGCTCACTCACACGCACCCACACACCACACAGATTCCCAGGATCAGAAGGACTTCTGTTTCTCACCCCAGACTCTGCCCACTGCAGCAATGCCCCTGCCAGCTGGGGACACAGCAGGGCAGCGTCCATCCTGACGGTGAGGGGAAAGCATTCCCTTGGCAGCCACATCCTAAACTCATGGGCAGTGGTTTAGCCCTCTTGAGAGAATAAGGCAGCTTCATTCTCTTGCTAACCACTTATTCATTTATTCATTCACTCGTTTGTTCATTGCAAACAGGTATTTATTAAGCACTAATAAATGCCAAGCACTGTTTCAGGTGCTGGGATACGGCAGCAAATGTTCCCGCTCTCAAAGAGCTGTGTTCCGTCTGGTTGGGAGAGAGATATAATAAACAAATAGTTTTTAAACTATAAAGAAATAAAGCAGGTGTGGATTCCTGTGGTAAATGATGTTATCAAGAAAGGCCTCTCAGGGTGACATTTGAACTAACAGCTAAACAACATGAGGGCGTGAACCTGTGGCTGGTAAGGGCAAGGGCATAAACAGATAGCAGGAACAGCAAGTGCAAAGGTCCTGAGGTGAGTACTGTTTGAGCAGGAAGTCAGTGTAGCTATGGTGATGTCAACAAGGTGGAACATGATAGGACATGAGGTCAGGGAGGAAGCTGGAGACCGACCAGCTGTTGTTTATCTGAGGAAGAGGATTCTGAGCAGAGCAGTGCCTTGTCTGACTTAGCTTTTACAGGGTCACTCAGGCTCTGTGTGGAGAAGAGACCCTGGGGGCAATGAGAGAGGCCAGTTAGGAAGTCCTCTGCAGGAGGTGAGTTGGCAGGTGAGACGTAGCCAGATTTCGCCTGGATTCGGGTCTCATCAAAGGTAGGGAGACAGGGAATTAATTGTCCAGGGAATGGTCTAGACCAGTGGTCGGCAAAGGGCGGTTCCCGATCCACGATTTGTCACTCTATTGACTAATGAGTTTGCCGACCACTGTCCTAGTTCATAGGTCAAAGTTCAACTACTGAGCCACAGTGTTCCTCTTTTAAATGTTTACAGCACTGGTCAGCAAACTCATTAGTCAACAGAGCAGCAAACCGCGGCTCCTGGGTCGCAGTTTGCCGACCAGTGGTCTAGACTATGCTGTGTCAGGCCTACTGCCCTTGCCCAGGCCAGCTGCGTTGGCCTATGACACAAAGTGGCTGTCTGTTGTCCAGGTGAGAGAGGGAGGACCTGGACCTCTTTCTCTTCTGAAGTTGCCGCCCAGACCAGAGCCCCTCTGGGCTTCTTGCTCACAGTCCTACCCATTCCTGCCAAAAGGGTGGCATCCCCTGGAGCTTAGGTGGCTGCACACTCAGTTTTCCCCTGAGTGGCCAGGCTCTGAGGTCAGCTGTGTCCACAGTGACACATACCAGCTTCCTGAGTCCAGAGCCTTTCTCTCCGTAAGGTGCTCCACCTTCACCCCTCCTCTCTCCCCACAGAAGAGCTCTAGGTCTCTGTGAGGTCTTTGACAGGAGACAAGGTGAACCATTAGCTGCCTGGCTTTTCCACCCCCAATCTCCCTCCGCCCCCTCCTCCCTCCTCTCCCACCCCACCAAGTGCCGGCGGTCATCTTGGGCCCAGGCTTGGCGAGGTTCTGCCGCTCCCCAGAGCGCTTCTCTCACCAGGAGGGCTCTGCCCTCCATTGCTGAACTTGTCCCCACACAGGTGGGCCCTGACTCTGTACCTGTTCGCCATTGCCCAGAGGCAGAGTTTTTGCTAGAGAAGACCGTATGCTAACAGAAGAGTCCTGGGGTCATGCTGCCTGGGTTTGAGACCAGCTCTGCCTCTTGTTGGCCGTGTTCTCGCCACCCCTCTGGAAAATGGGGGTAATGTTAGATTGTACCCCAAGGCTTGTCTTGGGGATTCAATGAATAAATACTTAAAAGCGCTTATCTCTGGGCCTGGCACACACTGAGCACTAGTATTGGTTGGTTGTATCACCACTCTCACATGGTTTGGAACTACTAGAGGAACCTGAAACTTGGGGGTCCTGGATTCTAGTCCTGGCTAGACTGGCCATGGCACCACCACGGACAGTTACTTCCCCTCTCTGAGCCGAGGCACCTCCTCTGTAAAGTGGAGATAACAACACCTCAGAGAGTGGTTGTGGGAATCAAGGTTACATTTGTATGAACCTGAGAAGCACCCTTCCTAGGTTGAAGCCCTCATCCTCATATGTGAGCTGGCAGCTAGAGCTTCAGCTATCACATCTGCAGTCCCAGTGACAAGAAGAAGGAAGGGACCGAGAAGAAGGGACGGAGGGGACATGCTCTCTGTCTTGGAAGGCAGGTTACCATAAGCTGTTGCAGAAGCTCCAGCTGGCAGTAGCCATTACAGAACCAGCCAGCTGCACGAGCGGTTGGGAAGTTTTCATTCCGTGGTTCAGGGGCCATCAGGAGGCTCTACCACACACGCGCCGGAGTTGGCCCTCCTTGGCAAGGCCCGTCCCTATCGTTGGGCTGTCGTCCCAGCACCAGAAGGCCCTGTGAGGACCCAGGTTGCCAAGAAGCTCGGGCAGGTGCCACAAGGCCTGAACAGATTTGGGTATCGTATCCATCCTGTGCCAGGGACCCTGCCAGTCCCGAGGTTCCGCTGCCTGCAGTGCTCTGAGGGTGATGCAAGTGTGGTGGGCCATGAGTTCCGTCACTTGTCACATCCTGGCCAAATCTGTTGAGCCCCAGGAGCAGGGGGCCTGAACTCTAAGAGGCTAGGAAATCCCTCTGTAATTACAGGCTCTTCACCCAAGGCTCAGGGGCCGGTGACACAGATCTGGGTCAATCAGGTGGGATGTCGGTGTCCTCGAGGAACTGGCACGTGCTGGGCACAGTGCAGAGGGCCCTCTGTAAGAGCAGGAATCTGCTGCTTCAGCCTTGGCCACAACTGTTCTTGAAAAATGGGCGTTCTACATTCCAGTTAGCATCTGAGAAATCTACTGCGGGACCTTCTCCTTCCACCCCTTCTACATAAGAACAGCCCACATGGTAGCATCGTGCTGAGTCCAGAAGCCCTTCCTGTCTTCACTGCGCCCCTGAAAAGGTGGCCCGAAGAGGTGTGGGGGCAGGAGCCTCCGCTAAAATGCTGGAGGAGCTCAGTCTTTAAAGGCGTCCTGCCGTGAGTCCCAGTCTCTCACTTTCCAAGGTCTGTGTAAGGTGTTCACGACCTTCACGATGCTTGTCATTCATCCCAGGCCTTCCGCTCTGGCAGTGCCCCTCCCTCTCCTCTCTGCCTTGTTCCTCTCTCCCCATGGCCTGCCTTCTACGTGGGCGTGAGCTGTCACTATGTGTCAGGCGCTGCGCTGGGCATTTTATTTATATATTTAACCAGCGCTCGTGCAGTCCCCCTGGCAACCCTCGGAGTCCAGTGGGGACCTCAGTACCAGAATCAGACAGCTGTGTGTGGATGTAAGACCCAGGACAGCAAGCACAGCCCGAGGTAAATATATCACACATACACCAGGGTCAGCAGAGTAGGTGCCACTGGCCAAATCTGACCCGTGGGTGTTTCATAGGGCTTTGTGAGCTTAGAATCCTTTTTAAAGGGTTATAAGAAGAAGAATATGCAACAGGAACCAAATGAGGCCCTCAGACCTGAAATATTTGTTGTCTGCCTTTATAGACTGTTTTAGAAGCCCTGATATAAAACACGCAAAGTTCAGCACAGATTCTGTGGCCATACTTCCTCAGAGGTCCTAGGCCTCCATTTCCTCCTCTGTGTAATGAGAACCATCTATAAAACACGGCTGCCTCATAGGGCTGTTAGAATTGAGATAGACACTATAAAGTACCTAACCTCAAGTGAGCTTCTTCGGAAGTGTTGAGGGCAGGTATTTCTGGGGTTCTGCCAGGCCTCTAGACCCAGTGGGCATGAAAGCCCTGGCCCAAGGCCTTGGCTACCCCAGCCCGGAGCGCGGCTTCCTCAGAGCGAGTTTCCTTTGGCAGGAGGAGAGGGACCTGCCAGCTGCCCATTGTGCCCAGTCCTGCTGGTAGGTCAGCTCTGCCTTCCTCCTACGCCCATTCCCGCTGACCGTCAGCTGGTGTCACTCACCAGGGCTGGGCACCAGGCCCACACCAGGTGCCAGGCTTGGTCTGAAGGTACCAAGCCTCTTCACTCTCCCACCTCAGCTCAGCCTGGCTGACATCCCACTTCACCGCAGGAGCTGCAGCCTGGGGTGCATCCTCTCTGCGTGCACGTCTCACTTGGGGGCCCAACAGGCAGGC
Source organism: Lasiurus cinereus (assembly GCA_011751065.1). Lineage (NCBI taxonomy): Eukaryota > Metazoa > Chordata > Mammalia > Chiroptera > Vespertilionidae > Lasiurus > Lasiurus cinereus. The sequence continues at coordinate 296,101 of JAAGEH010000135.1, forward strand.
ACTTGTGTTCCCCAAACCCAAGCTTTTGGCCAAGTATTGCTTCCCATTGGGAAAAGGGTAGGGGGGAAAGGGAACCCTGGGCCAGTCTGCATCCCCCTGTTGAAAGAGTGGTCTATAAAACAGGGCTTTAGTGATAATGAGTGTGATGTAAAGAGTACAAAATTGAGCCTGGCCATTGTGCCCAGTGGTTGAGCATCGACCTGTGAACAAGGAGGTCATGGTTCAATTGCTGGTCAGAGCACATGCCTGGGTTACAGGCTTAATCCCCAGTGTGGGGCATGTAGGAGGAAGCCAATTGATGATTCTCTGGTTCTCTCTTATCATTGATGTTTTTTTTCTTTCTCTCCCTTTCCCTTCCTCTCTCTGAAATCAATTTTTCTTAAAAAGATTACAAAATTGAAATCATTGAAACATCAAAAAGGATATTTTCTGATCTAGATACGGACAGGCTCTCAATTCTTACAAACAATGGAAAAAATTACAAAAGATCAATAAATTTTAGTACTTAGGACCATAAAACTTGTGTTTTTGTATCAAAGCCCAAAACAAAATTTTAAGTCAAACTGAGAAAAAAATATGCCAGATATGACTGAGAAAGAATTAATATTCTTTAAAAATATTTAAAACAACAAAACTCTTAATCAATGACAGCAACAGTAGCAAATATCTATATGATAGTGCCAGGGACCATTCTGTTTTACACATCCTTACTCATTTAATCCTTGTGAATAACTTTATGATAAAGGTACTATCATTATCCCCATGTAACAGATTAGGAAACTAAGGCACAGAGAAGCTAAATAACTTGCCCAGGGATGCTTAGCGAATAAATGGAGGGGTTGGGATTTGAACCCAGGCCCTCTGACTCTGAGGTCTGAGCACTTAAACTTTTCTATACTAAACAGAAAAAAGATGCCAGGCAGACAATATACAAAAGAGGAAATACAAATACCTGAGAAAACATAAGAATTAATTTTCAATTTCTTTTTAAAAAAATATTTTATTGATTTTTTTACAGAGAGGAAGGGAGAGAGAGAGTTAGAAACATCAATGAAAGAGAAACATTAATCAGCTGCATCCTGCACACCTCCTACTGGGGATGTGTCCGCAACCAAGGTACATGCCCTTGACCGGAATCGAACCTGGAATCTTTCAGTCCGCAGGCCAACACTCTATCCACTGAGCCAAACTGGTTTTGGCTAATTTTCAATTTCAATGGTAATAAAATATATAAGTTAAAAGAATGAGATACCATTGTTATTTTCAAATTAGGAAAGATTCTTAAACACTGGGATAACTCATCAATACTGGCAGTGCTGGAATGAAACAGGTTCCCTCAGTTGCTGCAGGTACAGCAAGTGGCCTTTCTGAAAGTCTTCTAGTGGTACTCAGAACAGTACTCAGGAATCCTGAAAATACCTATGCCCTTGTGGCCAGGAATTTCCATTGTAAGAGTCTAATTTGAGAAAATAGTTAGAGAGATAAAGATTCATGCATAAGAATGTTATACAGAATAATGAAAACTTAGAAACAACCTACTTATCTGATAATAGAATACAGGTTAAGGAAATTGTTTAACCTCCATAATGGACAATTAGGCAGTCATTTTAAATAAATCTGTGCAACAAAAGACACCATAAACAAAGTGAAGAGACACACCACACACTTCTGCAATACATTTAACAATAAATAATTATACAAATAAAAGATACACACAAAAAATTTACAAATCAAGAAAAAGGCAAACAACTAAAGGGCAAAACAGGCAAAGAATGGATACAGGCAATTCATAGACGAGGCAACTTAGAGCTAATGAACATAAAGTGATGCACATCTCACTGGTAGGGAAATGCACATGAATTAAATATACTCACCAGAATAGCAAGAGTCTAAAGGCAAAGATAGAGGGAAACAAATATCCATTGCTAATGAGACTACATAACTGCAGCCTCTGTGGAGAGCTAGTTAAATTAGATGTGATCCCACCACATTCACTTCTAGGGATCAACCCTACAAAAACACCATTTTGTATGAGAAGACATGTTCAAGGATGTTCATTGCAGTGCTGTTTATAATAGTAACAATATTAGTATTGTTGTACTATAATATTATCTGAAATAATAAAAGCCAGCGACCCAATGGTGGAACAACCAGAATGACCGGTTGACCAGTTGCTATGACATGCACTGACCACCAGGGGGTAGATACTCAATGCACGAGCTGCCCCCTGGTGGTCAGTGTGCTACCACAGTGGGAGTGCTGCTCAGCTGATCAGGATGAGCGGCTACTCCCACTGCGAACCCTGGGCCAATGGGCAGGAACCCAGGCTGCAATTGTTGCCTCCTTGCTCCCTACAGATGTCCTCCTCAAGAGGCCTGCCGATCTGAACTTGGAGGTTGGGACTGAGGCCTACTCTGCTGCCTCTCAATGCTATTGTCCTGGGCTCGGCCCGAGTGGGTTCCCTGGAGAGGCGAGTGCTTCGACTCCACAGAAGATGCTGGACCAGGGAGCAGCGGCTCCGAGGGTGGGTCCACAACCACTTGGCTGACCTGGATGGGTGGTGCTCCCAGGCTGATCCCTGCAGGTCACACCCCCAACAGTGCACAAATCCCATGCACCAGGCCTCTAGTATATTATATTGTCTGATAAAATAGCAACAATTATCATTAAATAATTGGAAGTAGATAAGGAAAGAGAAATCAATAAGAAAAATGTGACTTACACATAATTGGATACTACACAAGTCAAAATAAATGAACCAGATCCATAACTATCAGCTTAGATAAATTTCAAAAACAATGCTGTGTAAAGAGTAAGTTGTAAAAATGATACATACAGTGGTACCTCGAGATACGAGTTTAATTCATTCCGTAACCTTGAGGCATGGGAAACTATGAGACGCTCGAGTCGCGATAAACTGGTGGGTCGTGTGCAGCCGGCCGATCCGCGCGATTACTCGTATCTCAACTGTTGCTCATATTTCAAAGCAAAAATCTCTCGCTCAACGGCTTGTATCTCAAAAATCTCGTATGTTAGGGCACTCGTATCTCGAGGTACCACTGTATTTGCATGATCCTATAAACTAACAATATTACATAGTATTTAAGAATATATATGTAGAAAACATTAAAGAAGCATACAAATATTACATACCAGCTTGATTGATTTTTTTTTAAAACAAGAGTTGAAGCAAATATGGCAAAATGTTAATGTTTTAAAGATGATGGGGATGTTTTTCTGATAATTATTTTTTGTACCTTTTTGCATAGTTAGCTATTTTAAAATTTCAAACACATTGTTTTTAACTTACTTTTTGAATAATTTGAATTCCATGGAAAAATGTTAAGGGGTAAAAACAGGACAAAATATAAACAAATATTTATAAATTTCATATATGAAAGTTTGAAAGAGATGTCTTAAAATATTTGTAGTAATGAGCAAAATTCTAGAAGTCTACTTTTCTTTACACTCATCCATATTTTCCATTTTTCCATGAAGATGTATTACTTTTATATCCAGAAAAAAATGTTAAACAGCTACCGAAAAATGTGAGTTTAGGCCCTAGGAAGTGGTGCTGTGGTGGGTGGGAGCTGACAGGCTGCTGGAGAGACCTGTGCTTGCGTGCCAGCTCCGATGCTTTCTTGCAGTGTGACTCCTCCTTCATTCAATCTCTTATCTAGTCATCAAACCCTTATTGGGTACCAACTGTGTCCCAGGCACTGTGCTAGAGACAGCAGTGAGCCGACGATCTAGTGATGAGGGGACAGTAGACACATCACTACGCATGGCATCTCTCCACGTACTGGGCTGGCAGAGTACAAGGGCAGTAATGGGAATCACAGTCGGATTGAGCTGCTGGGGAATCTGGCCTCTGAGCAACACTTCAACTGGAATCCAAAGGATGAGGAGGCCAGGAGCCCAGTAAAGCTAGGACTTAGAGAGAAAGGAAGGCCCCACAGGGCATATTAAAGGAACTGTAAGAAGGCGGGGTTCTGGTATATAGAGGGTAGGGGTGGAGTTGTACAAGGGAAGGCCAGCAAGATAGTCTCAGGCCAAGGAAAGGTCTTTAAAGTGGGAAGTCACAGGAGGGTTTGAGCAGTAGTCACAGGATTCGATTCGCAGGCTCAGAGGTCCCCCCTGGATGGTCTTTGAAGACCTGAGTGGATGCTGAGCAGCCCCAATAGGGAGAATGGCATTGGGTTTGCAGGTGGCAGTGGAGAGGGAGAGACAGGGAGGATTTAAGATATGTTTGGAGACAGCATGTTCGGGTCTTAGGTCATTTGTTGGGGAGTGACACTGAGGGCAGGGCCAAGGGGGAGAGCCAGGTTTGGAGCACGTGTGGGTTGGTGCGAGTGGGAAACACGGGTGGGATGGGAGCAGGGACAGTGAGCACACCACCGGGGTCACTGAGCGTGGTTTCTTTCTTTTTTTTAATATTTTAAAATATATATATTTTATTATTATTACTATTATTATTTTTACAAAAAAAAGAGAGGAGAGGGAGAGTTAGAAACATCGATGAGAGAGAAACATCGATCAGCTGCCTCCTGCATGCCCCCTACTGGTGATGTGCCTGCAACCAAGGTACATGCCCTTGACCCGAATCGAACCCACAGCCGACGCTCTATCCACTGAGCCAAAACGGTCTCGGCTGAGCGTTAGTTTCTTCATGTGTAAACTGGGGTTATGATAATGCCTGTGCCTCAGGGATGTGTTCCAGCCCTTTGTTCAAAACCCAAACAGCTTCTCCAGCGTCTCCTCTCCTCTCCCCCACAGGCGGGGTGTGCTACTCCTGGGGCTGGAACGAGCACGGCATGTGCGGGGACGGCAGCGAAGCCCACGTCCAGGCCCCGAAGCCTGTGCCGGTTCTGCGGTCGTCACCAGGAATCCGTGTGGGCTGTGGGGCTGGCCACTCCCTGGCCCTCTGCCAGCTGCCAGCCCTTCCTTCCCCAGATGTCAGCGAGGACGCCAAATCTCAAGAAGCCACGGACAAAGAAACTGGAAGGAAAGACAACCAGGACCGTCTACCCAAAGCCAACCGGACAGGTGCAGAGTTGGGGGGCTTGTGACAGAGACCCTTTAATAAAGTGTCTGTCCCCACTTCCAAGCCTCCTGGGGAATTGCTGTCAGGTTGTGGGTTTGGCCAGGAGGGCTCAGGAGGCACTATGGCTGGGCTGACCGAGGCCGGAATGATGGGAGGCTGCCTGCCCAGTGTCTGGGCTCAGAGGGACACACATCCTCTCCACCCAGCAGGGGAGAATGAGGGTAAGGTCCTTGCCACCGGACATGGGAAGCCTCGGGAAAACTCCAGGCCCTCCCTACCTGGTGGGGACAGAAACCAGGCCCATCCCCTATGGTGGTTCCGGTCCAGCAGCCTTTGGTTCAGCAAGACTGAGGGTTCCTAGTCATGCTTAGCGCGGCGCATGCCTCTCTTGGGTTTTATCCTCAGGGCCCAGAGCGTGTAGCTTTTGGTTTAAGGAGATCCCGGCACCTGGATCAGGTGGATGGATACCTGGGCAGGAAGAGGTTTTGTCTTGATGACTAGGACCAAGGGAGGAAGGCTCTGAAGTGGGGGAAGGAAGTGGAGATGAATAAGTGGAGGAGGAGACAAGACTTCTGGGAAGACCAGACAGAATCTAGAATCTAGAACTCACCATTCTGAAGCTCTCAGAAGACTGGGGACTTCATCTGAGCCAGGCGGGGCTCTGGAGCTAGTCTGTGTGCTACTGTTGCCAAGCTCTGTAGTTTCAGGTGGGGGCCAGGCCGCAGCATGGAAGGGGGTCTGCAGGGATAGCAACATCAAGACCCTGCCCCCACCTGCCCCCAGGCCCGAACCTCTGCAGGAAGAGAGCCCTCAAGTGAAATGGGCCAGACCTGGGCCACGGGCTTGATGGTGGCAACTATGACTCTGGGAACAGAGTTTCTCTCTCTTTGCTGTCACTGGCAGCCTTTGGCCAGCGGGTTTCAGAAAGCAGCTTTCTCTGGGGGAATTAGTGGCAGTGGCCCCAGCTAGCCAGCTGGGCCTGTGCGCATCCCATACTGCCTTCCCCTCATGACTCAGGAGAGGGGTGGGCCTGTGAGGGCTAGGCCCCGATGGCTTTTGGAAGTTACAGCATCCCAGGACATCAAAGCAGGAGGGTCTGAATGATTGAGCCTCATGGCCTCACAGGGCTTCTTTAGAGCCTAGGAGCCTCCTGAAAACTCTGGCCACCTGGTGGGCTATTGCTAAAGGAAAAACGAGTGGACAGAGGTCCGGGTCCCCACCCTCCACCTGATTCACAGCAGATTTATTTTAATCTATATTATATATTAATTAAGCTGCATATAAGATTTCATTTGACAAGGAGTCCTTGAGAAAGGTTTAAAACCGCTGATATTATCCAATATTTTCATTGTTCATGTGGAAAAACGGCCTAAAAAGGGGAAGTTATCATCTCAAACACCATAGATCTTACTCCTGGCCCTGGGTCCTGATGAGGAGGTGACCCCTTCAGGGCCTAGACAAGGGGAGGCAGATAGAGGTAGCCCTGGGACAAGAGTGGGTCAGCTCAGGAGAGTGGGGATGAGGACAGTCCTGTGGCCCCCCAGGCCTGAACCTACAGACTACCCACACCATTGGCTGGTCTTGAGTACTGTGCCTGGAAACATTGCTGCCCGGGCCAGCAAAGTCCTTCCCCCCTCATCTCCTGGAGCCAGTGAGGCCAGTGGGGCCCCAAGTGCTTCTGGAATGGGAGGAAGGACATTGCTGTGCACTCTGAGCTGGTCTTTCCCAGGTGACCAAGCCTTCAGAGGTGACATGATTGATGGCCCATCCTGGGCCAGCACACGGTTACTGGCCAACACCCACAGGCTGGGTGGTCTGCATCTGACACCCAGGCCAGGGGGCCATCCCACATGGGATGGTGCTTAGGCCCATACCTCTAAGACAGGGTTTCCACACCTGAGGAACTGCCACACCCTCTCATAGCATGGCACTGCGAGTTCTCCCTACCACTCTCAGCACCTCATGTCCTCCGAGGCTGAGCCCTAATGCCTCTTCTGAGGCCTCTGGGCACAAGAAAGTGTCCCGGGGCACCTTCCCAGCCTGAAACAGGATCAGGTGATGCAGCAGCCTGAGCCTCAGCCCCTCGCTCAGAGCCCGAGTCAGACCCCCTTGGAAGCACACAGGGTACAGTCCACATGGAAGGATGAATGGTACCACAGACGGTCCTGCCAGTTTCGATATCTGCCCGCTCCTGATAGCAGCAGACAGGCTTTCTTTAAGGTAGTTCATGGGCTGGATCTGGTGGATGACTGAGCAGCACTCTGGGGGTGGAACGGTGAGAGGGGCTGTTGACAGTGTCTCCCAGATTATTTTCTGATCCCTGTTGTTCTTTCTCAGACCTATAGATGTTCAAGCCCATCCTTTTTAAGAGAGCCTGAGCTCTTCAGGGGCCAGGACCAGGTGTAGATGGATTCTGGAATCCTTTCTCCGAGGACGGGTTCTGCTACAGAGGCAGTGCCCAGCTAATGTCAGTGATGAACTTGTCCCTACGTCTTTAAGGTCTCCATGGAGTAGGCAGGTTAAGATAGTGGAAACTATGACCTCCTCATCCCAACCCATCTTCGGTTCTTATTTCTTACAAATATTTGATGACTGTGCTGTGGATGACATAACCATTTCACAGGCAATATCATCCACCTGGTTAGCTAATGAACCACAGGAGTCAATGTGAGAAAATACCCACTCATTGTTAGAAATTACATTTTTTCCCTGATAGACTGAGTAAATTAGTCCTCACACTCCTCCACGTGAGAGGAGGGAAGGAAATTGAAAAGGTGGGACCCCGTTGTGTGCTCACAGGTTTTGCCTCGGAATGATCGTTAGTGGGGTGTTCACCTCCTAACCTGCCACACACACACTCTCCCTCCTGAGGGCAGGTAGCCCATCTTGACAGACCCACCATCTTGGGTCCCAGTGGGCCATCAGGACAAAAGTGCTTAAGCCTGTGCTTGGGAACGGTGAAGCCAGGCCTGGAGCTCAGAGTAAAGCCCTCCCCCAGGTTCCACACACCTATTGCTTCTGAGTGAGGTCACTTAGTGATCAGTGGAAATTGGGAGTTAGCCTGTGATTGGGAAGTGCTGATGAGGGCTGGAGTGGGGGAGGGAGTTCCAGGTCCTAGAGTGCATACGAGTAGCTGCTACAAGTTCAAAGTGTCAAGAGTGACCGGAGCGTGAGGCAAGTGGGAGCTGGGAGAGGAGGCCTTGGGAGCCAATTTAAGGTAGCCAACTGCATTCTTAGGGCAAGAGCGGAGTGAGGTGGTCAGATGTATATAGAAAGCTCAGAGTATATGAAGTGGTCACACCCATGGCACTTCATGAAGGAGGGCAGGAGGCCAGGTCCCAAGGGTCCTGGAATTTGGGACTAGCAACTCTAGTGTTCCTATCATTTCCCAAGCTCTGGAGTCTGACCACATGTGGCTTCATCATGCATTGGCTGTGTGGCTCTGGGCCAGTTACACTGTCCCTTGTTCTCTTACCTCTACAGTGGGCATGTTGAATTACTGTGGGCTCTCATTGGACAACTTTCTCAGATGCCCCACACATAGCAGATGCTCAGTGTATGTTGATCTCCTTTTCCCATTAGCTAGCTTGTCCCTGAAAACCCACATTCCAATGGCTTTGTGTTGAGTCCACCTGAGTCCACCAGAGGCACTTCCTCCAGGGGGAGCCCAGGTAGAGGATATGTGATCTGCCCTGCAGCAGCCGAGGCCGTGGCTTCTCCGCCCTGATGCTTCTGAATGGCTGTTCCATACTCAGGGTAGATCTGCCATCCTCTGGCTGCAGGAGCCCTGGGCAGAGGCCTTCCTGTACTCACCACTCCACTGACCCCCATCCCTTGGTTCTCAGGCCTCACAGGGCACCAGGGAGTTGAAGCAAATGCTTAGAGGGGATGAGAAACTTAGATAAAAACTGGGCCCCCCCTTCAGAATCTCCCCCTCCCTTCCCTCCCCAAGGCCCATACACACACACACACCTCATGTGATTGTTGGCTCAGGTTCAGGGAGACGTCAAGGGAACTGAAATCAAGGGGAGACTGACACCCACTTGTTTGTGGCCCTGAGCAGATCATTCCCTACCGTGGGCCTCCATTCAGAGGTTGACTACCATGACTGCTAGGAACTTTTCCACCTGAGCGTTCCTGAATTCCCTAATTGCTGGGAAAAAGAATTGAAACCCTCTCCCCCACTCTCTCCTCAACCAAAACCAAGTGAACAAGCCAACCAAATCAAGATCCCTAAGACAGGGGTCCGCTCTCTTCCAAGACACCTCCAGGCTGAGGGAGGGGTATGATGCTCCACCAGACTGGGCCAGCAGGGTAAGGCACCCAGACTGAGGCAATAAAAACCCAGATCCGTGCTTCATCTCGAAAGTCAGCGTTTTATTGTGGAGGGCCTGGGCCCAGGGAGGGAGGTGTGGAGCTAAAGCAGCATTGCTCTCTTTCCAGGAAATGTTGCGAGCTGCAGCCAGAGCTCGAGACGTTGCATTTTTTTTTTTCAACTCAAGCATGTGTTTTTCAAAAATATCATTCTTCCCCACCCCACCCCCACCCCGCCACTAATTTTAGAATCAGACCAAAGCCAAGTTACTGTCCTCTGTGTCTTTTGGGAAAATACTATATTTATTCGAGATGCAGACGTGTGTCTCTGCAAATCTCCCATTGCTTCAGGAAAACAAATCTGCTTTAGACTATACAGAAACCATGATACAAAATTTATTTCATGCTAGAATCGCTTTGCATAACATTGGGCATGCAGTTTTTACTCTGAAGTACTAAAGTGCATACAATGCCAGGTTGTGCCTTAGTAAAGGAGGAGGGCCGCCCCTCCCGTGGTCCTGATCTTTCGGTGCTCTAAAGAGACACGTGGGAAATCCGTACGATGTTGGTTATTTACTATGAATGATTTGTTATGAAAGTTGGTCACGCTGGATCTACACACCGGAAGAGATGACAGAATTGACCTAGACTAGCCGCTGTCAGGGGTCTCGGGCGACGTCCGCGGGGTCACAAGCATGCCAGACAGGAAAGAAGGCGGCAGTGCGAGTTTCCACACTTCTATTTGGAGCAAAGTTCTCAGTTTCCACGTGAGAGATGATTATGAAGGTGAGGTCAATATGACCGATGGATGACTGACCGACTGCCCTTTCGGGAACCCTTTCTCTCGATCTCATGTACAAAATAAAGGGAAGCAATGTGTTCCCGTCCTCCCCTCCCCAATCCCCAGAAATGTACAGGTTTCTACCGAATGCCCTTACAGTCTGGCTCCAACGAGTGTAAAAGTAAAGAGCTTTGAAAGAAAATAGAGGACTTCTGTGTTTTTCTTTTCTTCGTTGTTGTTGTTTAGGGTCATCACACAATTGCAGGGGGGGTGGGTGGGTTTGGCTTGCTGGGTTTTCTATTTTACTTCATGCAAGTCATGCTAAGGAACCCCTCCACCCCCCCTCCCCCAATAAAATAAAAATGTAAAAAAAAAAAAATGAAAAGAAGGAAAAGAAATTCTCTACGGTCAGTTACCATTTGGCCGTAGAAAAAGCTACGTCCGTCCTAGTACAATGCCTGGGCCACTCGGACTCGTCCGGCAAACCTGCATGGCGTGAATTTACTCTGTCCGAGGGTGAGGAGGGGCTGCAGGTCCACCCAGATGCTTAATAGCCACCAGTGTCCTGGGCCAAGCCGCCTGGTCAAGTCACTCTCACAGCCTCTGTCGGCATATACTTAGCAATGACAGGGCTTTCTTTGCAAAGATCTGTATGTAAAGAATACAATTAACACTTGAGCGTCTCTTCTTGGCTCTCCCATCCCGCTTGGTACTTAGTTTTTAAGGAGGAGGAGGAAAGACAGAACAGCCGCATGCAGAGGCAGGCAGGTTCTTCTCCAGCTGGCTTGGTTTTCCCATGCAGTGAGCCAGCCCAGCACGCCTCTTCCTCTCCCTCCGGGGGGCCGGGGAGAGTCCCTAACTCCTCTCTCGCTCTGCACATGGCTTATGGCCTGGAATCATCCTGAGAAATCGAGTCCTTGGCCGCTGTCCTGACTCCTCGAGAGCAGGGCTGGGTGGGTGTGTGGGTAGGGGCACTCCACCCTTGGCACCTCCCGAAGACTCTGGCACCCAGGCCTCCGTGGGATTGGGGTGGGTACAGGGAGAGATGGCTCCCTCTGCCCCGCCCTCCCTGGGCTGCTGGAAGCACAGTGAAGGGACTCCTTTCTGCTCTCCTGGGCCACACAGCTTGGTCCAGCACTCGGGGTGGAGGAGGCAGGCAGCCCATGAGACCTTACCAGGCAGAGCACAGCCCCTGGGACGGTACCTGCTTCCCCCCCACTCCCCGGCCTGCCTGCCGATGCTCCTGCTTTCTAGAGCCTCCCCCGGGGGGAAAAGCCAGCTGCATTGGGCCTATCCATGGGAGGTACCACGGATGGGCCCCCCCCCCTCCCAGGCCGGCAGCCCTCCGCCATGCAGCACCATGCGGGGAGCGCTGTGCCGCGCTGGGGTCCAAGGGACCTCCAGGCAGGGCACGGAAGCAGGGAACAGCCTGGATCAGGTGGGCACACTAAGTACCAGTGACCAAGAGGACCTCCCATCTCCGCATGGGCTGCCTCCCCTCCTCTGGGCCGCCCTTTATTTCGCGTCCTGCTTTTTCTCCCTGGGTGTTGTGGAACCACTTCGAGTACTGGAGCACTTGCGAATGGCCACAGGCCACAGCAACTGTTGCTCTAAAAAGCCAACTATGGCTGTGGCCCCGCCTTCTCACCCTGGTCAGCATGCATCCCACGTGAGCGTGAGGCGCTCCCACACTGGCACGAGCTGCCAGCCAGCCCGATGTGCTGAGGATGGCTTTCTCCGCCTTCTGGGCCCTGGGCCGATGTCTGGAGCCTGGAGCTAGGGTGCTCTGGCTCCGCCCCCACCTCTCTCCAGCCCATGCTCAATCAAGCTCTCCCCGGGTGCCAGCCTAAGTAAGGATGGGGCAGAAGGGAGTCCTTGAGCAGAGGCCTCCACGGGGCTCAGCCTTCACCAACCACAAGGGGGCGCTGACCACACCCGGGGCCTGGCTAATGGGGGTTGGGGACAGAAGGGGCTGCACAGAGTCCCATGTTAACCACCTTCTTTTGGCCAATTCTCTGTCACTAGCAATATTCTGACTGCAAGGACACTGGCTTCAACCCTAAGCCTGAGAAGGAACCCCAAGGCCTGAAGCCGACTTTTTCTTCATGGTTCCCCTCCCAACGGTCTGTGGATTCTCTTTAAAGGATGCCTCTTCCAAAACATGGATCGTGGGTGGCTAAGGCCACAGGGTCCTGGCTAGGCCGGACCCATCCCATTGCACCTATCCCATTGCCCTCCTCAACCACTAGATGGGAAGATCCCTCTGCCTTTTGGGTCTGACCCGCCTGCCAGTTGAGGCTCCTCCCAGCACCCCTGGGTACCCCTCTGCTTTTAGGGTCATGGCCCGTAGTCAGCCAGCCTGTCCCCGAGCCCTTCCTATCCTTTAACATGCTGATCTTGACTACCAAGCCACAGCTGCCTGGACCTCACGTTCTCGCTGCCAGCCTACATCCCCCTTAGGAGAGAGGAAGTCAGATCCCCAGGGGCTGACCCTGGGGGCTCCTTCTGCGCCCTGCCCCCCATCAGTGTGCCTGCCTGCCCCTCAGCGCCCCTCGCCCACCACCCCGCCCACCCATCTGCAGGAGCGGGAGGTGAGGCGGCCCGGTGGATGCAGTGCCCCGGCCTCCTCTACATACCCTTTCTCATTCCTCCACCAGGTGGGCACGTGTACTCCCCAGTTGATAAGAGGAAGCAGGGTCCGTATCTCTCGCGGGTGCCCGAGCGCGTAAAGGGCAGGCCCTCATCGGGAGTGAGGGCCTGGTCTATGTGGGGGCAGTCTTCGTTCGCCAGCGCGGCCTTCGCCACCTCCCCATTCAGTTTGGAATCTTCAAACATATAAGCAGAAGCTATTGAGACACTGAAAACTGTTTAGTGCGGGGGGGACAGGCCGGAGGTGGGGCGTTGGCAGAGGGCAGCCCATCCCTGAGAACCAAAAATGAGGGGCCGTGGAGGGAGGCACGAGACCGGGATTCCGGCTGATTCCGGCAGCCTGCGGGCTGCCCACAGTGCTGCGGAGGAGGGGCTCCTGGGCTTGCTCAAAGTTTGCAAAAAGATGAGTTGGCGGGCCCAGCAAGCGTGGTGCTGGGGGCTGGGCCCAGGACCCAAGGCTGGGCCGATGAGACAGATGGTGTGGATGCGGACATGGAGAGAGGGCCAGACACAGAGCTCGGGGAGAAGACAGACAGACAGACATGCTGGAATACTGCAGTCCAGAGCGGCAGCCGTTCCCGACCCCTCTGCTGCTGACCAGGGCTGAGCGGCCGCCCATCCTAATCCAGCTCAAGCTTCCCTAGCCCCATCCAGACCCCACCCGTCACCTCTACCTCCGTCCCCATCTGGGTCCCATCTGCTCACTCACTTCACGCTGCCCACCACACACATCCTCTCTGATCACATGCCCTGCCCGCCCCCTGGATGTATCTAATCTGGTCACCCTGTCTGCCCTGCCCCCCATGCAGACTAGCCATGGCCACACAGCCTCCTTTGTCCCAGTCTGACCAGTCAATCCGCTCCACCCTCCACCAAGACTGATGCTGGTCATTCAGTCCACTCTGAGGCCCACACAGACCAAGCCCGAGCATCCACTGCGCTCCACACCAAGCAGGACTGGTCAGCTCGCACAGGCACGACAGGGATGTTTGCATGAGGCAGTGACAGCGGCCATGAATCGGGAGGGGCTCCCATTCCTCTGTCTCCTCTCAGCAGCATCCCCCGAAAAGCAGAGCAAATGGATGTGTAAAGACAACAGCAGCTCATGGACTCAGGTGGGAAGACGAGAAGGAACCGCCTCTGTGGTAGCCTGAGAAGGAACCTGGGAGGAAGGAAGTCTGGTGGGGGGTGGGGGGGAGCGGGCAAAGTGTGGCCAGAGTAGGGAGCTCACCCTCTCCCAAGTCCAGGAACACCGCCATGGACACCCCTGGAGCTGGCGGAGGTAGCGCTGTCTGGCCTCTGCCCGCCCACCACTCTGGGGACTGAGCCTGCCCCACGCTCTCTGCTCTCAAAGCAGAATCCTCCTGGCCAGTCCCCACAGTGGGCACCCTGGCTTCCTCGAGGGTGAGAGCCTCCAGGGAAGACAGACCCCACCGTGAGGGGACCAGGATGGGAGGCTCCTGGAAAGACTAAAGGGGGGAAAAGCTGTAGACAGTCTCCTCCCGATTTGACCCTGTTCACATCATGTCTCTACACGCAGAGGTGATCCTCTTCCGCGGGCACACGCTCAGTATGCCTGCGGGCAGGATCACGGCCGTGTGCACATCATGTCACTACAAAGAGGCAGTCAGTCAAAAGTGAAATGGACCAATCAGGTTTATTCGTAAAGCAAATCCAAAAAAAAAAAAAATCCCATCATAATTTTGGAACTTAAAAAAGTCTGCATACAAGATGGAAAGCAGTTCACGTACAGTGCGTTTCTCCACAGATCCCAGGGGCTTCACTTCCCGCTTTACGCTGAGCCAGAAGGGCCAGTTACCAAGGTAACTCTGACACCACGAGACTGGGGCTGGGCCTCTCTGGGGTTGGGGGGCTGCCTAGCACTTGGGGCTTGTCTGCGGGCACACATACGTGCATACAGACAAGCCCGGTCCTGCCTCCCACTCTGGCTGGCCCCTGGCTTGCCTCCCAAGGGTCCTTAGGCTGAGAGAGAAGGGTGGTGTGGGGGGGGCAGGGGGGGAGTAAGGAAGGAGGCTGTGGAGGAGGGTGTGAAAATCGGGGCCCATAGTACCCTGCACAAATTTTCCTCAAGGGGAAACAGCAAGTCCTCCCAGGCAGTGTCTCCATCTGGGCCATCATCTGTCAGTGGAAGTGCCCACAGCCAATGTTCTTGCCCGGGGGAGGGTCAAAGGTGGAGGATGGAGCCCGAGACTCCTCTGGCTCTGAGTGCTGCGTCCCCACCCAACGGCTCTGCCCCCCACTGCCAGGCCCCTGGAGCACCCAGCTCCCACAGCCTTTAGGGTCCCACGTTGGGGCTGGTTTTCCCTGCAGGGAAGGGAGCAGGGGTAACTGGCAGGGATCCCCAGGTGAGTGAGCTGTGCACCCTTCCTTCCCTGAAGGGACCCCGGGACACATCTGGGTCTGCTTCTTCTCCCAACCATGACTTTGAGGAGGGGCTGTAATGGGGTGAGAGTGTTTAGGTCTCATTCTGTGAAGGAGCCAGCCTCCCTGGGCTGTTGGTTTATCTGCAGTTGGGGGTGCTGTCAGAAACTGGGAGCATTCTCCCTCCCCAACTCCAGAGGGGTGGCTAGAAGAGAGAGAAACAAAGCAGGGGCCAACTCTCCAAACCTGGGGAACCCACGAAGAAGGCCAGAGGGTCAGCTCTTCCTAGATCCCCCACCCTCTGCCCTCATCCCCCCCTTGCACGAGATGGCCACCAGGAGCCCCGGTTCCCACCTGCTCCCCAGAAGGTGGGGAGACCTGCCTCCCCAGCCCAGGGCCCCTCAGCCCCACTAGACCCGCGGCTTGCGATGATGAAATGGCAGCATGGGCAGCGGCTCGCAGAGATGGTTTCCAGGCTTTGAAATGGGCTGAGATAGATGAGCGTCCGCAAGAGGGTCATTTTTTTTTAAACTTTGGAGCAAGGAGAACCCGGTGTCAGGGCCCTCCACCAGCAGGGCTGGCCTTTCGCCCCGTCTCCAGGCACCAGCGATGTACTTACTGTTCAGACCAGCAGCGGGCGCCGGGGGGCGCACACGGGGCTGGGGCAGGGTGGGGGGTTGCTGGGCAGTTCCTTGGGTTTAGCTCCAAGGGGACTGCCCAGTAGGGGGCTCAGGGAAAAAGTCCCAGGCTATCGGGGGACAGTCTGAGAGACAGGAGCAGAGGACAGTCACGAGAACCGGCACAAGTCATGCAACAAAACGAGGAGAGAAAAAGAGAGAAACATGATTAGTGGAGAGAGAGGAAAAGAGAGAATATGAAAAACACAGAAAAGAACACCGGGCCTGGCCCTCAGAGTTGCCTCCTTTTTCTGAACCTTCCCTCTGAGCCCACTTGGGGGCCACACGAACCCTGCATGGACCCCAGCGGCCCACCCTGGCCCTGTATCTGAGCAGAAACTTGATGGGCTCATGCAGAGGGGCCCTGCCCACCCTGCCTGGTCACCTCTGCCCCAGTGGTCCCTCTCCCTGCCCCGGGCTAGCACCACTCCCGGCCCTCTCTGCAGACAAGCAGGGAAAGGGAGGGCCGCCGGGAGAGGGGCATTGTGGACTCGTGCTCAGGGGCCAACCTCCCACGGCCACCCCACAGGTGACCCAGAGACTGCAGTGGGCTCCCACGGGGCCCGGGGGGGGGGTCTTCGCTGGGACCTCAGTGCAGCTCTGTGTGCCTGTGGGCAGGAAAGAAAGGGGGTCTGGCCACCGTCCTTCCCCCATGCCAGTCCCCTGCTCACCTATGGCAGGAACCCACATCCTAGAGGACTGACCCACACCACAGGAGCAGGGATGGACAGGACATAGGTGAATGGACGTAGCAAGTGGTCTGGCCCCCCTGGCTGCAGAGGCGGGCAAGGAAGCCCCTTTCTGGGAGAGGAGCAACTTCTCCTGGGCTGTGAGCCCCAGGCAGCCTCTGATGATGTGGGGTGACCCATAAGGTTCTACAGCCCCCCAGGAAAACTCCCCCAACACTGAGGCCATGCCAGCCATGGTACAGAGGAAAAGACCAAATCATCTTTCACAGACAAGGGACCTGAGGCTGGGGGGGAGAGCAGAGTAGAGGGGAGGGGAAGGGGCTGCTGGCAGGACTGGGAGGCCTTGCTGGAGTCCCAGGGATCCTGCCCTGGAGGGGAGGTGCCTTCAGAGACCAACATGCTGAACTCGGCCCCAATCCAGCTTCGAAAAGAGGAATTGGAGAACCCCGGGTTTCCCCCCGGCGGGGGAGAGTGAGGCTGGAAAGGCCTTGGGTGCTGCATGTCACCCCCCTCATCCTTGTAGGCTGGGTCTCCACTCAAATTTGCCTTCCTTTCCTCTGGCCTCCCCCACTCACTCATGAAAGCACCCCCAGCCCCTCCCCCATCCGGGTGCATAGCTGAAAGTAGAAAAAGGAGGTGAATGCGAAGGGACTCAGGGAGGCAGAGATGGGGACATACACCTAAGAACCACACCCCTCTCAGTGACAGTGAATCCGGGTCTCACATACCAGCTTTTGGAGGAAGGGGTGTTGTGGGAAGCTCAGAGGGGGTCTCAGAATCAGGGCGGATGGGTTTGGACATTAAAACAGCACCGGCGGGGGAAGTGAGTCCTTGGGAAGGGAGAGGAGATCCAAAATGGGATGGAGGGGGAAAGGCAGGAGGATCCCGGCAGCTGGGCTCCGAGGACAGGCCTGGGAGGGCCCAGAATGCCTTCTCAGCCACGGAGACTGCTCCTGCCAGAGCTCTGGGTTGCTGAGGCCCGGGGCCAGGGCCGGAGGCTGCAGGAACAGGACTGCCTGGCTGTGGACCTCGGGAATCCAACAGGGTGCATGGGCTTCCCAGGTCTGGTGCAGCATGGGAGGAGGGCTTGTGTCCCTGGGCTGGCTGGTGTACATGTCAGAGCACACAGTCTGCTCTCTCTGTATGTGCATGCATGTGTGTATGTGTGTGTGCATGTGTGTGTGTGTGTGTGTGTGTGTGTGTGTGTGCGTGAGCTTAGCACATGAAGAACACTGACATTGTCCGGAATGTGGACAACTGGTGCCTGACTGGAGTGAACTGGGGATTCTGGCCAGGGTGGCCTGGGTGCCCATGCTTGGGGCACCAATCCGGAAAGATCCAGTGTGGGGGAGGGTTGACAGAAGGGCTAAGTAGCACCATGGTGATGCCACTCAGGCTCAGCTCTTCCCGAGGGACCTGGAGGAGAGCTGGGGCTCGGCCAGCCTGGACCCTCTCCTAGAGCCCCAGGAGCTTTCCTTGCCGTGGTGGTGGCCCCTGCGGTCAAACAGCTCGTTAACCCAGAGCAGGGAGGTGGGGCAGGAGCCATGCCTTGGCAGGGAAGCCCAGCTCCCCTCTGGCTCCCTATTCTAGCCCCTGAGACCCCTGCCCAGCCCAGGACACTAACCAAGTTCCTTCCAGGTGCCTACGGGAATCCCAGGAAGGGGAAAGGTATGGGGACAGGAGAAGGGGCTGAGCAGAGACGTGGGCCTTGGACTGCTCTGGGCAGCAGAGTTGTGGAATGAAGCCAGATCGTGAACAGGATGGGGTGGTTGGGCAGAGAGAGCATCAGCAGGGAGAAAGAATCAATCATACGCTGAGGGAGACCACCCAATCTGGGGGAAACTTGCTCATCTAGGGCTGAGCTAGCCTGCAGCCCCCTGCCAGACTTTGGACCCAGGATCACCTTCATAAACCAAATGCTACCTATCACTCGTTCAGCCCCCTCCCCCCACGGTGCTTCACTCAGTGCTGTATTCTTCTCTGGGTCATCCATTCCCTTGAAATCCCTGTGTCCACAGAATAAGTCGATGGTATTCCATGGGTAGAGGTAGACTATGGGCTTTATATCTTCGGACCAGAGCCCCGTGATCAACTTTATGTGCTATGTGCAGATTCTCATAAAACTGAGATAGTCCCATAACGAACCACTAGCCATGGAATATTAGAATATATCCCACAGTGACTAGTATTGTGTCATGCCCCCCTCCCCTTTCCCCTCCCCGACCCCCACCGAA
Organism: Lasiurus cinereus; assembly: GCA_011751065.1. Taxonomy (NCBI): domain Eukaryota; kingdom Metazoa; phylum Chordata; class Mammalia; order Chiroptera; family Vespertilionidae; genus Lasiurus; species Lasiurus cinereus. Next base: position 314,871 of record JAAGEH010000135.1, read on the forward strand.
TTCATGGGAAAGTGGTTGTACACTGGTTGGGGTGTCATGTATTGCTGCTGCGGTCCCTACCGTCGGAAGTGGGGAGAACCATCGGTGGGAAGTGGTTGCTGGTCTGTAGCGCTTTCGCCTAAGCTGCCCGGGGTGGTGGCCCCTCTGATCCTTTGCTCACCAGCCACTTCCATCAGAAGACCATCGGAAACTCCCACTCAACCATCAACCCAAACAGACAACGTGAAAGCTAGAGTCACTCCAACAGTTTCTAAAGATAAATGCTAAACTCTAGAGTGATGGTAGAAGATGAGTTGGTTCGGCATGCTATGGGGAAGTAAGCTCGTTACGGAGGGCTGGAGGCGTCTCCTAGGACACACCCGGAGCTAGGCAGCCGGAATCAGAGCACGAATTCTACTCGGCTATGGAGACAGGCTCTGTTGGGGGTGAGAATCCTTGCTGCCGCCTTTGCAGGGACCCTCCTGCCAGATCCCATGCACCACTTGTGCCGTCTGCACAGCCTGAAGGAAGCCGTGTAAAGACCAAACCAGAAGCTGTCTGCCATTTCCAAATCACGCCCACCCCCGCCCGGCCCCGACACCAGGTCAGTGGCCCGAGTTGGAGACTCACGCTGGACTCCTGCCCACCGAGCAGCAGCTCCCGGGCTCGTGCTAAGAGAGTCCTCAGCAACCTCGAGGGCCATGTCGTCTCTTCAGAACCTCATGAGACCAGCACGTCAACCTCCTTACCCAGGGGGTGAGGTTCCTCTAGCTGGCTCTCGCCTCGTGAACTTGGCTGCCCAGCATATCTCCCTGGGCCCCCAGGCTCCACGCCTCAAGATTGAGTGTGGGGGTCCGGGGTTGCCCATGGAACTAAGGAAGCAGTCTGACTGAATCTGGAATCATCGCTACAGGGGGCAGAGGTGAAAGGTCAGATCGACATGCCTCTAAGAGGTTTCCTACCTGCTCTGTTAATTTCTAAAATTTCTTCCTGGGCCAGCGGGCATGTGTCACTCTGAGTACTGTGATGTGGAGAGTTTACGACAGATTTACAATAATTGGGAGATCCCAGCTGCGGTGGCCGTGGAATATGCTTCTTTTTTTTCTTTGGTAGTTTCTGCTTAGCCATGGCTAAGGAGTAGTACATCCCGAAATTGTTCACGATGACCGGCACGGGCATGGCGATGGTCAGCACGCCCGCCAGTGCACACAGTGCTCCCACCAACATCCCGGACCACGTCTGCGGGTACATGTCTCCATAGCCCAGTGTTGTCATGGTGACCACGGCCCACCAGAAGCCAATGGGGATGTTCTTAAAGTGGGTGTGCTCACTGGCACTGGGGTCATTGGGCTGGGCCCCTATCCTCTCAGCGTAGTAGATCATGGTGGCAAAGATCAGGACCCCCAGGGCCAGGAAGATGATCAGCAGTAGGAATTCGTTGGTGCTGGCGCGGAGCGTGTGGCCCAGGACCCGCAGGCCCACAAAGTGCCGGGTCAGCTTGAAGATGCGCAGGATCCGCACGAAGCGGACGACGCGCAGGAAGCCCAGGACGTCCTTGGCGGCCTTAGAGGACAGGCCGCTGAGGCCCACCTCCAGGTAGAAGGGGAGGATGGCCACAAAGTCAATGATGTTGAGCGAGTTCTTGATGAACTCTACCTTGTTGGGGCAGAAGACGACACGCATGAGGAACTCAAAGGTGAACCAGACCACGCAGACGCCCTCGATGTAGGTGAGGAAGGCCTCCGTCTCTGCTTCCCGGTAGTAGCGCACTTGTGTGCCATTCCGAACGTTCTCGATCTCCGTCTTGTTCACAATGGGGTTGAAGCGCTCGTGCGTCTCCAGGCAGAAGGTGGTGATGGAGACCAGGATGAAGAAGAGGGAGGCCAAGGCCACATACTGTAGGGGAGAAACACAGTGTCAGAGGACAGGCTTTCCTACCCAGAGCAGAGAAACGTGGGTGCCTTTGTGTTGGGTCCAGTCAGATGGTAGATGACTTTTTTTTAAACCGTTCCCTCTATCCTCCTAGGAATTCACATACTCAGGGAAGATGTCAGCACAATGACCCTGCCAACACAGGGCCAAGCTGACAGGCCACTTTTCCTTCCACAGGGCACGGGGTAAGGACACTCAGGGAGTTAAAAGACTGCTTTGTTTTTACAAACATGTTTCCATTCCTCTTGGATGTGCAGCTAGACTACATTTCCCAGCCTCCCTTGGGTTAGATGGAGTCAAGTGACTGAGTTCAGGCCAGTGGACAGTGAATGAAAGGGATATGTATTAATGCCAGGTCTGGCTCATAAACCCTTCCTACTCAATCTTCCATGTCTTTCTTCTCCCTTCTCCCCCCACCCCCCTACTTCCAGCAGTGCCACCAGGAGGAAGGAGCCTGGGTCCCTGAGAAGGAAGACCACTAAATACTCTAGTTGAATTATTACTTGAGTGGGAAATACTAGTATACTATTTTGTTAAGCCACTGTGGTTTGAGGTGGGGAGACTGGTTAAAGCCTTTAGTCACCCCGACTAATAAAAATGACCTAGTTTGCTGGGCTGAAGTTGGCAAAGAAATGAGAGGGGGCAGCTACGGTGGTATCTGGCCACATCTCCCATCTTTCATCTGTACTTCACTCATGGAACCTCTTTCAGGTTCATTCCTAAAGATATCTAGATCTAAAGAAGATGTTTATTTGCCTCAGGGCCTTAGATGACTTTTTGTAAATGGCTCCTTCTATCCTCTTAGAAACTCACATACCCAACCTGGAAGTGAGTTCCCCATCCTTGGAGGTATTCAAATAGAGGCAAAATGGTCATTTGTCAGAGATACTGTGCCAGGTCTGGCATCAGGAGGTCAAATAGACAAAGTATCCTCAAAGGCCCCATAAACCATAGGGTCTGCTTTTTTCCTGCTGCCTGCCAGACCCAGGGTAGGGGTGTGGGTGGGAGAGAGGAAGAAACTGTTAGGATGCTGGGACTTTTCAAACATATGTGAGTACCTGCTTCTTTCAGACCCCATCAGTGAGAAGGGAATGGCCAGAATATCCCAGTCTGTCCAGAACCATCTGCTCTGGCCCTGAGCCCCCTGGAGAAAGGTTCAGGAAACCCTTTTGGTTTGGTTTGGTGGCCCCATATGATGACCCCTTGAGCTTCTCGAGCCTGCAAACAGATATGAGAATCCAAGGAAAGAGAATCAAGTAGCTGTCTGAGCTTCAAACCCTCCTGCTCAAGACTGAATTCCAGGCAAGGTCTCTTCTTACAGACTCCAGGTGGGTCCCCCAGAACTCTTAACAGACCATCGCCTCCTTAGGCATTGCCCTGGGCAGGTGGACCCCTGGCCAGTCAGCTCTCCTCCAAGGGCCCAGCAGGTCGTCTTGCCCGCGTGTTCCTGCTGCTCCCCTTCCCTCTGGACTCTCCTTCTCCCTGCTTGGCCAAGACAGACCATGACAGAGACAGCCCTGGGCTACAGGCTGGACTAGGTGGCACCTTTGGTCCACAGAGGTGCCCTCATAGATAACTTCAAGGAGGGCCATGGTCTCACCCTCCTTGTATCTTTAGCAGGAGGCAGCCACGCTGCTTCTAGTAATTACTTTAGTTTGCATCGACGCCCATCTCCACCTGTTTGTTTTTTTTTGTTTTTTGTTTTTGTTTTTGTTTTTTGGGGGGAAGGAGGAGGTTGCACATTGGAAGTCCCAGAACAACCCTGTCTGCATTGACCATGGCCTTGAGACCTGGCACCCAACAGGAAGGGATCTAGAAGCCCAGAACTATGTGGACCTTCCAAGCCACATTCTGGGTGGGGAAGGGGAGGTATAAGGGGAAGGGACAAAGTCAGCATTTCAGAATGTCAGCAGAGAGAACCCTTTCGATTATCTGATCCAAGACACTACCTGCTACAGATGGGGAAGCCTGTGGCCCAGAAACAGGAAGAGATCTGCCCCAAGCAATCATTTTTTTTATGGGATGCCGATAGTCTTACAAGTTTAGAGCACTGAGCAATTTTCAAAAACTTGATTTAGACTACTAGAGACTGTGATCCCTATGCACCCTTCTTCCATTCACCTATCCTTCCTTCCTTTTATCTACCCATTATCCATCTTTCCTTCCTTCCCCCCTCCTTTCCATCCACTATCCTTCCTTCCTTCTATCCTATCTCCCTCCCTTTCATCCACACATCATCTATTATTTTCCCTCCTCCCCTCTCCCTCCCTTCTTCCCATTTCCTCCCTTTCTCTCTTCCATCCAACAGGCATGCATCCATTCTTTCTTCCTTTCCTTCCTCATCAAGCGCCAGGCTATGCCCAACACAGAGGGGAATCCTCAGGGAGGAACCCTCAGGGAGGATTCCAGCCCAGGCCTCAGGGAGCTCCTCACCCAGTGGAGGGTAAAGGACACTCACAGAGACAATGCTGTGGACTGGAAAGGTGAGGCCCCTCAGACCTATTAAGTGGTGAGGCTTGGACAAGGTGGGACAGAATAAGGGCTTAAACCAGGTCTTCCAACTCCAGAAACAGCTCTGCGAGGGTCCAGACAGTGCCGACCTGGGTCACCACAGAGGTGGACAGGGAAGCAAAGTGGAAGCGCCGGAAAGAGGTACACTTCCAACCCAAGTTTATCAGCACTCTCCATCACCAGAGTTGCCAATGTTCTTCGAGCTAAAACATGCCTGTCTGCTGAGTATTTGGTCCCAGGTTCTCTCTGAAGGGCCCCATTTTGGAGCTTGGCATTCACAGCCCACACTCCCCATGGGCAGGTCATGCCTGAGTCATAATCTCTTCCTTGACCCTTGTGAGAAAGGGATGCCAAGAGGTAGGGCCTGTTGCACCCATGGGCTCCCGATCCTGGGCGATGGCAGAAGGCAGGAGGCACCTCTCCTTGCTGCCCTCACAGCCATGGCATCACCCTCCTAATCTGACCCACATCCATTCTCCTCTGTCCCCTCTGCTTATATGTGATCTCTCTTAACAGGGCTATTGCCATCAACACTAACAGGTTTAGGTGTCAGTGTTGGCCACCAGTCCTGCCTCCAAACCAGAGGGAGGGACTGGCTGGGATCCCAGCTCTGCATGCCGCCTGCCCATGCTGCCCACAGAGAAAAGCCCTCACTCCTCAGCTGGGCATGAGATTCCGTTCCCTGACCTCCCTGACTTCCTTCCACGACCCAACATTTCTGCCAGATGCAACTCTGCCACACCTCCGTGTCTCCACACCTCCACATCATCACACCTGATGTTCCTTCCACCAGAGTGTTCCTGCCTGTCTTTCTCTGGAAAATCCCATCATCCTTCAGCACCCCAGTAAGTAGCCCTTCTCCTGTGGGGCACCTTCTCGGAGCTGAGACCCAATTCAGGTAGCAAATGAAGGGACTTCCCAAGGAACCTATGAATTCATCCCTGAGAGACAGCCAGCCTGTCTCTAACTCTGCTCATCAGTTCTCAGGAAGGCTTTTGGGAACAGCCCAGACAGGGCACTGATGTCCCAGGAGCCTTCTTACCCCCAGGTGCCCCACAAGCCCCTAGAGCTTTCACCCCATTGGCTGCTCTCACATGACAGGTCTTGATGGGGAAACTGAGGCTCAGAAAGAGGTCAAGTCTTATTAAAAAAATTCAGATACAAAAAAGTCCTTGGTTCTCAGCCATCAGTGGAGATACTGTCTAGATTCCTTCCTCTCTGGGCTCCAGAGCCAAAGGGGAGGGGAGGGGGCAGACAGCAGCAGCCAGGCCTCCAGCCAGACACTAGGCCTTCTTCCCAGGGAAACTGGCAGAGGTGGAAGCCAGCCTCTCGCCCTGCTGAGGCTCCCTCAGACCTTCCTTCTGGCCTCAGCTGCCGGCGGCCTGTCCTTTGTCACAGGCAGAGCCCCAGCAACACCCGGGGCCCAGTGGGCTCTTAGGATGGCTGTGGAGGAAGGTGCCCGGCTGCTCAGACCACCACATTCTCTGAAGCCTAGAGACTAGCAGGGCAGCGGTGCCCAGCCAGAGCAAGAGCTCACATCCAGCTGAGTCTCCTGCTCCCTTCTGTCCAGCCTCAGGGAAGCGGAGCACAGGAAGGAGGGAGGAGGACGCTGCCCAAGCTAAGAGCATATTCTGTACCTTAATCCCCACACACCTAGTCAGACAGGTAGCCATGCTCCATTGTGCCAAAAAGCAAACCCTGGTTCAAGAGGTTCAAGGACCACGTGTTGAAAGCTAGGGATGAAGCAGAGGCTTGGACCAGAATCGGTCTAGCTCCAGAGCTAAGCTCTTTCTACCACTAGAGTGACCACAGCTCTTGGGGCTGGAAACACAGCCCTGTGCACTGGGGAATTGGCCCTGAACATGTTCAAATGGTTCATCTTGAAGACTGGCACCCACAGCCCAGACTATTTGAGGGCAGGCTATGCCCATCTCCGGTGACGAGAGAGCCGGGATGCCTGGACCCACAGGTTGGAGCCCAGCCACACCTGAATGGCTCATGGACCGCTTTGCCCAGGACTTGGTAGTGCCTGGGGCTAGAGCAGCCCCAGGGACTGGCGTGCAGCCACGCCTTGCTCAGGGAATCAATGCTGACAGCAGCCTTGGATGGTCTAGCCTACATCTCCACCTGGCCCACTTCCTTGAAGACTCAGCAGGCAGGTGGAAGACGACTTCAACTTGTTCAAGAAGCTCAGACAGAGGGAGGCGCGAAGAGTTTAAGGGGAGCAGAGGGGAGGATCTGGGATCAGTGGACCCCTAGCAGGGAGGGAACCGCTGCCTAGCAGACCCAGGGCAGCAAGTCTGGGCTGTCACTCCCTGTAGGGGCTGCAGGCAAGGGCAGGGCTGCACTCCATGTGAGCTGTCTGCCTTCCAATCCCAGTCACCCAGAGGACATGAAACAGCCACTCACAGACCACAGGCACACAACTACCCAGAGTACACACTTCGCCTATTACCTAAGCACATACACTGTGCATGTGGCCACACAAACTACAGCACAGTGACACACACACACACACACACACACACACACACACACACACACAGAACAGAGGACCCATGGAGCATACTGAAACATGTCGCCACACACCAAATGTACACACCCAGGTGCTGCACTGCAGGACACACACCCTGCAGGCCCCACACCGCGCTCGTGCGTGTTCACTCAGAGCACCCGGAGGATGCAGCAGCAGTCACCACACAGCACACCCACTGCCGATACAACAGACCCCCGCATTGCCACTCAGCTGGCCCCTCTTCTGCCCACTGCAACCCCAAGGGTATGACTGACTCAGTGTCTGTCTCTCCAGCCCGCCTCGCCTCTGCCTTCCTCCCGATCTGATAGTGCCAGCTCCTGGATTTCCCATCCCTAGGGCCTGCCCCTCATCAACCGGCTTCCTGATCTCCCGCCACCCACCAGACCTTGTCTCCTTTCCCCAGCCGGCCCCTGCAGCATCTGTGCCCCCCCAGCCAGGATCCAGGCCAGCTGTGAGGCCAGTGCCTCCTGGGCTGCTAGCTGGTGAGGGGGCACACGGGGAGCTTTGCCCAGCAGCCCCGGGGTAACTGTCACTCAGCCCGGTCACCTCAGCAACCACCCTGTGAAATTTCAAGACAGTATCGGCAAGATCTCCTGATAATGCCGGTAGTTTCTGGCTCCCACCCCGCCCCCCCCACTCCTGCCCAGAACCAAATCACAAACCACGAGAGACCCACCAATTGTGTTCTAGAAAGTGTAGCCATGGCAACGAAGCAAGGCATCCCATTTCTATAGTAACCAGGGTGGTGAGGCTGTTGGCTGTAAAGTCAAACAAACCTACTAACGATCTGTTGACTTAAGAAGATGTTTTATAAATCACCACGTTATTTTTATCATAGCCCCACCCTTGAAACCATAAATCAATTTACTATCTATTAAAATGACCAATATATGCTATGACTTTCATTTATAAATTATTTATGTCACAGTAGTCTTTAAAAAAAAAATTGTACTAGCTTTTCAGAACGGTGCAGGGGTTCGCTGTGGGGCTCTGTGTTCTTGCAGTTCATTCCAGAAACAAGGCGATGGAGGGAACAACGTCTGGTCTGGCCGCGCTCTCGCCCTGTGACTTGGGCCAGTGAATTCCCCTCTCTGGGCCTCAGTGCCATCACTGGCAAAGTGAGAATTGGATTGGGTCCCTGCTGAGGGTTCTGAAACTCGGCGAGGTTTCAGGCAGTGGGGCTAGTCGGGGAGCCCTGGCTGGGCTCCAGGCCCCGGGCCCCCAGAGGCTCCAGGTCAGATTTTCCATCTAATTAAACCTGCCCTGCGGGGGTGTGCAGCGTTTGAGTCAATCTGCGTGGAGTCAGTGATGCAGAGCAGGCGGGATGGCCAATTGGCCTAAATAAATTGTCAGTTGAGTTGAGTTTGGAAACCGAATTAGACTCATCTGTGCTTCCTTGCACTGGGCATGCCTACAGCGTGTGGGGATGGTTGAGGGTTGGAAGGGAAAAAAAGGAAAGCGGGCACTTTGGGGTCGGCTCCGTTTTGGGGTGCATCAATAAACACCCCCACCATCAACTCCCAGCAGCCTGGCTGGGCCCTGAGCACGCCATCCGGGTATCCAGGTCCTGGCCCCCCTTCCTTCTCACCAGTCCTCCCTTCTTGGCATCCAGCGCAGGGAGCAGTGGGTGACAGGAGCTCCCGTGGTGCTATGTGGAGGGTGGAGATGGAGGGTGTGAGTGTGTGCGGGGAACATGCTGTGTGGGCGCATGTTTGGGAAAGTCTGTGTGCCGGGAGAGTGCTGGCGGGAAGGGGAGGCAGTGTGTCAATGTGGAGTAGGTGTGTGCCTGCTGAAGGCATGTCACCCCGCTTATAGGACCTGACTTGAGGCATGTGCAAGGAGCCCAGGCTCCCCAAGAGGTAAGAACCCATTTCACGGAATCCATGAATTCATTCTCACGACACTAGACACGGGCTATGCCCAGAAAGGGCTGCAGAGGTTCCCACGTTACTTCATTCTAAGGTGAAGGTTTTGGAAATGCAAAGATGTACACATAAAATGTACACATCTGTCAAACAGTATTTCTTCCCATTTCCCCAACATGCTGTTAGTTGACTCATGGCATGTCTTAAATCGGTGGTACCTTGGACTTGTGAACATGTGGTCATTAGAAACCCAGAACATGGAGATAGATAGAGGAGAGATGGAGTGAGAGAGAGGAGGCTCTCAGAGGTTTCTGGTCCAAAAGCCGCCCCTCGTGGCAGACACGGAGAAAAGGAGGCACAGCGAGGGAAGGGACCCGGCTAAGGGCACACAACTCTCAGGTGGAGCGGGGAGGAGAGCCAGGTTCTCCAGAAGCATCAGTGCTGGGCTCTAGCATGGGGCTTCTTTCCATAACGGCCACTGAGCCTTTGCTTAGAACACCCTCCCGCTCTCCAGGTCCTGCCTGCCTTCTAGAACCAAGGTCTGTAGCAGCTCAGGTCCTTTTTGTCAAAGGAGGCAGCAGCTGGAGCAGAAATAGTGGGACCCTGAGTTCAGACCAACCTGAGTTTGGGGGCCTGGCTCGGCTGGTGACCGTGGACAAGTCACTGGCCCTTTCTGAGCCTTCATTCCTTGATCGGGAGGAGGTGGGATAGGAGTCCCTGCCTCCCAGTAGCTGTGATGATGACATGAAATAATCCCTAGAAAATAGGAAGGAGCTATTCAAAGACATTGTTTCAGTCCCCATGCCACCCGCCCACTCTGACCTCCAGGGGGCCTCCCACCTGGTCCTGCCCCGTCCAAATGGAGAGCTTGGGATCAGAGTGCCTCACATACAGGAGAGCCTAGCATCTTAGTCACCAAGGGGAACCGCTGAGCTGGAGCACCTGGGACGGGGGCAGATGTGCCCCCACATCACAAACAGCACGACTGTCCTGCAGAGAGCCTCCGCCCGCCCCTGCTCAGCCCCAGTGGCTTGAGTGAGCCTAAGTCCATGGGCTCCTGCCTGGGCCTGGCTGAGCAGCACAGTGACCAGTCTGCCCCAGGAAGCCAGCCCTTGTCCTGGGGGACAAGGGGGGGAATGTTTCCTGAGGGACAGCCTCTGAAAGACCCTGTGGGATAAGGTCAGAGAAGTCTCTGGATTTAGCAACAAGGAGAACTTGGTGAGGGCTACGCCCAAGCCCCCAGGAAGGTGGAAGAGGAGGCAGGGAATGAGAGGCCTTCCCGGGAGCAGTTTGGAACAGGAAGGAGGCAGGGTGCTGGGAGAGAACAGTTGAATGGAAATGCAAATGCAGAGTCCTTGGCCCCACACCCGGAGTCTAGGGTTCAGTAGTGGTGGGAGGGACCGGAATTTACCTTGAATCCGCACCCTCGATGGCTCTGGTGCCACCAGCCACATCCTGGCATTTGGGATCGGAACCAGGTGAGACCCAGTGCCAGGCAGCTCTGATGTGCAATGAACCTCATTATCTTGAGACAACATTAGGGGCTGGGAGCAGGCAGCACAATAGAAGGGAAGAGTCCTGGGCTTGGCCTCAGAGATCTGAGTTCGAATCCCAGCTTTGCCACTGGCTTATGATTGCGGGCAAGTTAACATCTTGGAGACTCAGTCCCTTTATTCTTAAAATGAGGACAATGATAATAAACTCCAGGAAGAAAGGCATTACCCAGGGGCCTGGAGGAGCAGGCGGGTGTCTAGAAATTGTCCAGATCCAGGGCAGAATCCTGGGGCAAGAGAAACCCACGGCTGCCAGTTCCCTTGCACAGTGAGGTTCACACTGGGATTCTAGGAGTTGAGCCAAAGTTTTCCTCTACAAAAATCCCAACACAGCATTTTTGGCCCCCAGCATTTTTAACATTATTTTTTAAAATCCTCACTAGAGATGTGGTGATTTTTTTTTCTTTCATTGATTCTAGGGAGAGAGGAGGGAGAGGGAGAGAGAGAAACATGGATGTGAGAGAGAAACATGGATCAGTCGCCTCCTGTGTATGTCCAGACTGGGGATCGAATTGGCAACCTGGGTATGTGCCCTGACTGGAAACCAAACCCATGACCCTTTGGTGCATGGAACGACCGCTCTAACCACTGTACACACAGGCCAGGGCCCATTCACATTTTAAACTTGAAGAAATATCGTATTCCACACAGGAGATTGCTCTTCTGGCTCACGACTTAGAATGGTGTATGTCTCCGGTGGGCTTGTCTGATGAGTTAGGGAACCCTTTGTATTTTCTTGCCATGGAGCTCGACTAAATTTGGTGCTCAACTCTGGACTAATCTTTTACCCTGGTTTGGGGTATCACTCTTTCTTCTCTATTATTCTTATTTTTTCTTTTCCTTTTCTTCTTCATTTCTAAGGGTTCTGTTATAGGTGTGTTTCATGGGACTCAAACATATTTGTGCCACTATTTTGGATAAGGAATAGGGGACTGAGATTCCCAGGTCAGGAACGGAGTAGGAAGGCATCCCATATGGAGTATATTAGCCTCCCACGGGGCAGGTCAATCATCCCCGCTGTGGTAGCCCTGAGGTTGATGTCTCTGTTGGTGACCACCAGTGAGAGGAGCTCCTGAGGCCACTTGTTCTGTCTCTGGACAGCTCTAGAAACATGCTTTCATTCCTTAAGTCAACCTCCCTACCCTTCTCTCCCCGTGATCCCCAGTTCTGCCCTCTGGAACCACCAAACACACCTGCTTCCCTTCTTCCCCGTGACAGCCCTGCCCACAGCTGCAGGCGGGCCTCTGGCCCCATCCCTGAGCCATCCTTGCTGCAGGTCAGGTCTCCGCTTCCATCACACTCCCTGACTTGGGCTAACTGCCTGGCCTGGTTCAGAGCCTGCTTTTCTTGAGCACTCACTGTGCCTAGCTAACTGGATCACATGCTTTACCCCTTTCAATCCTTACAATCTAGTGGAATCTTAGTCACGAATGGGAACTGCTGAGCTGGGAGCAGAAGTGCCCCCTTGGTGGTAGGAGTGTTTAGCTTTGTTGAACCTCACTGTCCTCTGCTATCAAGTAACAATGACCGCCATTACCAACATGATCTCATTTTTCTTTAAAAAACCTCTCTAAGGGATGTGTCATTTCCTCCATTTTGCAGACAAGAAAATTGAGGTTCAGAATGATTACAAAGTGCAAAACCTCAAAAACCCTCACAGTACGGAAGTAATAGGCATAATTTGAAATCTGTTCTGACCTCCAAACCACTATGTGCTACAGCTTCCACTACCTGGGCTATCAGCAGGTCTGTCTTGATTGTTCCCTTTTGACAGATGAGAAAACTAAGGCTCCAAGCTTCATGGTATGTCCACTAGGAATCCACTGGGAAATTTTTCCTTGTGTCCATTTTTTATTTTTCATTGAGTCTCAGGGGTCCTAATTCCAAATAGGGTATCCATGTGTGTATATATGTGTGTGTATGTTGGGGAGAAAGGGATAAAAAGGTGACCCAAGAGGGACAGCTCAAGGAGGGCAGTGGGAACAGCCCAGGTAGGACTACAGATGACTCTCCACCTGCTCTCTTTCCAACAATATTTACTCCTAATCACAGGCCTGTGTAAGGTACTGAGTACAGAATGAATCAAACAGCTACCTGGCAGAGAAAACCATCAAATAACTGTACAAGCAAATAAATTCCTATATGAGGTGATGAGGGCTTCAAGAATGCACTATATATATATGGAGGGGGGGAGGGAGGCCTGGTGCATAAAATTGGTGCATGGGGCAGGATGGGGGAGTGTCCCTCAGCCCAGACTTCACCCTCTCCAATCTGGGATCCCTCTCACAATCCAGGACTGCTGGCTCCCAACTGCTCACCTGCCTACCTTCCTGATTGCCCCTAACTGCTTTTGCTTGCCAGCCTGATTACCCCCTAACCACTCCCCTGCCAGCCTGATTGATGGCTAACTGTTCCACTGCCAGCCTGATTGCCCTTAATTGGCCTCCCCTGCTGGCCTGGTCACCCCTAACTGCCTTCTCTTGAAGGCCTGGTTACTCCTAACTGCCCTCCCCTGCAGGCATGGTTACCCCTACTGCCTCCCCCTGCAGGCCTGGTTCCCCCCACCTGCCCTCCCCTGCAGGCCTGGTCCTCCCAACTGCTCTCCCCTGCAGGCCTGGGTCCCCCACAACTGCCCTTCCCTGCAGGCTCAGTTGCCCCCAACTTCCCTTCTCTGCTGGCCAGATCACCCCTAACTGCCCTCCTCTGCAGGCATGGTCACCCCTAACTGACTCCCCCTGCAGATCTTGGTCTCCACCCAGCTGCCCTTCCCTGCAGGCTCAGTCGCCCTCACCTTCCCTTCTCTGCTGGCTAGGTCACCCCTACCTGCCATTGCCTGCAGGCTTGATTGCCCCCAACTGCCCTCCCTTGTAAGCCATCTTGTGGTGGCCATCTTGTGTCCACATGGGGGCAGCCATTTTTTGTGTTGGAATGATAGTCAATTTACATATTATTCTTTTATTAGATAGGATGGATAGATAGATAAATAGATTGATTGATTGATTGATTGATTTCAGAGAGGAAGGAAGAGGAAGAGAGCGAGAGAAACATAAATAATGAGAATCACTGATCGGCTGTCTTCTTCATGTCCCAATCTAGAGATTGGGTCCAAAACCATGGCTTGTACCCTGACCAGGAATCAAACCCTGATCTCCTGGTTCATAGGTCAATGCTCAAACACTAAGCTATGCTGGCTGGGCCATTTGATGGGTCTTTAGCAAGGAGTCTTGCAGCCCCCAGGAGGAGGTACAAGTGCAGAGGTTAGAAGGATGGGTAAGAATCAACTAGGGAAACATAGGCTACAAGGAAGAGCATTCTAGGCAGAAAGACAGCATCTGAAACAGCTGGTCACTCCCTCCTTTTTATTACACTTCTCAGGGCCCCACTGTCTCTTGACTTTCTCCAACCTCACTGACTGCTCCTTTTTGATGTCCTTTGTCAACCTCTTGTCCCAGCCTCAACTATTGGGCAGTCCTTAATCCTCTTCTCCGTCTAAACTCATTCACTTTAGTAATTCACCTTGCTTCAAGACTTAAACACCATCACCCATTCAAGTCCCACTAACAGCATACTCCTAAAATTTTACCTGCTGTCCAGCTCTCCTACGGAACTCAGGACTTCAGCGTCCCAGTCCTTAGCATCTCTAGGTGGAGGTCTAATAGCTCTCTCACCAACATAACAAGTCAACCAACTCCTGTACCAACCCCACGCCTGCAGCCTTCTCCATCTCATGAGATAGCAACTCCATCCTTACCAAAGACCAGAGTATCATCCTTGACACCTCTCTTTCTGTCACACCTCCCATTTAGTCTATAAGGAAATCCTGTTGGCTCAGCTTTACATAAATCCAGAATCTGACCATTTCTCACAACCACTGTTATCACCCTGTCCCAGGGTGTTATCATCATTTCCCTTTAGATCAGTGGTTCTCAGCCTTTCTAATGCCACAACCTTTTAATACAGTTCCTCATGTTGTGGTGACCCCCAACCATAAAATTATTTCATTGCTATTTCATAGCCGTAATTTTGCTACTGTTATGAATTGTAATGTAAATATCTGTGTTTTCTGATGATCTCAGGCTCTACAGTAGCAGTTCTCAACCTGTGGGTTGTGACCTACAGGTTGAAAACTGCTAGCAGGGTTGCCTAAGACCATCGGAAAACACAGATATTTACATTATGATTCAGTAGCAGTAGCAAAATTACGGTTATGAAGTAGCAACAAAAATAATCTTATGGTTGGGGGTCACCACAACATGAGGAACTGTATTAAAGGGTCACAGCATTAGAAAGGCTGAGAACCACTGCTCTAGGTTACAGTGAGAGCCTCTTTACTGGTCTTTCAGCTTGAAAGATTCCTGGTACACTAGGACTACCGTAATCACAGCAGCCAGACATTCCTTTTAACATGTAAATCTGACAGTCATTTCTCTGCCCTGAACCCTGGCTCACCATTTCTCTCAGAAGAAAACCCAAGGTCCTCACAATGCCCTGTAGGTCCGCCATTTCCCCTCCATGCTCCTCTCCTGCCACTGGCCATCTTTGTTCCAGACACACCCGCCTCCTGAAACATGGTCCTTAAATATGCCAAGACACATGCCGACCTCAGGGCCCTCGCACTGGCTGTTCCCTCTGCCCAAGTATCTTCAGGGCTCCTTCCCTCACCATCTCATGAAAGTGCCAGGCCACTCTGACCACTTTATTTTAAATTTCAACCAGCACCCCCCAACCAATCTGGTTTCCCTTATTCCACACCCCGCACATTGCGCATACCATTTTTGAACATGAACTTTGCCCCAATTTTGCTGAGGTAGAGTACACACACAATAACAGTCTCCCAATGTAAGTGTCCAGTTGGATGAGTATTGATACTTGACACTATCTAATTTATGGAGTTTTCATATTTATCGCCCATGAAGTGGCTGGATCTGGGGATCAGGCTGGCCCTGCTGCCAGGCCTAGCTACATGCAGCACACGGTGCTCACAGGAGCATAGCTAAGCAAGAGCACAGCTTCGCCTCTGTGGGAAGATCCTGTATACATGTCCTGTGTCCGCTGGCCTCAGTCCTTCTATCGACACAATGGGCATAAGACGTTTAATCCCTTCAGTCTCCTTAGGAAAGGAACCTCTCCTCTGGGTCCCACTTTGCCTCTTCTGTATGGGCAGTGCACACAATCACTGATTTACTGCAATCACTGATGCTGTATCTGCGTCTACACTGACAATATGCACGGCCACTGATGTCAGACTGGCCTTTACACTGGCACTGACCATGCTTACATCAGATCTTCATCTATGCTGATAGAGGTTAATCTCTATCCACGAGTCTGTGACTAAACTGGCCCCGGATGCACTCACAAATCACTCAGCTATATTCTCATCAACTCAGTTTCCACAGAGATTATTTGTTACACTGGCAATGGGCAGAGATTAGGAGCAGACCCATGTCTACACTGGCAATGGGCACGCTCATTGACAGCAGACTCACATACACATGGGCAGCAGGCACAATCATGTTCATCTCTTGGCAATGGGCACACTCAATACACAAAGACCTGAGTCCCCACCAGCATTGACATGAATGACTGAGGAGCATGAGCACAGGGCACAGAGGCTTCTGCCAGCTGCAGGCACAGGTTATGAAGTTAAATACCCCGAGTACTGCCAGCAGGCAGAACCTGGCATGGGGACCTGGAATTCAAAACCAACATGCAGGCACTGGGGTGTGGAATCTAGAATCTGGGCATCAGAACTGGAATCTGGGACACATGGTGACATGAGACCATGTCTATTCCCAGCATCTTGAGATCACTCAAGGT
Source organism: Lasiurus cinereus (assembly GCA_011751065.1). Taxonomy (NCBI): domain Eukaryota; kingdom Metazoa; phylum Chordata; class Mammalia; order Chiroptera; family Vespertilionidae; genus Lasiurus; species Lasiurus cinereus. The sequence goes on from JAAGEH010000135.1 coordinate 331,064, forward strand.
GAGGAGAGACTTGGGCTGTGTGACTCCAGCACCGCCTGGCCCCTCCCTATCCCACACCCAGGCCGGCCCAGCCACCCTGGGCTTTAAAAAGCACCAGGAAATGTCACTTTCTTTTTGAGGAGGTGCAATGGGAGGAGATGGCCAAGTCAGTTTAGCTGCCGGCCTATTCAAAGGCTGGGAACAGTGACAACACCATCAAATCTTGAAGCTTGTTTCTTATTCAGGCTGGATGGAATTCCAGCCCCTTTCCACCTAGACAGAGCCTCCCTGCCTAGTGCCAGTCCAGAACTCCCTGCTCCCACTGGGCTGCATTTCCCCATCTGCAAAGTGAAGAGTGTCCCGGATCCACTCAAGCTCCAGCTCTATCTCTAGGACCCATGTGCTACCCACAAGAACACCTAGATCCTACCAGAGACAGCCTGGATGAGAGACAAGTGTGAGCGGCTCCTCCCGAAAGAAAAAAGCTCCAAGGACATCCGACCATCCACTGATGCAGCTTTCACACAATTGTTCATTGCTCTGATCACCAAGTATTTACCGAGTGCCTATTATACAACAGGTACATTTCACAACCACCTCCAGAAATAACAGCTTTACATAAAGCTCCCAGCACAGAGCTAGCACATAGTAGGTATCAATCATGAGGATAAAGATACTTACTGCGTGCTGACACTAATCCTGAGCTGGACCCGTTCCTAAGCACTCTTACATGACTCATCTCATTGCCCATACATCATCTCTGAGGTTTCACACTGGGGTTACCATCACAATTTTACAAAGAAGGAAACTGAGGCTTGGAGGGATTAAGTTGTCCATGATGACGCACGTGGGAGGTGTAGGAGTTAGGCTCTGCCTGACTCCAGAACACATGCTCTTAACCTTTCCCCTAGACCCTCTTACAAACATTGATAGAATGGGTGCCAGAGTGAATGAATGAAAAACTTTGTGTTGGTGCAAGGACGGGTCCACAAGCATCCAAGGCCATTGGCGTGCATGATGGAGCATGTGTGTGCAGATGTTTGTGTGACTGCATGTGCAGCTTTTGTATGGAAAGACTTTCCCTTGTTGTCTTGGTCTTGTGTGAGTGGGAGCTATACTTAGCTGCAGCCACGATTGTAATGAGCAGTTAGCAGCGCACCAGACATTCTCTTTGGGACCTGGTTTCCCAGGGAGATTGCTGGGGTTAGTGTATGTGTGTGTGTGTGGGCGGGGGGGAGGGGGTGTGCAGCCTGGTGCCGGGGGACACCGGAGCAAGGCTTTGTGTCTATGAGTACAGACACTCACAGCACAGTGCCTTGTGTGAATGGAGATTTTTAGCTCCAGCTGAAAGCATCTACTCTAGAGTCTAGGTCAGTGGTCGGCAAACTCATTAGTCAACAGAGCCAAATATCAACAGTACAACAATTGAAATTTCTTTTGAGAGCCGAAAACCAACTTCTGCACATGGGCCACAAAGTTTCAATCGCACTGTATGTGTGCGCCCGCACGTGGTATTTTGTGGAAGAGCCACACTCAAGGGGCCAAAGAGTCCATGGAAACAGAGTGAGTGAGTATGTATGTGTAGACAGTGTTGGTTCAGGGCAGTGTTCGGCAAACTGCGGCTCGCGAGCCTCGGTTTGCCACTCTGCTGACTAGTGAGTTTGCTGACCACTGGATAAGTGTTTAATCACAAGGAACAACAACAGCCTATAATTATTGGAATCGAGAATCTAGGTCAGTGGTCGGAAAACTCATTAGTCAACAGAGCGGCAAACCAAGGCTCGGGTGCCGCATGTGGCTAGCGATCTGCAGTTTGCCAACCACTGGTCTAGGGTAAGCCTACAGGCCCTGCCAAGCTCAACTATTGGCCACCTATATTCATGGTCCCTTTATTGGCCCTTGCTAGGCAATCAGAATGAAAGCCTTGGAGCTCATATCGAGAGCCTGGGATTGATGGCAAACAGCAGTGGGAAGATGGTGGATCTCGGTATACCTTGGTATACCTCAGGAAGGCACATTCCTCAGGTATGTTCAGCATGTTCTGGGGTTCAGAGGCCAATCCCCTACTCACTATCTGTCCTCCAGTGGCTTCAGGGAATCCGAAACACTCTGGGCCTGACGCCTCCATTGTCACATGGCACTGCCTGCAATTTCTTTCCAGCCTGTCCTGGTGCTGCTCCATCAGAGCCTCTAACCTTTGAGTTGGACCAGTCCCCTTTGAGAGGGGACCAGTCCCTGCCTCCAGTTCCCAGCTCCCTCACTCCACAAACCACCCCTCTCCTGCATCTGGCAAACCCACGTTCTCCACACATGCGCTGGGTTGCTCCACTCTGCCTTCCACCTTAAAGTCTTCAGCGTCCAAGTGCCATTCTCTGGGCTGTTTTCATTTAATGAGAGGTGGGATTTTCTCTCCTGCCTTGAAGCCTAGAGACTAGAAATTTATTCATCTACCCTCACATTCATCCATTTGTTGACCCATCCACTAAGCTTCCCACCCATCTGGGTATCTATCCATACATCCTTCCCTCCCTCCATTCATCCATACCCATCTTTTTATCCATTCTTTCATCCACTTGTCCCTCATCCATCTGTCCAACTCATTCTTGACCAGAGAACCATAACATAGTAGGGCAGGAAGGAACATTAGCCCTGCTAATTTACCTTCTTTATCCCCCAAAGAAAACTAGGGCCTAATCTCCTTTCACCAGTTACTAACCACGTGGGCTTATATAAATATATTTAATCTCTCAGGGCATTTTTTTTTCCTTCATCAATACAATGGGGATAATATCAAATCCTTCTACCTCACAGAGCTGCTGTGAAGTATGCTGCTTCAGCCAAGACTGACTGGCTCTATGTTACATAACAGGCACTATCATTGTTTAAACTGGTCCTTGTCCTCTAAGAGCCGGCAGCTATCGGGAAGACATGTAACCTCAACAGGTCAGCTGGGTCAAGGGCAGGAAGAATTCTCTGGGAGAACAGCTTCTTGGAGTCGGGGGGTGGGGGGCGGGGGTGGTCAGGAAAAGCTCCAGAAAGAAGGAACCATCAAAGCTGGCCTTGGAGGAGGATCCATTCAGATATGTAGAGGTGGAAGAAAGGGCATATTGGTGGAGGGAACAGAATAAGCAAAGGCAGGAGGCAGAGCATGCTGGGGGCCTGGCTGATGTGCCTGGAGGCCAAGGGTGGGTAGCCTGGAAAGGCAGGACTGCTGGAATCTCCAAGGGCAGCACAACAGGGTTGGAGAAGAGCCAACGGCCGTGGAAAGCGCAGCAAGCCAGGGCAAACCACAGTGATTCCTCACTCTGCGGCTTTTACTCAGATCCGTGACGGCCAGACAGGAAAAAATTATCTGCATGGTGACAGCCAGGCCTCGGGAGAGACGACTCCTGCCGCCTAGAAGGAAGCCAGCTCCTGGCATTTCTGACCTTTGTGTCGCTAAATATATCATTGGCGACAGTGGCTCGTGCCCCCGAGGCTGTGGGGCCATCAGACAAGGCTTCCACAGCAGGCTCCCTGTCTCTGTGGCTCAGCCAGGGCCTCATTATACCAGCTCCCTGGGGAATCTGAACTCAGGACCAGGGGACCAAGGTGGCAATGGTGTCTCAGGTCTAACCCGCAGAAAGGCCTCCTGTATGCCAGGTACCATCCTGGGGCTCTGGTCTCCCTCCATTCACACAGGAGGAAACAGGCTCAGCCAGATGACACTTGCCCTAGCCCACACTGAGACAGCAGGAAGACCCAAACCCAGGCCCCAGCCAGGTCCAAGGCCTGTGCTCTCACCTCTACTGTGCCCCTCTCAACATTCGCCCTGCCCTCGAGGTGGTGGTCTCTGCCTGCACATGACCCTGCAATGACCCATATTTCTCCCTCACAATTGATCTTTCTGCCTCTGGTCTTAGTGGATTTTCCCGGCACTGCTGAGAGGTAGGGGACATCATTATGCATGCTTTATAGGTGAAGACACTAAGGCCCAGAAGGACAAGGGCCATGCTCCTGGTGTGTGGACTGGTCAGGGGACAAGTTAGGAGCACCATGGCAACAGGGGGAGAAGCACGCTGCCCTGGGCAACCCTGAGCAGATGACAGCCACATGCGCTTCCAGGAGCCCAGCCTCTGGCCCTCAGCCCAGGGCTCTGGCTGGCTCGAGGTAGCTCAGCAGGTGACTGTGTTTCTCACAGCTGCTCAGAGAGCCCCTGAGGTTGAGCATAAAACATTAATCTCTAAGTGTAAGATGCTGGCCCCGGGGTCTAAAGCATGTTCACAGTCCTGGTGACAAGACCCAAGGAAGTCCCATTTCCCTATTCTACCACCTGCAGGAGTAGAGACATTCCCTGGGGAACCAATGAAGCCGCCCTGGTCACAGACCCCGGCCCCCCCGCAAAGACACTAGGTTCCTATTCTCAGACCCTCTAGTGGGTAAGGCCAGTGTCTGCAGAGCATCCTAGAAAGAGGCCTCATGTGCTAAATGGTGCCTGATGGAACACTAGGCTGTGCCATGCACTGTGCTGGGGGCTTTCTGTAGCTTCTTTCTTTTGGTCTCATAGCAGCCCCTTGACATGGGGTCTCTTACTATTGCCCCCTCATAGCTGAGGTGGCTGAAACTTGCAGAGGTCACACAGCTAGGTATGGACCTTGGCAGTTCGGCTCCAGTCTGCTATGCTAATTACTATACTAACCGTCTTCTCTCAACAACACACCTGGAGGGAGAGCCAGGTGAGCAGCCATCGAGGGCCATGTGAATGGAAATTGCTCACAGGACTTTGTCTGGAAGGGTCCCTTACCTCTGGCTCCCTCATCAACTTCTCTCCAGCTGCACAGCCCTCTCAGGGAACAGGTCACCCCTTCATGTGTGGTGGCCATGAGTGGCCCCACAATCTCCTCCCCTTTCTAAGGCCCCTCTCTGAGGCCCAGATGCCTGTAGGTCCAGACTCTGCGGCCCCTATGGCAGGTGTCTGTTACCGAGGAAGTGCTCAATATTTTTTGAATGAATGAGTGCTAACAGCAGCCCCTGGCAGGGGACCTACACAGACTCTTTATGTGCAGAGTAGGGATGTAGGGAGAGAAGTCCCTTCCTGCACTGAGGATGGGAAAGGAAAGCAGTAAAGTGGGGGAGCCATGAGGGGCAGTAGTCCAGGGGTTTGTGCAATGGAGCAGGAGCCAGGGTGAGCAGGATCAGGCCTGCCAGGCCAGCAGGGTCTGGGTTGTGTTGGGTGGATGGGGCAACGGAGGCTCTGCTCTGGCTCTGGCTTGAGGAAGTTTCCTCTGGCTGCCATGGCCCAGGCTGAAGAAGCATCTGATCCCTGGCCCAGTGAGGCTGGTCCCTGCAGCCTCCTGAGCTCAGCTGCCTGGGGCCACCTCAGCTAACATTAGCTCATCCCCATCCGGCCTGGCGTCGGTGTGGCGGGGCAGCTCAGCCCCAGACTGAGTACCACCCCCTGGCACCAGTAGGAGCCACAGCCCTAGCGCCTGTCCTGCAGCAGCTCAGGGGTCTGCCAGGCTCCTGTTGCCACTGTTCTCCGTGCCTGTAAAGAAGAGATTCTTTAATCCTGAGCTTTGATGCATACCCCTGCCTGCCAGCCTTTCCATGGTGGCATACTTGTCAGCATCTCAGGTGCCCGTGCTTGGCTCCTGACCACAGCCTGGTGCCAATGGTCGGTCCTACTCCCGTCTCCACCTGTAGGTGAAAGTTCTGCCATTCATCTCTCTCATTCCTCAGTACAGCTGAGCAGGATGAGCTTTCCATTACAACAGATGGGGAGACTGAGGCTCTGAGGGGACCGTGACCTGCCCAGGACGCACAGCAGATTTGTGGCAGCACCAAGGCAGAAGCCAGGCATTCTGAAATCCGGCCCCTGGGAGGCCGACTCTGGAAGGAGGAGCCCTCAGGGCCAAGGTAGGTGAGGTGACCCCTAAGAGAGGTATTTGAAGGGATAGTCAGTGCAGAAAGAAGGAAGTGGCCAGGGAACAGGTGAGGGTTTGCTTGGCCCTTTTAGAGCCAAGCGCTGATAGAAAGACAGTAACGGAACCCATGGTAATTAAGCACTTGTGTTCAGGGTTCTAGGCGAAGTGCTTAATACCTTCAATCTTCATGACTTCCTTATGAGTCAGGTGCTATTAATATCCCTCTCTTGAGGCTCAGACAGGTTAGGGAACTTGTCCAAGGTCACACAGCTGAGAAGTGGTTGAGCTGGGATTGGAACTCAGGTCTCCTGGCTCAGGAGGCTGTGCTTTTGGGACAGAACAAGGCTCCAGGTTGCAGTGCCAAGGTCAGGTAGCCAGGAAGAGGGAGCCAGCTGTGAAGCCTACCCACTTCCTACTGAAGACATGATGAAGGCTCAAAGCAGGGGGATTCAGGAGGAAAAGAGTATGCTAGGCCTTCTAGGGACAGAATCTGTGTTGAAAGCCAGTAACAAATGCCTAGAACTTCCCACCAACACAACTGGTAGAGGAAAGGGACCCATGGGAGGGGAAATGGAAGGGAGAGATGTGGACAGGGAAGGATTCGGGAAGGGAGAAGGAGAAAAAAAAATCTAGCTGGCCATCAGGGGAAACAGTCCTAAGGGAGTTGGACTTGTGCCTTGGGCTGGACTGAGTGGACCTGGGAATTTAGTGTCCTTGCAATGTCACCATCTTAAGAGCTTGTGCGTCCTGGTTTTAGAAAACAACTTGGTAGCCTCTGAGCCACTGCTGTTGGTAGTGCTTGGGCTGATGCTGCATGGAGGAGTTTGGAGAGATGGAGGGGCCAGTATGTGAAGGGCCTCATCTGGTCTTGGGCCTCATTCATCTGGGACTCTTGTGGCAGGTGGAACCCTGACTAGGGCACCCAGCACTGCCTCAGCCTCTGCATCAGGGCTGCAGGCTTGTGGGATGAAGGGACTGTGAGGCAAGGAAGGAGGGTAACAGGCTCAAAGGTGATGTGCCAGTGTCGGACCTATGCCTTGAATTGTGGCTCCTTATCATTCTTTCAATCAATATTTATTTAGTAGCCACTATGTGCCAGACCCTCTTCTAGGTTCTAAGCAAAGAACAATGTATAAAAGAGACAAAAATCCATGCCCTCGTGGAACTTACATTCTTGTGGGGGGAAACAGACAAGAAACAAGGTAAGTATTACACTTAGATGGCAGTAAATGCCAAAGAGAAAACAGGAAAGCATGAAAGGGGGAAGGGAATGGCAGGGTGCAATCTGAGACAATGACATCTGAGTGCAGACTTGAAGATGAAGGAGGAGGAATCTCAAGAGCATAGGTCCTGAGGCAGAAGCAGAGCAGCTGCTGGTGGAAACCAAGGAGGCCAGAATGAGCACAGAGGAGAGAAGCAGGGGAGCAGAGGGGTGGGTGGGATGCAGGAACTCAGTGGAGATTGTAACAGGCTCCCTATAACCCTTAGAGGACTGGGTTCCTCCCCCGAGTGAGACAGAGCAGGGTGGCTCGGTCTGACTAGCATTTTACCAGGATGGCCCTGACCATGGTGTGGAGAAGGTGCTGGCAAGGACAGAAGCAGTTTGCAGCAATCCCAGGGACAGAAGATGCAGCTTCAACCAGGAAGGTGACGGTGAAGGTGGTGAGACTGGGTACGTTTTCAACGTGAAGACCACAGGATATGCTGAGGTGTGAGAGAAAGAGAGGCCAGGATGATGGCAAAGTTTCTGGTTTGAGCAACTGGACACAGTTGCCATTTACTGACATGGGGACTCATGCCCAGGCCCATCACCCTAACTAATGCCAACGTCTTGGGCACCAGGAAAGGCCAGTATCACCGGTGAAGCTTTGCTACCCTGAACGTACCTGTTCAGGCCCCTCTGTATCCTCACACTTCCCCTCGACTGTGAACTAGTTGCCCACACCTGTACTTCTCAGACTCTCATGTATGATTCATCTGGGACTCTTGTTAAAAATGCAGATTCTGAATGAGTAGGTCTTGGGGAGAGGGATGCTAAACTCTTCTCTTCTAAACACTGCCCAGGCGATGTTGATGCTTTGCTCAGAGGACCACACTGAGTAGCAAGAGCCCCCATGTACCCCACTGCAGACCCTCGCTCTCTGAGCATCAGCATCATTTGGGAGTGGAAACATACTGGCCTGACCCTACGACCTAAGAGTCAAATTCTTGCTAGACAGAGCCCAGGAGCCTGACCAATTTTGAAGCATCCCAAGTAATCTGAGAGTCAGCCATGGGTGGGAGTCTTCCAGCAAACTCCCCTACTATCCCCTAGCAGCCACTGCATACATCCCTACCCCAGCCTCATCCAGCACAGCTTGCGGCTCCCCTCTCCACAGCGCCCCTACATCATCGAAGCTAGCCCCCACCCTGTTCCAGCCCTACAGCCTGGCACAGCATCTCTTCTCTTGAGTGTACCTTCCTGCAGCTCTCAGAGGGCAAATAGCCAAGAGACAGGCCTGGGAAAGAGGGAAACAGGTGTCACCCACTGGGTGTGAGCAAACACACCCTAAAGAGGTGGTACCCCGAGTCTGTGCCTATGAAAGCGTGTCACGGATATCTCCCAGGGGCCCAGCACCAGAACAGATGTGATTACTATGCCTTGAATGAAAGGATGAGAGCAGGTTGAGGGAATCTGCTGAATGAGTGTAGGAGGAAGCTCTTTAGACCTCACTGCCATGGGCTTCTACCCTTGCCAGGAGAGTTCACAGGTACCCTAGAGAAGAGCTGAGCTGAGGAGGAGGAAGGAGAGCTGGGGAAGGACTAACATGGCTCCCACAGAGCCTCTGGGAAGTTGAAGCCCAGAATTCCTCTACTCCTGGAATATTGGACCTGGGAAGGGAGTTGGTGGTCATGTAGAATGACCTCTGTATTTTACAGGTGGAGAAACTGCAGCCTGAAGGGACCATGGAACTTGCCCAAGGGAACCTGGTTGGTTTAATGGCCTAGCTACAGATCTTGATCCAGCTCAGTTGCATGATACCCGCAACCAGGGAGGGCCTTGTCCGTGGCCTCATCTCTCCACATACCTGGGCAGGTCCCTCATCCTGAGGACCTGCCTGTCCCCAGCCACAAGCCTCCATAGCCGAACTCAAATCATGTAAACCTGGTGACTCCGGGCCCAATCCAGATCCCTCACTCTTAAAGGAGGGCATCAAGGGCCAGAATAGCCAGGCTAGGCTTTAGGGACCTTGAGGGATGGTCTTTCGTGTTCAGCAAAAACTAGAAAAGGGACAGTGATGGAGGGGAAGAGATGAGCCAAAACCCAGAGGTTGGAATGAGGGCTGAAGGTGAGGATGCCAGCGAGAAGCCTGTCAGAAGGGAGTGGGAGATATGGTAGGTCCCAGAGCTGAAGGCCTCAAATGCCAAGCGGAGGAGGAGCCAGCATTGCTACTGTGCATTGCCTCATGCAGAATAACTTGTGATCTTCCCCAAGCTCTCTGCCCGCTCCCTGCAGGCCATAGGGAGCCAGCAGTTGGGGCTGCTTGAGGCACCTTCTGAAAACCCTCTTCCTGGAGCTGCCAGAGGGAGGGAACCAGATAAACACCCAAGCCTGGGCCACAGCAAGCCAGAGACCCCACCATCCTTGGAAGCGACAGGCGGCAGTACTGAGCAGTGGTTATGGGCAGAACTCCAGTAGCAGGCCAACCCAGGTCTGAATGCTGGCTCTACCACTCGTCAGCTAAATGACCTTGAATAAGTTACTATACTTCTCAGAGACTCAGCAGCCTCATCTGTGACATTGGCAGGCTAATAATAATAGAGTTCCATGGGGTTCTTGTGAAAATTAAATGAGAATATGTAAATTAAACTCTTAAGACTTCTGACACATAATAAATGGCTTAGTAAACAATAGTGTTGTGATTCAGGAAAAGAAGGGGGTTCTGGAAAATCCTGGCGGGGAATGATAAGAACAGGATTTTGGCTAATCTGGGTGGACTGACCTGTGGAGGTCTCACCTCGCTGTGCTGGGCCCGAAGGGCAGAGTAGGGAAGAGAGGTAGGAGGGCAGGTAACTGCTTATTCTCCCTTCCTCAGGGGAGGAAATAAAGGGAGGAGGAAAAGAATTCCACAGGTGAGACTTAATGTTCTTCAAAAGCTGAGAGCCAAAAAAAATGCAAACAGCCAGACCCTGGACCAAGAGTCTTGGGTATGAGTTTGAGTCTCACTGATTCCTATGTGGTCTTAGGCAAGTGTCTTTCCTTCTCTGAGCCTGTTTCTTCTCCACTAGATAAGAATAATGGCTAGAGGTGGCCTAGAAGCACCCATCTGCTCCAATAGTCCCCGTATGTGAAGGGTGGTCCCTCCCACCCATGTAGTTCACGTATTGAATAAGGACTGGGCAGCCAGCATTCCCTGTAACTTCTTAGCTCCCCCCAAACACACACACATTTTCTTTGATCCTGCACCCAGGGAAGGGAAGCTCAGGCCAGGGTGGTGGCCAGACTGGCCTGGGGGCTGATGGGAGGCAGTGGCTTAAGGCCCTGACCTTTTGGTCCAGAGCAAATACACTGGTCATGGGACTGCTCAGAATAGCTGTAGCACTATATTCAGCTGTCTTGGAAGTTCCCTGAGATCCCTGGCCCAGGCAGCTGGCCCTGAAATGAATCCCCACCAGACCCTCTCCCTCACCACTAAAACAAGGTGGGTTGGGGTGGGGTGGAGGGAAGGCTTGAGCTAATCTCCTCCAAAACTTCTGGCAGATGCTAGATCTCCTGCTCAGAGTTAGGGAGCACAAACTGCTGTCCCCAAAGCACTAGACTCCAAACATACCCTGAGGTGTCTTAAGGTGGATGGGGGTTCCAAGGCTACTGAGCAGGGATTTAGAGACCTGGGTTTCTGAACCAGCCTCCCAAATAACCTGCTCACGTGTGACCTTGGGCCTCAGCTTCCTCATCTGTTATAATAATAGCTCCTATTGCTTATGTAAGAAGCTTAGCGTCTGGAGGCGGAGATAAACCTGAATCAAGCAAGGCTACTAATGAACATTTTACTACAAACCAGAAAGCTTCTCTGAAGGCAAGGACTCTGGTTCTGAATCCTGACCCAGCCTGTGGAGTCTGGGAAGACAACACCAAGGAACTGATGTTTAAAGCAGGGAGTGAAGGATGACGAGGGGCAAACCAGGAGGAAAGAGTGAGCCAGAAGGAACAGCATATGCAAAGGCCCTGAGGCAGGCAGACCTGGCACATGCAAGAAACTGAAATGAGACCGGGGTGGCTAGAGCTCGGTGAGTGATGAGGACAGCCAGGCCGAAGGAGGCTGAAGAGGCAGGCAGCTATGGGCTGGGTGAGCAATGAAGGGTGTTAATCAGGCAAGGAGGTGAGCTGTCAGATTTGTGGGTTAGAGACCTCTGTGGTTGCCAAGTGAAGGATGCACTCTAGGTGCAGGGACTGGAGGTGGGAGAGCAGTCAGGAAGCTGTTGGAGAGTTTGCCTGAGGGAAACAGAATTGGCTTGAAGCAGGAGGGTGGACATGGAGACAGAGGGCCAAGGATGGAGTTTAGAGAGTCACGAAGTAAAACGATAATACAACTAATAGGAGTAACGCCAGCAGCCAACATTTACTGAGCACTTACTGCATGCCAGGCCCTGTGACTCAAGTCTCACCACACTGTACCTCAGCTCATCTTTCCACAGCCCTCTGGGTTCTATCGTTATGGGGTAAAGAGGCTGACTAGGAGATTCTGGGTTCGTGCCTTTCTTTACTAGGATGGGAGCTGGGGTTGGGGGTTGAAGGTACCATACACAAACTCCTGTAAAAGCATCCTGGGAAAGAGAACACCTAATGGCGGGGGGGGGGGGTACACTGTGGCAGGGAGCACTTGGGGTGGCTCCCTGACCATGGCTCATGGGTTTCCTGATCTGGGCTCTGAGGTGAGGGGCAAGCTACCTAGAATGGCCCTGCTTCCAGCTCTGTCCCCAATCCCTCTGCCTGCCAAGCCAAGACTCCAAGAGTCCTGTGTCAGCTGGGACCCAAGGGAGAAACAGAAGTCTCTGGCTGGACTCTTCATCCCAGCCACTAGGTGAATTTCCTTCCCAGGGAGTTGAGGAGGCATTGGACTACAGCAGGTGCCACGGAGATGGGGACAAGACAGAGTGACAAAGATCTAGAGTTGGAGGAGAGGTGGGGTTTTCATTGGCATTTGCTCATCATTTTGAAAGGTCAAGTGATTCTAGGGGACAGATGTCAACACACACACAGAGACACACACACACACACGGGATACTCTTCAGCACAGGGCCCACCATTGGCCTTGACCTGACACAGAACAATGTTCCTGATGACAACATGCAAATCATAGATTAAAGCCGAAGGCCTCAGACCTGCATCTGCCCCTGGGGAAGCGAGGTGGGCAGGCTGCCTCAACACAGTCCTGCCTGCTCCCACACCTCCCACAGCTTTGCACGCTGGGACTGCTGTTCCCAGCCATCTGCCTGGCTAATTTCTACTTGCCCCTCCAAGCTTCCCCAGCATTACCTCCTCTGGGACAGTTCTTCCTCTCACAGTCCCAGGAAGCTCCTTCACAGCCCTTGCCGCCTGGTGCCATCACCACCCTTTCCTCATGCGTGTCTGGAGCACCACCCCTTACCAGAATACCAGCTGGGCTCACTGTGTCCCAGCTCCCCACTCCTCACCCCCTCAGCCTGGGCGCCCAGAAAACCACAGGAGAGAAGGCCAGGGAACCAACCAGCTGCTCTGTTGCCACTAAAGAGACCGGGACCTCCCACCCCAGCCAAGGAGCCCCTATCTTCCAGAGACAATGCCAGGGCCTGGGTGAGGTGGCCTCACCACCTGGTCCACGCAACAACTGGCCAGGGCTACAGAGTATTTCTGTGGATGGGGAGTGAGGAGCAACACTGCTCACTAAGGCGGCTCAGAGGTCCCAGGAGACGGAGGCAGCAGGCAGGAAGCTGGTCTGCAGTTTCATCTTCCTCAAGAACACTCACCCCCAGGCCACACAGGTCTCTCTCACACCTCACATACAAGCACACGCACCAACACGGACACAGTTTCTCACACTCAGTCTGTATCACACATAGATTCCCCAGCCCGCACAGCCTTACACACACAGCTTCACACATCAATGCACTCACACTCACCTCAAGCCTCACAGCTCTCCCAAGAATCTCTCTCTCTCTCTTTCTCTCTCTCTCTCTCTCACACACACACCACACACACACAGTATCTCTCTTTCACATATAGTCTCTTTTCCTCATACACACACTGTCCCCCATGCAGTCTCATTCTCACAGATGAAGTCCATCTCTCAACACACACACAATCTGTCTCTCACACTCACACAGAATTTCTCCGGTAGAGACGACAGGATGTCACAGTCAGTCTCATCACACACACCACTGTCCCACCCTGAGTCTCACACACATTTCTATTCGCATACAGTCTTTCTCACACACATGAAGAGTCTCTCACTGCCACGTAGAATCTCTCTTGCACAGATCCTCTCACACCTGCAGCTTTTCTTTCACACACATAGACAATGTCACACACATACAGGATTTTGGCCTAAAATCTACAAAAAAAAAAAAAAGTAAATCCCACCACTTTGAGGAGGATTGGGGCCCATATGGGGGAGGGGTAAACAAAGGTGACAGCGGCGGCGGCGGCAGCAGCAGCAGCAGCAGCAGCAGCAGAGCAAAGATGGAGGGGGAGGGAGGGAGGGCAGCCCGCTGGTCTCTACGCAGATGAGCCGCAGAGAGGCAGCGCAATGCAGCGAGGCCTGAGGCCTGCCGGAGGGAGGGTGGCAGGAAGCCTGGGTTCTAATCCAGGCTCTGCCCTCGGTTCCGTGTGCCCTTGGGCAGGTCCCTCCCCTGTGGGCCCCGGTGTCCTCATCTGTCACCGAAGGAAGTTGGAACGACTCTCTGAGGCTACAGGGGAGAAAAGGCAGTAGCACTGATTGGCTGGGTGGGGGAGGGCACCTTCCAACTTATCTCTATTCCCCTCTACTACCCAGCTTTTCCCTCCAAGTCTGCTCTTCAATGGGCACTTGATAGAATCAGGACTTTTAAATAAGGTTTTGTACACCAACCAGCCTCCAAACCACGAGCCAGCCCATTTATCTGCATTGGATGAAGTCCACTCTACATCCTAGGAATGTCCAGTGGGAGAAGATGGGCAGGAGAGGGGGCTGGGACCTGCCCACATCACCCCTGCCAATTCTGAAACTCAGGGCCATAGGTCAGAGCCCTAAAGATGATCCCAAGGTGGCCAGGAGGATGGCACCTCTGAGGAGGACGAGGGCCCAGGAGGCCGATTCTAGTCCTGCTTAAGCTTCTAGCTCCCTGGGTGACCTTGGACAGGGTCCACAGGGGCAGCATGAGGAGGTTGGCCTTCTCCCTATTATTCCCCCACCCCAACACACACACATCTATTCTAGGGTTTAATGTATGACATTCTGACCTCCTAACCCCTCCTGAAAGGGGGCTAAGACACAGAGTGTTTATCTCAGTAACAGATCTACCAGGCCTGGGCCTGAACACAGCTTTTTCTCTGCTAGTAGACACCTCAGTGTCCCCTATCCCCCTTCCCACACGGATGATCCTCAGCAGCTCAGCAGACACTCCTGCCCCCTCCCTCGCTCCATCCTTCCCCCTCAGTTCTAATGGGCAGGAAGGAAGGCCTGTGGAGCAGTGAAGAAAGAGGGGGCAGAGTCAGCGGTTTGCCTGGTAAGGGGGTGGGGATGGCTCTGGGTGGGGGAGGGGCTCTGCTTTAAATGACTACCTCTGACCCTCTCCTTCATACCTTAGGCTCCATTCAGGCCTCTGAGGACAGAGTACAGTGCAGGCAAGGGTCATCTCTTTCAAGGGAGGTGGCTACTGCCAGTGTCTTCCTTTTGGGTTTAGTTCAGTAGCAAAACCTTTTAGCATTCACCAGCCCTCCCTCTCCTATTTTACAGATGAGGAAACTGATCCAGAAAAGCCACCTGAGGGGCCAAGGTCAGATGCCCTTTCTCCCCTGAAACAAACTGGGGTCAGTCATGAAAGGGGAGTGGCTGGTGAAGACACACCCATCCCAACACAGACTTCCTCCTTGCAGGCTCCCCCTGGACACCCTCTCTCTGCCCCTGAGAAGTCAAGGCATAAGCCCAGCGCCCCCCTCCAATATCCTGCCCTTTTGACAAGGAAGGACAGCCTCTGTGCCCAGGAGCAGGTTTCAGAGGAGTGGTACCCACCTCCCCACAGCTGAGTCCTACACCAACTTCCAAGCCCCAGGGATGAACCATAAAGATCCCCCCCTCAACCACTTCCTCAGAATGGCTTGTGGCTGCTCCCTAGGGAGGGAGGGGGTCCATCTCAAGCTGCAGTCTCAGGCCTCAAGCCCTTGTCCATGGGCTCTGGCTGGCCCCAGATGCCCTTACCTGGCTAGAAGTAAGGGGGCCCAGCTTCCCTCTCCACACCTCAACCCAAAGGGTGGGTCAGACCTTCAGCGTGTCCATCTGCAGACACCCAGAGGCATGCACACTCAAACATTTACACATGCTCACTCCTTCTCACTACTTCCTTTACCCACCCAAATATACACCACCACACTTACATAAATAATGCACACACAATCCACTCACACAAACCAACACACCACCCATTCATACTCGCTCATACATATTAAATCCAGAAACACAGAGAGACCTTACTACATACAAAACTAGTCAGCCTCGGGGAAAAAAAAAAACAAAACATCATCCCCTGTCTAACACACACCACACGCACCCGCTTCCAAAAGCTTTTGACTCACTAGGTACCAGTTATCGAAATCGCCCCCATCCCCCGCCCCATCTTCCCAGAGGTAAGTGTCGCTTACCCTGGCATAGCGAGATGAGTAGGGATCCTCAAAGAGCGCCCAGATGCGAGGCTGCCAGCGGCGCCAGAAGCTGCTGGGCCGTCCGTCCGGGGAGTCGCTGAGCGCCAGGCGCTTGGTCATCTCCAGCTCGTCCTCTCCGTCGCCCGAGTCTCCAGGGCCGTCGGCGTCCGCGTCGTCCGCGCTGTTGTCCAGGGGCGCGCCGCCGAAGCTGTCCAGCGCCTCCTCCGCGTCCCGGTGCTGGCGGTAGGTCATCCAGCAGCAGGGCTCCACGTCGGTCTCGTCGATGCCCCAAAAGGCCAGCTCCTCTTCGTAGAGCGGCCCGCACACGTCCGCCGGGCAGTGCAGCTTGCCCGTGCGGTAGTAGTTCAGAATGTGCGCGAAGACGCCCGGGTGGCGGTCGAAAAAGAACTCGTCGGCACGCGGGTCATAGTCGAAATGGCTGTGGGCGTCGGGCTCCGCCAGCCAGGCGAGCCGCGTGCCGGGCAGCGTGCGCAGCGTCGAGCGGTACGTCTGGTGGCGCGTGCCGCCCACGTTGATCACGATGCGCTCGCTCTCGTCCCCCTGGCCCATCGCGGCGCCCCCTTAGGCATGGCGCGGCCCAGCGACACCCATGAGAGCGACCGCCAGGGGGAGTTGGCGCCGGGGAGGGGGCGCGCGGCCTCCTCCCCTCTCCCCCCAGCCGTCGGGGGAGGGGCGGGGTGGAGAGGGGGTACAGAGGACAGCGGCTCAGGCGACCCAAGTCCCTCAGGAAGGTTTCTGTCGGGTGCTGGCCCAGGGCAGGGAGTGTGTGCGGGATCCCAAGGGTCTCTAAGCGCCAGATGTAGGGAGGGAGCTGGTCCGGCTGCGGAGGAGGCAGAGGAGGAAAGGAGGGCGGGAGAGAGGGAATGAGGAAGAGAGGGAGGGGTGGGCGCTCAGCGGCGAGCCCCGGGAGGAGGGAAAAGGGGGTGGGGGGACCGGGCTCCCGTCCCCATCTCAGCGAGAAAATGTAGAAAGCGACACAAAGCTTTGGAGGGTAAGGTCAGCTGCTCCCCGAGCCAGGCAGATAGACCAGCCCCCAGAAGGAGGAAGGGTGGAGGGGGGGATTTGCGCTCTGTTGTGCAGTGGTCGCCGCAGCGCGCTCTCGGCGCGGGGGAGATGGATGCCCGCTGCCTTCCTCCCTGCGTGGCGGGGCTGCAGCTAGGGGCGCAGGGCGAGCTCCGGCCCCCTCCCTCTTTCCTTGCCTGGCTGCCTGCTCCCCCCGGTGGCGGGCGCGCCTGCCCGCCTGCCCGCCCAGCTCGCTCCTTCTCCCCGCCTCTTGGAGGAGATGGCGGGGCCCCTGGACAGGGGCACGGGAACGCTGCTCGGTGCGGCTGCCGCGGAGCGCTGCGCTCCGGCTCAAGCTGGGGTTCCGCTGGGCTGCGCTCGGACTCCGGCGGCGGTGCTGAAGGGACAGCTCCCAGTTGTGGAGCCTTGTGGGGCCCGGCGGGGGTTCTCCGGGCTGGATTCGGTCTGCGGGGCCGGCGGGCACTGGCTCCGGTGCCTCTGCGCTCGGCGCTCCGCGCCCCGCTTCAGGCAGGCGCTTGGCGATGCCGGCCGAAGAGAGGGCTGCGGTCGTCGGGCCCGGGAGGTGGGGGTGGCAGGTCGGGGCGCGGCGCGGCGAGGCCAGGGAGGTGAGGCGCGGAGCGGCCGCCGCCGCGACGCTGCTGCCGCCCGGGCTGCTGCCTGGCTCTCTTGCTCGCTTGCTCGCTCGCGCGGTCCGCGTCCAGCCCGCCGCTCTCCGGACACGGGCAAACGGCGCGCGCAGCCGCACTCGCCCCCGGAGGGAGGCGCCGCGCTGGGTCCTAAAAAGCCCTGATTCCGCGCCCCCTCCCAGCCTCTCAAGGAGTTGGGCCTCCCTCCACCCCGGCGCTGGGGGCGCCCTCCCAGCACAGTTCCTGCAGCTCCTGGGCACCACTCAGCGCTTCACTTTTCCGGAAGGGAAGGCCACTCGATGGGCGAGGGCTCGGGGAGACGTGTAGGTCAGCCTCCCCAGGTCAGACTGAGGTGAGAGAAGTGTCGCACCTGCCCTTCTCTTTTCAAACCGGGGGACTGTCTTATCCCTTAGTGAACGGAGGCGCCCCATCCCTAGGAGAGACACGGCTCCAAGCAACTCTTTAATACTGACCCTTGCCACAGGATCTGAAGCCCACGTGATCCTTTTAAAGGTACCCTCTCTGATAGACCTCAAAATGTCTCCCCCACCTCCATTCATATAACATACATGCAGTCCTCTAAGCGCTCTACTAAGAATCCAATAATCCCGGATGCTTATTAACTCCTTTCGACCCCTTACGGACCCCAGCTTTTCAATAACTGCAGGCTGACCCTAGTCTCCTGCGAGTGCCACACCTTCTGCCATATTGATCCTGCTCACTAGTCTAGGATTCTTACTTGGGGATCCCTTATGAGAGGGGCACTCTACCCTTTGAGGTCTTGAGGTGGTCCTGCAGGTTGATGATCCCTCCTGTCACCGCAGGACTTCAGCTGCCCTGGTTGGCAAGCAGATCCTGGGTCTGGGGCTGGATGGGAGCAGCTTCAAAGATGACCCCGGGGGTAGGAGTAGCAGTTTGGGCCTTCACGCCTTCCTGGCCCATGTTTGCTGCTAGCGTCTCTGATCACTCAGCTGAGCAATCACTCCTCTCCTGCTTGCTTGTTCCAGGCTCTGTCCCGGGCATCAGGAGCACAGCAGAGCCTGCCCTCCAGGGGCTCCCAGGCTGATGGGGAAGTGGGCAGGTGGGCCTGGACAGGGCTGGGAAGGTCAGGCCCCGCTCCAGGGGTGGCTGTGCTGGGAAAGAGGCTTATTGATCTCAGCCCAGCTCAATCGAACACAAAGCTGCCTGGGCAAAGGGTGATTTAATTAAGAAGACACGAGACTCTTATTTACCTGTCGGCACTTGCTAACTGTGCAGACAGCTGTCCCTGGACACTGACCCGCAGACACTGTTTGTGGGCCTGGGGACAAAGCTGTGCTGCTGGCATCTCTCTCCTCACTTGGCCAGGGGAATCCCGGCCCCAGGGAAATCTGTGGTGGGGGAAAAGTTTGGAGGAGTAGAGACGGTTGGAGAGAGACCAGGGGCAGGGCAAGAGATGAGGGACAGGAGAGAAGGACAAGAGGAGAGACAGGAGACAGGCAGAGTGAGGGCAGAAACGGGTGGAGAGGGGCAGAGTTAAAGAGAAAGCTGGAGTATGGGGCCAGGATGGAGGAGTCAGTCTGATCTGTGTTATTCCTCTAAATGGCAGCTATTCTGCTGCAATCTCAAAACACCGCAGGGGTGGGAGTGCTTTGAGTTTCCCTCTCCCCGCAACCAGTGAGCCCCATCCCCTCACCACGAGGAGGCCCGACCTGCTGTGGCTCAGCCTAGCCCAAATTCAGATATCCTCGACACAGGTTTTCAGAAAGCTCTGCCCCAAAGCAGCGAGGTGATAAAACAGAGAAATGGACACCCTAGAAGGACAAGAAAAGGATAGACCCACAGAGATGGAGACACACATACACCTGACTGGGAGAAATCAGGATGGGGAGAGATGAGAAAGAGCCTTTCCAAACCTCCCCTTCTTCCCACCTAGATAGTCACCCCTCTTTACCTCCTAGGAAACCTTCTGTGGTTCTGACAGCCACAGGGGCCCAGGGTTCCATCGCTTCCCTCTCCTGCAGGAACACCTGGGATCAAAGCATAACTCCGCCACCTTCATCTTATTTCCAAAGAGTGACTATCAGCCCCTCCGGGGATGCTTCTTGTTTCCTTCCCTCCACAGTGCCCAGAGCACAGGAGCTCCTCATGCAAAGCCTGGATGGCCTGAAAAAGGCCAGGAGAGGGGCCGGGATCCTAGGACCCCAGTGTCAGAGACCAAAGGAATCTGGAGTCCTTAATTGAGACTGAGACAGGGGGAGGGACTTAGCCAAGGCCTCTCAGGGAGTCAGTGTGGAGCCCACTCAGGCCACTACCCATAATGAGTCACAGTGGGAAGGTGAAATATGCCCAGATGGTGGAGGAAGAAGGAGAAAAGTCAGAGAGAGGCATAGGGCTCTTAGGAGGGGGAAGGTCAGGTGAGAAGTTTGGGTGATGAGGAACTCTGGTCAGGCCTGGTCCTACAGGACGTGTTAGAAAAAGAAGCAGGCCAGGGTTGGAGGGCAGGGGAGTGTCAAAGGGTGTCCATCACATCCTAAAGTCCCCTCTGAGGCCAGCAGAGAAGGCTCAGAGAGAAGAGCCTCCCAGGTGGAGAGGCGAGCTACCCCTGAGGTACCCCACACTGTCCCAATTTAGGATTCTCACCTTTATCTTTGATGACACTCCCAGCGCAGGCCTCAAAGAATGCCCTCCCACCTTCTCTGTCCTAAGCAGGGACATAAAAGTCTCTTTTCTCACACCTTCTTCACACTGTAAGAAGGCTGGCATTTGCAGAAAAACCAAGAGGGCACTACAGGACAAGAAGGAAATAGGCCCCAGAGAAAAGGGGGTGGAAGGAGGAGTTGCTGATGGAGCTTTAGCTTCTCACCCACAACCACTAACCACAGACCCTCAGCCCAGCCAAGAGCCTCATTCCTTTTCATTCTTGAGAAACACCCCCCCCCAACACACACACACCCTTACTCATAGCTATTTGTCCCCTCCCTTTCAAAGAGGAAGGTTTGGGATCCCATGCGAGGGTCATTAGGATCAGTGGGGTGGGGTGGGCAGGGGGCAGTGCACTAATGACGTGGTTGGTGTTCAGTGGCTATGAGCATAGAACTGGGTTCAAATCCCAGCTCCACCACCAACTAGCTTATGACCTTGGGCAAGTTACTCAAATTCTCTAGGCCTCAATTTCTTTATTGTTGGCTATGAATAATAATAAGTCCTATAGTAACGCCTCAGCTCTGGAATTTCTCTTGTTCAGACTAGAGAGAAGGTGTTACTGGGCTCCAAGAAGATCAGTGGTGGGACTTGAAACTGGGGCTGGACTAGAAAAAAGCTGAAGGCAGTCCTGAGGCCAAATCTGGCCTATGTCCTCACACCTGGCACTTGCAGGCCTTTGATCTAGTCCTGCTAGGCTCTGGAACTGGCCCAAGGCCAGCCCCCAGTTCTTTGCCCAGGTTGGCACATCTTATATGCTGCTCTCCCAGGCCCAGAGCCTTAGCATATCTGATAGGTTGGGGTGCCATCTCGTGGCTACATCTGGAAGATAACTTCAGCTGAGCACGGATAGAGGAGGCTTTTGGATGATAGTAAGTAATGGGACTGACAGGCATTTTCTCCCCAGACAGGAATCCTCCCTTTAATGAAGGGGGAAAGAGTGAATCTGAAGGTGGAATAGTGGGAAATTGGTGACTGTCAGATCCTTAGCTTGAGCACCGACCTGGTCCCTAACCTGGGAATGTGTGGGTGCTGAGCTGTTTCTTCCTGACACCCCTGGGCAAGTGGGTCCCAGAGCTTTTAGAACCGGGGAAGCTGAGAAAGGAGCCACGGGGAAGAATACTCTGGGGAAGTGCTAGACCAGGTTTCTCAATCTCTGCACCGCTGGCTTTTTTTGGACCAGATAATCCTTTGTTGTGGGGGCTGTACTGTGCCTTGCAGGAAGTTTAGCAGCATCCTGGCCTCTTACCCACTAGATGTCAGTAGAATCCCTTCCCCAGTCATGACAATCAAGGGCTACAGATTGCCAAATGTCTTCTGAGGGGTAAAATGTCCTCAAATTTGGCTGGAAATATCATTTTGTTGCTTACTAGCTGTGTAAACTGGTCACTTTCACCTCTAGGTTTCTATTTCCTAGTCTTCATAAAATAAATAAAATTTTGTGAGGATTAAATGAAATAATGTCTCTCATCAAACTTCCTCCCCTTCCCCTATATCCCTTCTCTTGGACGACTACTCCTCCACACCCTCTGTGCGCAGCCTTTACCTCCATGAGTTCCTGCCATTTCTCAGCAATGCCCACCCCTCAAAAGTCAGCATGGCCCAGGGGCAGAGCATCAGCCCTGCCTAGGTTTGGTTTGGGGGAAGATGGGTCTCAGTGCCCCTTGCTGCTGGCTATGGAGTGAGGGAGGACAGTGAGAAATGATGATGGCTGTGGTGAAGGATGCATGAGGGTGTCAGGGCTGCAGATACATAGGAAAAGCAGGTGGCTCTGGGCATTTTTGCAAGGGCATCGCCAGAAGGACTGTGCAGGGGCCACAGAGTTCTCCCAGAGGCAGCTGGAGATGGGAGGCTACCCCAAGAGCCTTCCTCCCTCTTTGACTCCCTTGGTAGGCGTCTTGTGGGTTCTCCTGTGTATGTTCCTGGTGGGCACCTGTGTGTGGGTCAGTCTGCAGGTAAGCATGGTCAGCAGGGTGCAGGGGTGGGCCCAGGTTTAGACATTTGGGAGTCACTCTTTAAAAAGAAAAAAGAAAAGAATAGAGAGTTGGGCACAAAAGTGAGTACTGTATTTATTTTGACTTAAAAAAGAAATCAGGACCAGATGCAAATTTTAAAAATCTGACAATTATTATAAACATGAAAAAATCCAAGGAAACTAGCTTAATATTTTTATTAACTGCCCGACACACCTACATAATGCTTTTTAAATAAGTTATGGTTACAGAGAAGCATTCATAATGCTCCCCAAAATAGTTGCAACATTTTTTTTGCAATTATAGAATGATGCTCAGTATACAAAATAACATTTATTATGTAAAAGCTGCATCAAAAATGACTAGAAATGAAAAAAAAATCATCATACCCTCCTATGACTATTTTTTCTGGGCACCAAGAAGGACCTGCTTTAAATTTTCATGCCGTATTGTACCCAGCAAGGTTTGTGGTTCTTGAAAATACCACCATGACAGTGCTACTTAAAGGTACACTCATGAAATGCACAGGACCCAGAATAGCTGAAATAATCTTGAAAAAGAAAGAAGTTGAAGGACTTACACTTCCTGATTTCAAAACTTACTACAAAGCTACAATAATTACGACTGTATGTTTAGCATAAGATGGACATATAGATTAGCGGAATAAAATTGAGAGTCCAGAAATGAACCCATACATTTATGGGCAATTAATTTTTTACAAGGGTGCCATGACAATTCAATGGGGAAATACAAGTGTGTTTTTTTTCCCAACACAAACAGTGTGGGGACAGTTGAGTGTCCACATACAAAAGAACGAAGTTGGATTCCTTTGTCCTACCACTTACAAAAATGGACTAAAAATGGATCCAATACCTAAAAGTAAGAGCTAAAATTATAAAACTCTTGGAAGAACTTGGATCAAATAATGGTTTCTTAGATAAGACACCCAAAATACAGGTAACGAAAGGAAAACATTGGCATATTAGACTTTACCAAAATATAGAAAACAAATTTGTGCTTCAAGAAAGTAAACAATCGGGAAAGTGAAAAGACAATGCAGAGGATGAGGAAAAACACTTGCAAATCATGTGTCTGGTAAAGGTCTAGTATCTAGAATATATGAAGAACTCATAGCAGCAATAAAAAGACAAATAACCTGATTTTAAGATAAATAAAGGATTAGAAAACTCAATTTCTCCAAAGAAGGTATACACATGGCCAATAAGCACAGGAAAAAATGCTCAGCATCATTAATCATTAGGGAAGTGAAAAATCAAAACCACAATGAGATACCACTTCACACCCCCTAGGTCAGTGGTTGGCAAACTCATTAGTCAACAGAGCCAAATATCAACAGTACAACGATTGAAATTTCTTTTGAGAGCCAAATTTTTTAAACTTCTTCTAACGCCACTTCTTCAAAATAGACTAGCCCAGGCCGTGGTATTTTGTGGAAGAGCCATATTCAAGGGGCCAAAGAGCCCCATGTGGCTCAAGAGCCGCAGTTTGCCAACCACTGCCCTAGGATGATGGCTAGAATGAAGACAATAACAGTGTTGTTAGGATGTGGAGAAGCTGGAACCCTCATACATTGCTAATGGAAATGTAAAATGGTGCAGCTGCTTTGGGAAAATCTTTGGCAGTTCCTCAAAAATTTAAACATGGATTTATGATATACCCATCAATTGCACTTTTAGGTATATGCACAAAGGAACTAAAAGCATATGATTACCCAAAATCTTGCAGGTCAATGTTCATAGCAGCATTACGTATAATAGCTAAAAAATGGAAATAACCCAAGTATCCACCAACTGATGAATGGACAACAAAGTGTGACATATCTATACAATGGAATATTATTCAGCAAAATAAAGGAATGAAGTACTGATAAATGCTACAAAATGGATTAACCTTGAACACATTACGCTAATCGAAAGAAGCCGGACTTAAAAGACCACATAGTATGTGATTCCATTGGCCAGAAGAAGCAAACCCATAGAAGTGAGAATAGATTAGTGGGGATGGTTGCACAAGGTTGGGAATATCGTACAAGCCACTGAATTGGACACTTTAAAAGGGTGAATTTTATGGTATATGAATTATATCTCAATAAAACGTCGAGAAAAGTAAAAGAAAGATCAATAAAGCAGGAGGTTATAAATTACTTGCTTACGTTGAGAAAAATCTATTTGTCATGGTCCCAGTTCCCTTATCTGTAAAAAATGTACTTCATTTATCTTTTTTCCGATATGCATTGAGTGAATGACTAAAGAATTTCAGAACATACTTTTCAAACTCACCAATCTCCTCCACAGAGAGGAAGCCCGAGTCCAGCGGGGTTAAGCCACATTCCCAAGATCTTAAAACTGGTCAGCAGCACAGCCAGGCTTAGATCCCAGGAATCATGCAGCCACTGACATCATCTGGGACTCACTGGTCCCTGATACTGGGGAAGCTCTGTATGAATTAAAACCTGCTGTTAAATGTTGTCTGGGGAAAAAAAATAACTATGGCCATGTAGAAACAAATATTACACTGTCTCACATGTTAACATTTCCCTTTGACAGTAGTGAGTTGTGTGGAGCGGATTTAATATTTAATACAGGAGATAAAACCTGAGCGAGGACCAACTTTTGTTCATCAGCAGCACCACCATCATGTTTGTATGTATCTCCCACCTCATCTCCTCTTTCTTCTGCCTTCCGCCTCTTGCTCATTTTTCTCACCGGTCTTGCCCACTCCTTTCCACTGCATCTGGAGGGCTGCGTATTGCTTATTGCCTCTCCCATGTGACACATGCAGGCTGCTCATTGCACAAGTGCACCTGGCTGAGAAGTGAGTGGGGCTGCAGTCCAGTGGTGGCTGCCCATCGTGAACCCTTCCTTGTGCATGGCAGTGTCCTCGGGAAGGAGGGGCGCCTTTTTCTAACTGCGTACTCGCTCCCTCTTCATTTTTGTAATTAATTCCCCTCAGTGTGGAAACTCTGCCTCCTCTTCTCGGCACCTGGTTAACTTCCCGTTATCATCTGACACCACAGTCTTTACTTTCTAAAAAATTGATCTTTGTGGTTGAAAGTATTACAAATGCCCCCTCTCTACTTTTTCTTATAAGCACCTCTCAGCATTTAGGACATTGCATCTATCTATCCATGTGGTTCTTGTCGAATAGCTATTTCCCCAGGGGATTTTCAGCTGTGAGAGGATAAGGACCGTGCCTTCCAGGTTCTCCACTGTACCCTCAATACCTACACTTTATCTGGCACAACTGTTTCCATTCTTGTGCTTTCTCTCCCATCGCCATTCACTGCCCTAGTGCAGACCACGGGGTGTCTCCTCCGGTGGCACTTCTGACATGTCTCCCATCCTATGTTTTCTGCCAGCCCAGACTGGCCTTTCCAAGATATAGATTTGCTTGAATCCTTCCCCTGTGTAGACTTTCTTCGGCTCCCCATTGCCTTCAGGACCAAGCCCAAAGGAGATCACTGTGGCCCTGCCTCTGCTTTTTCTCCATCTCACCTCCGGCCCCTCCCTGGAAGCAGTCTTGGTTCCATGAAGGCATCTTGCTTTCTTTCACCTCTGGGTCTTTGCCCTTACTGTTCCCTCAGCTTGAAGCAACCCCATTTGGCTCCTCTTTCCTGACCAACTCCTTCAAGATTCTTATGAGGGGCGACCTACTTGTCTGTCCCTTCTGTCCCTACCATGTCCCTCTGCTGTATATGCCCGCATTATAGCACTCAACTCATGGTCATGTAACCAGCTGCTGACAGATACAATTTCCCCAAATGCCTGGATGCTTCCTGAGGGCAGGAACTATGTACGTTGGTCTCTGTTTTCACCCAGCATAGGACTTGGCATTTGTTAAATGAATGAATTCATGAATGAGCCCCAAGGGTTCTCAAAGAGTGTAAGAAACCCCGTGGCACATCTGGGGAAGCAGCCAGGAGAAAAGCTAAGGATCATTAGTCACAGAGCAACTCTGGTCGCTCCTTGGGGACCCTAGGTTGGGGAGAGCAGAGGCTCCCCTGGGAGCAGAGAGCAGGTCCTCAGATAGGAAATGAGGCCCTTCCTGCTGGCATCACATTGTGCCTGCTTTCCTCAGGGCCCCCCACTTGGTAAGAAGAGCCCTTGAAAGTGGGCTTATAAGGTTTTTGAGGGGGAAAGGGTCCGTCAGGGTGGGAATAGGAAGCACTGATGTCTTGGTGGCAAGTGCATATGTGTTAGGGGTAGGGTTGGGTGGCATGTGAACGGGGAAGAATTTTTGCCAGGCTGCCCTTCAAGGGGAGGATGGGAGGGCAGAAGTGCCTCTGTGTGTATCTGTGCGTGTCTGTGTGTGTATGAGCTCTCCCCTGTGGCTGTGTGTGGGTCTATGAGCATTGTGTTTTTTTTCTCGTTTCTCAAGCTACAGCTCAAGCGGCACCTCCTCCCCAGCATCTTGGCTGAATCAGTGGCCCCTTCGCTGCCCCCAGAGTGTTCATTTCTTGATGAGAGCATCTAGGACACATATGGGGATGCAGGTTTGCACCTGTCCCTCTCCTTGCAGGTTCTGGTCTTAGGAGATCGGTGTGCTGAGATGCTCTCGTGCCTGGTTCCTGGCTGAGCTAAGATGTCTGTATCTTTCTCATCTTCAATGATGTCCCCTAGTGTTTACACCTATCACTAAGAGCCTGTAAGTACCACACCACTTGCCATGCCCCTTTACACTCGTTTAGTGTTTCCTCGTGATGCTGTGAGCACCAGAGCACACCCTCTGTACCCGGGAGGATTCTGAGTGGCCCCTGGGGCCATGACTCCTCAGTGATCCTTCTGGCTTCACTTGATCTTTTATGCATGTCAGAATCACCTGGGAAGCTTTTGAAAATACCAATATCCACCCCAGCCAGTGTGGCTCAGTGGTTGTGCATCAACCTATAAACCAAGAAGTCACAGTTCAATTCCCGGTCAGGGAAAATGCCCGGGGTTGCAGGCTTGATACCCAGTGTAGGGTGTGCAAAAGGCAGCTGATCAATGATTCTCTCTCATCATTAATGTTTCTATCTCTCTTTCCCAATTCCTTCCTCTTTGAAATCAATAAAAAATATATATTTAAGGAAAGAAAATACCAATATCTGGCACCAGGTGTCCGGAGCAGACAGATAAAACAGATTCTCAGGGGTGAGGTGTGAGGAGGCATGGATCACTTTATAAACTACCCAGGTTCATTCTCATATGCATCTGACAAGAAGACCCTCGACCGACTGACGTGTGATTATGTTGGAGACACGGGTACCCCTCCTGTCCTTCTCCTGGCTCCAGGTCTCCTCCTTGCAATTCGCCTGCCCCCTGCAGGGCTAGTTGCAGCGTCGGGTCAGTAGTCTGCCCATACCCTTAGGGAAAGCCAGGACCCCCTTGGTATAAATTAGCATTTTTATTTCCAACACCTGAGCGAGGCCAGCGGCGGGGCTCGCCCTCCTTTGGTATAAACATACAAAGTTCCTTTCGCACTGCACACCATGCCTCCCATAAATACAGCCCTAGGGGCTCCGGCTCCGGCAAAGCAACTCTTATGTACAGGAATAGATTACAAAAGTATTACAAAAAGTGGTCCTGAAGAGGGGGTGGGGAGGTTAATGGGGCCCCTGGGACGGGAGCTCTGCGCGCAGCGGATGGGCAAGAGCTGATGTCTCCAGGGCTCAGGAAAGGAGAGGCCACGACCCACCGGCCGCATTAGAGACCCGCGTGTCCGGGTCCGGGGCAAAGGTGTGCACGAGTCCCCCCACGCGGCAGAGCGCGGCGGAGGAGGAAGGGCCGGGCCCCTCCGGGAGGAACGCAGCGCGCTCACCGCAGCGGGTCTCCGGGAAGGGTGCAGTGGAGGGGGCGGGGCGGGGGGAGGACTGTGTCCGTGCTCTGGGGTACGGAAGGCGGAAACACATCGATTCTCCGGCCTCTCCTCCCTCGGGAGGGTTCGCTTTTAAAGCGCGATGGGGGGAGGGAGAGGGCAGTGGTTCAATCTTTGGGGCGCGAGGGAACCCTAGGGGCACCATCCCTCGGGCGGGCGGTGGATAGCGTCGTCCTTCCATACGGGCCGTGGACATCCTCAAAGCACCTGGTAGATGGGGTTGGGGTTCGCGTCCCCGGGGCACGGCGGGGCAACCTCGGGGGTAGGGGTGGGGGCGCCGCGATCGTCCTCGTCCGCGGCGGCCGCCTCGTGCGGGCCTGGGGACGACTCGGGCGGCGGGTCGGCCAGCAGCAGCGCGGGCGCGGCGGGGCTCTCGGTGGAGATGCGCTCCACGATGCTGGACAGGCAGTCGAGGCTCGACACTGCGGCGCTCTTCCCGGGTCGCGGTTCTGCGCGGGGAGGGGGGCGGGGGTTAGTATGCAGGGGTCCTGGTGCTCGGGGGCAGACCGGAAACGGGGGGCCTGCCACGGTCCGGCGCGATCCACCCAGAGCGCGCGCGCGCGCGCGGCCAAAGGAGAGGGAGCCGTGCCCTGAGCATTTCGTTCCTTGTACCTTCCAGGATTCCGTTCCTTCCAGGATCTGTGTGTGCGGCGCGGAGGTGGGTGGGGCGGTGGGGAGGTGGGCGGGGATGGGAGGGTGCTAGGGAGCGGGAAGCCAGGAGAGTTCACCCGGGAACGTGGGAACGAGGCGCCAATACGCACCGCTGGGCGCCTGGCTGAAGTAGGAGCCGTCGTAGCAGTTCCGTCGCCGGGCGCCGGCACCGCTCGTGGGGCCGCTGTAATCCATCTGCAAAGGGCAAGGGCGATCGGCTCAGGCCCGCGGGAGCGCTGGGGCATCACGCTCTGAGCCCCCACCCCCCGCTCCCCGAGTCTCAGCCACGCGTTTCCAGTCCTACTAGATGGTGGGGTTGGGATTAGGGTGGACAGGAATTATCTGGAGCTGTCAGGCCAAATAGAAGGCGACGGCCACGGAGGAGCACGCATCTTAACTTTGGAAATAGGAACACGTGTGTGTGTGTATGGGGGGTGAGGGGGGACAGATCACGGGGCAGCAGTGTTCTCATAGCGCTCCCCATCAGGCGGCTCGATGTTAGCCGTGCGTCCCCCACACTAGGCCACCTCAGCGACACGGGATCCACTCCCCGGAAGGCTCCCCGTCCACCCCTCCCCCTCGCAGAGGAAATGCTTCATAGATATACCCCGAGCGCTGCCCCCACCCCTCCCCTCGCCCGGGCTTCCAGCCTCACCATGCCGTCGGAGCAGTTGGAGCGCGGGCTGGACGCGTCCGAGTCGCCGCTGTAGTGCTCGCCACCGCGGCCCGAAGGCAGCGGGCCGGGCGCGTAGAAGGCGGCGGCGGCGCCAGGGGGCGCGGCGTCCTGGTCGCGTAGCAGCGCCTGCAGGCCCTCGATGTAGCGGATGGCGTTGCGCAGGATCTCCACCTTGGGCAGCCGCTGGTTCGGATTGCTAGACGTGCAGCGCTTGAGCGTCTCGAAGGCCTCGTTGACTTTGCTCAGGCGGCGCCGCTCGCGCATGGTGGCGGCCTTGCGGCGGTCGGCGTTGGTGGTCTTGCGCTTGCACGCCTTGCAAGCCCAGAGCAGGCAGCGGCCCGCCTGGTGGTGCCCGCTGGGCGCGCGCACATGCTCGTCCTCGCGGGCGCCGGGGGCCGGGTGCCCGGCCGCCGGGAAGTGGGAGTCCTCAGGTTTCAGAAAAGCGCCCACGTGTACCAGGCGCGGGTCCAGGTCCTCAAAGAAGCGCAGGTCCGGGGAGTCGAAACACGGGTCATCGTAGAAGTCGTCCGCGGTAGCAAAGTTACAGAGAGAGCCGTCGGGACCCGTCAAGTCTACGTCGCGCAGCGGGGGCGACAGCAGCTCCATATCTCGGCTGCCCCGGGGCGGCGCAGTCCTGGCTCTACCCAACCCCAGCTGCAAGGGTTGCCCTAAACTTTCTGCCCCTCTGGAGCCCCGGCCGCCGTGGGATGGCAAAGTGCTGGGGGTCTGGATGTGTACCCGGCCACCCTCCACCCTGCCCTGTCCGGTCCGGCCAGACGGGCACCCGGGAAAGTGGTGGCAGTGCCCTGGGGCTTCTCCACCCCTAACTTCAAGCCCGGCGCCGGGGGCTATTTATCCAGTAGTAGCCTACTGGTCCCGCGAGCTGGAGCGGGCTGCTGGGGGCGGGGGCGCCCGAGGCCAATAGGAGCCGGGAAGGGAGGAGCTTGGGATCCCCTGGGTGGCCGCGGGGGCCATCCCCCTACCTCTCCACACCCAGAGCGCGCGCACTCCGACTCCTCCCCAGGCAGGAAGGGAGGCCGACGCTGGCAGCACAACGCGGCTGCACTTGGCTCCCGGGCACAGGGCACACTCTTTCCAAACCTCTCCGGCACAAGACTCTCCCTGTGTCCACAGGAAACGCTGGCCCAGGGCGCTCACCTCCCAACTGACTTTGGGCTCCTCTGTCCTCTGGTTTGGGGTAGGAGGACCCAGAAGCAGGGTAGGCGTAGAAGTCAGATCTGAAGAGATTTGGAGGCAAACCCAGAGCTGTGATAGTGAGTCCGTGAGAGAAGCTGAGAGACAGGCAGAAAGGCTAAAGTCACAGGCAGAGAAACGTGCAAACTCAGAGAGTCTAAGTGGGTAACCCTGAGTCAAACTGGACGTGACAGCCTGGTCATTAGGCTGTTCCTGCTCATCTTCCCTGGACGTTGGGAAATCCAGCCTCATCTATACCAGAGTCTAGGATTGCTGCGAAAACTTTGCACTAAAGCGCTCTCAATTCAGCTTTGAGGGAGGAAAACGGACTCCTTGCCCATCTCAACCTGCACATTTTGGCACCTGGTATCCAGTGCCACTCTAGGAGGAACTATCTCTTCATCTGGAAAGAAAACTCCATCTGCTCAGGTCTTGCCTCGCCCTGGCCTGCAGTGCTGCACCAGAAAAGTTCATTGGGCAAAGGCCTCGAATGCCCAGACCCGTCCTGAGAGCACCGCTTCAGCGTGGAGTTTGCAGCCAGTGACCTGAGTTCCAGCACAGACCCCACAGTTTCCTGTCTGGTTTTGTGGAAGTCGCTGGTCTTTTGAGCCTATTTCCCCACTTTGCAAATTGGGGATAATGACAGAGATCTCTGGGAATGATTGTGGTGAGAGTCTGGAGACAAAAGGTGTGATAGCCCAAGTGAGTTATAGTCTGAGGTGCAAGGCTATAGTCACAAGAAGGGTTTACTTCTGTCCCTGGCAGTGGTGGACTGTACCCTCCCTGTAGGCTCCCCAGCTGTTGGTTGGGGCATAGAGCCCTGACAGGGGCCAGGGAGTCTCAGGGCTCAGCTCCTACTGAGGCAGCAGCTGCATTTCTTCCCAGCAAGCCCGCTGCAGAGACTGAGAATAGGAGGAGGCACCCACCCCATGAAATCTCTGGCCCCCTCACAAGCCCTGGGGTGTACCTACCCCCATTGGGCTTCTCAGCCTCTTCCTGAATCTGCAGTTCACACCTTCCTCTCAGCACTCTGGCCAGAGGTCTCACTTGGACTAGACACTCCCTTGGGTCTCTTCTTATGGAGCGCAGAGATACAAGCAACGATGATTTTTGTGCCTTTCCCACTAACTTCTGAAAGCCTTCCTAACTGGTTCTCTGGATGCCGGGAAGCCCCCTCTTCCCACCAAACCTAGAGAGGGCTCTTTCGGAGCCCTGCTTTCTTCACGTGTAGTAGTGCTGAAAAGCCCTTTCATGAAATGTTAGCCTCCCTTCGCTCCATAACACCACTTTCATTTATTCATTGAACACATATTAGGGAGCATCAATTCGGTGTGCCAGGTGTTGAGGATAAAGTAACGAACAAAATTAAGGTGCTTTTATGGTGCTTACATTTTACAGTAGGGTGATAGACAAGAAATGAATAAACAAGGAAGTATATGATATCAGAAGGTTATATGTCCTATAAAGAAAACTAAAATAAGGCAAGGGAACAAAGTAATGAAGATTATTTCATTATATGGAGTGGTCAGGAAAGACCTCTTTAGGCTGATTACATTTGAGCAGAGTCCTAAATGAAGGGAGTGGAGCAGAAGTAGACATCTGTCGCCAGACAGAAGGGAAAGCATGTGCAAAGGTCCTGGGGCAGGATTGTGTTTGGTAGGTTTAAAGTACAGCAAGGAGGCCAGTATGTCTGGAGAAGGGTTAGCCGGTGGGAGACAGGGTAAAAAGGGGAGCAAAGGAATTATATTCTGGAACATCATTGGAGGGCTTGAGCAGAAGAGAAGAATGTCATAATCTGATTTACATTTTAACAGGAGCATGGTGGTTATAGAAAGCAAGGGCAGAAGCAGGGAGAGCAAATGGAGGCTAGTGCAATATCCCAAGTGAGTTATAGTGGCTTAGATGTGGGTGGCAGCTGTAGAGATGGTGAAAGTGGTGGAATTCCAGATATACTTTGAAGATGGAGTCAGCAAGGCTCATTTATAATTGGATGTGAGCACTGAGATGAGACGACTTAAGAATGACTCCTGGAAGAGTCAAGATGGGGGAGAGCGGGTTTGTGGGTGACAGATCAAGAGTCAGAGTTTGGGAAAAATTTGAAATGCATATTCAACATCCAGGTGGAGATGTCGAGTAGGCAAGAGGATTTATGAGGCCAGAGTTCCAGAGGAGAGATCTGTGCACGTGGAGGGCCTCTCCACTTAACCTCTAAGACATCTCTCAAGTCTCTCCATCTCCAGTGTCACCACCCTGGACTAAGCTGCCACACTGCTGGCATGGACAACCCCAACAGCCTCCTGGCTACTCTCCTTACTCCCACTCTTGTTCCAGTGTCTTCATTCACTGCACATCAGCCAGAGTAATCCCTTAACAACATAAATGGGATTCTAACCCTCTTCAAACACCCAAACAGCTTCTCACTGCATTTAGAATAAAATGTCATCTCCTCACGCTGGCCTCTAAGACCCTGCGTGAGCTGCCTCAGCCCATCTCTGAAATTTTACCTGAATCACTGTCCCCTTTGAACTCCATTCTAGCCTGATCGATCACCATTCTTGTTTTTCAATATAGTACTCTGAACACGGTCCTGCCTTGGGGCCTTGCTCTTGCTGATTGCAGCACCCTGTCCCGGCTCTTTTCAAGATTGGTTGCTCTTCATATACCAGGTCTTAGCTGAAATGTCTCTCACCATCTTCTCTATGGTAACTGGGCCATACCAACCTGCTCTTTTCCTTCTCGGCACAGCCACTCCTTAATTATCTTCTTTATTAGTTTTGTTCATTGATTAATGTAGCTCCACGAAGGCAGGGAATTCATTGTGGCATTTCCAGAAATCAACACAGAGGCTGTCTGTCCCATAGGACACACTTGGTAAATGTTGAATGAATGAATGAATGAATGGAATCTCTATATTTGAACTTCTTGAAATGTGTCATTAGTGAGGGGATGGTTGTATTTGTTTGAAACTGAACAGTTGCATAGATGATTAGACATACATGCTCAGTCACACTTGCTCTTCGCAGGCAAGACTAAGGCCCATCGACCTGGGGCATGTTATTTTACGTTGAGCAATTATACATGGCTTGCTGCAAAATTGTAATAGTTTGCCAAAGAGAGATTTGGTAAGCTTGAGTCTTTTATTGTAAAAGACTATTATTGTAAGCTTGAGTCTTTTCACTTGACTACCACTCACAGTGAAGAATGTGAATAATTGTGACATTAGTGATTTAGATTGAAGCAAATATTCTTCCTACTTGTTCAGGCCTCAGCAGAATGCCTGGCCCATAGTAGGCACTCAGTAAATATTTGTTAGGTGAATGAATGAGTGAATCAAGCCACTTTATTGAAGAGTACTTGGAGATTTCCATGTAAGCTCTTCAAACCACATATCTGTACACATCTAGACTTTTCTCAAACCTGAGCAAAGAAAACACAGAAATAAATCGGATGCTGAGACTTAAATGATTACAGCTTGACTTTTTAAAAAAAATATATTTTATTGATTTTTTTACAGAGAGGAAGGAAGAGGAATAGAGAGTCGGAAACATCGATGAGACACATCGATCAGCTGCCTCCTGCACGCCCCCCACTGGGGACGTGCCCGAAACCAAGGTACATGCCCTTGACTGGAATCGAACCTGGGACCCTTCAGTCCGCAGGCTGACGCTCTATTCACTGAGCCAAACTGGTTTCGGCAAAGCTTGGCTTTTTTTGTGTGTGTGTATTTTGCATTCAGAAAACAACCTCAGGGCTGTCATCCAGGTGACAATAAATACATGTGATGCTTAAACTTACCTAACACGTTTAATATTTTTATCACTTGTGGCTTAGGAATCTAAAGGGCTTTGGTAGCTTTACACTTGATTTGGAGCTTTATCTTCTTCAGTCATTAGGAAGCCCTTTTTAAAAATGCACACACACCCTAGTGGTGCATGCCATTTTCACATTAGGCTTCCGCATGGAATTTTATTTGCTACAATTGTGGCTTCCGCTGCTTGCTGAGTTTGGGAATCCCTGGGCTGGGTGAGCATCGTAGATCTCTGCAGGACTGGGACCCATGCCTGACCAAGGTTGCTCTCCAGTTGTGCCACTGCATCTTTGGGGAGAGGTTTGCCAGCACCATCATCTCATCCCTGTTGCTGAAAGGGCAAGAGAAGGATGTTCTGGGCCCTGGTGCTGGGTTGGGGGTGGGGAGGAAAAGGACATCAAGTGTGGAAACTGAAAAAGAGTCCAAATCCTAATATTGCAGAGTCTAGCCAAGGGTGTCCCTTGGGGATTTGTTCTGGGTGAGCTCAATGACAATGTTCTGAGGGTCCTATGGAGGGCCCCCCCTTCCCCTCCCCACTACCCTTTTCCCCTCCCCCCTCCTACACCCCCCACCCTCCACCTGCCAGCACCTCTTCCTCCAATTCAAGGCTGAGTCGCCTGGTAGGCTATGTGACTTGGGGCAAGTGCACACCTCACGCAGGGCCTTGGTTTTCCGTTCTTTGCATGGAAGAGTTCCTTTGGTAGCAGGTGGGGGTTGGGGAGGGCTCCCTTCCTCTTCTTCCTCCACCCTCTCTGGTCCCCCCTCCTCAGCTCCCTGGCCTGCCTGCCTCAGGCTATAAATGGAGAGCCAGCCGCTGGACAGGAATGCTGAGCGTTCCTGGCTGGGCCCCCTCAGTGTTGCGCCCTCAGGGAGTGGCTGGCCCCTGGGCTCCGGGCAGCCTTTTTATATATATAGCCTCTGGAAACCCAAGCCAGCCTGCACCTGTCCCAGTCTTCAAGCACCCTGCCCATGCCCAGACTGGACATGCGGCCTCTCCCTACAGCCTGGCACATGTCTGGCCCTGGAGGGGGGTGCCACAGGGCCAGAAGGTGAAAATAGGAGTGGGCCAGGTGGGGCAGGGCCAGCCGCAGGTCCCCTCTCTGTCCCCAGGCTTTCCTTTCTTGTTCCTGGATGCACCCTGAGCACACTCCTCTGTCCCCTGCCAACCTGACTCGCTGGGAAAGTCTGAAACTGCCTGCCACTTGGGCATGGCTCCCATCCTGGGCCCATCTGGTGGTCAGAGGGGAGAGCCATGGTCCTAGATTTAGGGCCAGGGTCCAGAGATTCTCCACAGGTGGCCACACTTCCCACTTTGGGGTACTTTCCAGCCTCCCACATATCAGCAGGGCTTGGGAGTTCAGCAGATGAACTGGGAGTTGGTGAAAAGGGACCCACAGGGAAGGGCAAGGGCACAGGGAGACCACAAATGGCAGGCATACTTCCTTCCTGCCCTGATGAGCAGGGGTGACTGTGTGGGTGGTGTGTGCACTGTGGGTGCTGAGGGGCCCCTGCCCACTGTCAGTCATCCACTCTCATTCATTCACTCACTCAGTGAATACTTAGGCAGCTCGTGTTCTGTGCCAGGTGCTGGGAATAAAGCAAAACAACGCTCCCTGCCCTTGTGGAGCTGACATTCTAACAGAAAGAACAGGAAGCAGTGAGCACACTAGTAAGGAAATGACGGAGTGTGTTAGCAGGTGAGATGTGCTCCGGGAAAAATACTGAAAGCAGAGTGGGGTGAGTGGGACTGGGGTATCAGGAGGGACTGGTTGCAGAATTAGAGTTGTCAGTTTGACAAAGTGACATTTGAGCAAAGAGGTAAAAGGGATTTGAGGGTGAGTCATGTGCCCATCTGGGGAAGCCCCTTCCAGGCAGAAAGGACATGCTGAGCACCTTCTATGGGACAGTCACCTCTACCAGGAGCAGGGATTCTGTGGGGAACAAGAAAGGTATGACTCCTGCTCTTCCAGGAACGTATTGCCCGAATGTCTGCTGCTGCCTGGGCTGGGGGAGGGGTGTGGGGCTGGCATGAAAGGGGGTTGAGGATGGATGGCTGACAGGGTGAAGTGAGGCTGGGATACTTCTTGCACACGAAAGTGTGGGTACAGTGCATTATGTACACCTGGAAGGGGTGCCTGATGCCAGCTTGGCATTTTTGGAGAAGAAACGCCTGTAGCCTGCACTGCTTTTCACCCCAACAGCTCCACATGCCAAGTGCACCTCACTCCATGCATCCCTCACTCCCCTCTTACATACAGGTTCTCCCCCAGGACTGGGAAGCCAATGAAGGAAGTTAGCAGGAGACAGGGGCAGGGATGGCTAAGGCTCAATTTAAGATCCACCACATATCTGTCTTCTGTAAAGACTCGAGAATATTCATTCATTCGGTCTCTCTCCTTCAAGCTTATTCTTCATGTAATTAAAGCCTTTTTCTGCCTCCAAGGTGAGCACAGGGGTCTTCATGGACCTAGATTCCTGGGATCTGAAATACAAACCCATTGTGGTTTGCTAAAACAACACAAAGCAGGTGACTGTGGAAGAGTGAAGGCGGGCATGTTAAGGGTTCTGTTAAGACAGAAGGCTCATGAGAAGGCCTCTCCAAGTAGCTTTCTAATCGACACGTGTAAGAATCTGTGAACAGTGAGAGGATGTCCCTCTGTCTCTCCTGATGATGATGCCAAGGGTCCAGCGTCTGGGTCCAGGACAGAGCTGATGGGCACATTTCCCGGGATGGACCATTTGTCTTCACCTACATATCTCTGTCCCACTTCATGATGTGTCATAGTTATGAGCACCTCATAAGCTGTAGACACCTCATCTTCCATCTACACCTCCCAAACTGAACACATCTTTCACTTCATGTGCATCTCACTCTCCAAGGGTACCTCACACTCCACGTGGACCTCACACTCCATGTGGACCTCACACTCCACGTGAACCTCACACTCCATGTACACATCTCACTCCATGTGAACCTCACATTCCATGTACACATCTCACTCCATGTGAACCTCACATTCCACGTGGACCTCACACTCCATGTAGACTTCACAATCCATGTACACCTTGCCTTTGGTTTACACCTTCCACACCATGTGCATCTCACTCATGCATATATCTCACATAAAGGACATATCTTCCATACTGTGTACACCTCTCATACCATCTCTGCTTCACACACGTTCCACATCATATGCTCTGTACCCCTCATATTTCTTGTATTCCTCACACGTGTATATACCTCACATGCTATGTACTCCTCCCCTACAGAACACACCTCACGCCCATGTCCACACCACACCCATATCTCACCCTCACTGCTCATATTCTGCATCAGGTGCAGCCACACCTTGGTCCCAGTGTGAACACTTGCCTCCACCTATGTGTCTCCATCCAGAAAGAAGACACTAATGAGGCTGTGGCATCCATCTCTTCTTTGCAGTTTCTAATATAACTTAAAAAAAAATCTTCACCTGAGGATATGTTTTTATTGACTTTTAAGAGAGAGAGAGAGAAACATTAATTGGTTGCCTCCAGTAGGTGCCCAACCGGGGATCGAACCTGTTACCTTTAGGTGTAGGGGATGACACTCCAACCAACTGAGCCACCCAGCCAGGGCTCTATTCTAAACTTTTTACTTGAAATCTTCCTGACTAGAGAAGGCCAGGCCTGCATATAAAGGGCTGAAGGAGGAGCAGCTCTGGGCAGAGGAGAGAACTGGTGATGGGAGGCCTGATGATGGGGGCAGCACATGTGGCAAGATCCAGTGGGCAGCTGTGGGGGCCTGAGGAGGGGCCTTGGCTCCCTACCCCTCTACCATTGCCTCTATTCTTCCCAATCGGCCCACCTGCCAGCCTGGGGGTCTCCAAGGAACTGGGATTAAGGCACACACAGCCGTTGGGCTCTAGGGACAGACACCAGCTGTTGCCCCCAGCAGCTGCCCCAGGCATACGCTTCCAAGGGGAGATCGCATGCCTTGGGGCCTGGCTCTCTCCTCTAAACCTGCCCACCCCTGGCCAGTGGCACCAGGGCAGGTTTCCTGGCAGAGAGACAGAGGGCAAGGGCCTCATGAGTGGTATCCAGGCTGCCTGGGACACCTGTCATCTGCCTCTGCTCCATTTCTTGTCTTGCCACCTCCATGAAGCACTCCTGGACTGCTGCTTCCCCCCTGATTTTGAAAAGTGATTTACAGTTTATGTGCCCCAACAGGCCTACTGTCCCTCCATTCCTCAAGCATTCTGTAAGCACCTACTCTGTTCCCAGATTCCAAGCTAGACACTGAGGCAGGATCTGAGGTGTTTCAGACAGGGTCTCTGGCCTCTGGGAGCTCCATCTAGTGGGGAGAGGGAGACCCACAAATGAGTCATCAAAATACCCTATGGGAGCACCCAGAGTGGGTGAGGAACTCTCCTGTGAATCTCCAAGAAGACTTCCCCAAGGAGGACATATTGGGACTCTTCTTGGGTATTGAAGGATGAGAAAGAGTGGCCAATGGGAGAACTGAAGGAAAAGGCACTCTAGGTTTAGAGAATCACAGGAGCAAAGGCCAGAAGGCATGACAACATGCAACATACAATGTTCCCCCTGTGGCTGACATTGCACCTGGGGTTCCTTTGGACATTTGGGACCTTTGGTAATTTGTGATCCTTCCAATCCCCAGACGGATAAATGGGGATCTGAGGTAAAGCCCACCAGTTAAGACAAGCAAGACAACAGGTTAATCAAGGGTGGATGGAGGAGTGAGGAGGGATTGCAGGGGAAGACAGCAAACTTGTGTAGTGGAGAGAGCCTGGACTGGAGCCCAGAGACCAGGATTTTCACGGTGCTGGCTGTGTGCTGCCGTGTGCTACTCTCTGAACCCTCCCATGCTCCTTCCCAGGTCTCACTTTCTCCATGTAGAATGAGCTAACAGACTCCTGGCTCTGCTCACACTCAGGAATAGGTCTTGCCATGGTCGCTGCTTCTGCCTGGCCTCCCAGCCTCCCTCATGGGCCTCCCTTCCCTGTATGGAGGGCAGAGGCCTGTTCTTTGACTGTTCCCCTGGCTCAGCACAGGGCTGGGTAGGTAAAGCAGAAGCTTGAGTGAGGCTGGGGCTCAGCATGAGATGCAGAAACCTGTCCCTCACACTGAAAGGCACTTGACTAGGAGGTCCCTACCCCAGTGGACGCCAGGAGCCATGAAGGTTTCAGTCTTTGGCTTCTTCTGAAGAGATAGCACACCCTCTCGGGCCCTGTCTGAACTTGGCTTTCAAGAATATGGTACTGGCTCAGCTGGTGTGGCTCAGCAATTGAGTGTCAACCTATGAACAAGGAGGTCATGGTTCAATTCCCAGCCAGAGCACATGCCCAGGTTGTGGCTCCATCCCCAGTAGTGGACCTGTAGGAGGCAACCGATTAATGATTCTCTGTCATCATTGCTGTTTCTCTCTCTCTCTCTCCTCTCCCTTCCCCTCTGAAATTATATATATATATATGTTTGTTTGTTTTTTAAGAATATGGTGCTGATCTTGCCTGACACAGAGATCAGTGGTGCCTGGAGCTGTGTTCTCAGGGGTCTTCCTCTGGAGTTAGATCAACTCAGATGCCCGTGCTGGCTCTGCCCTTTACTTACCTTGGGTAAGTCATTTCTCCTTTCTGAGTCTCACTTTTTGAAGCTGTAAAATGTGACTAGTCCCAGCACCCATCTCCTAGGACTGTAAGAGTTCAATTCGCCAAGGCATGTGTCTTGTGTGGTGCACAGCAGGAGCTTGGGGATTATTATTGCCTTGCTTGCTCTCCCTTTGGATGGAAACTATAAGCAAGCAGAGGGTGGGATGGGGATGGGGCACTGGGTGTCTTGGCTATTCTGGGCTCTGGACTTCTTGTAACTGGGGGCTATGGTCGTCTGTGGGGCGGTTGGAAGTGTAGGTAACCATTTAGTCTGTGAAGGATTGTCTGCAGCAGCGGGCGTCACTGCCTCCACTGTGCGCATGGGCAGCCTGCCAGTCGCCCCCAAACAAAGCCTGGTCCTGGGGGAACAGAGCGGACTGATGACAGATGCAGAGAGGCTGGTGCAGGCAGGGCCAGGAGGTGGGGGCTGGGAGAGGCCCAAGGAAGCAGCTCTGTGCAAGGCATCCCCAGAGAAAGCGGGGCCCAGCAGAGGCTACGTTGCAGTGGCCAGTGGCCCTGGCCTGCCCCAACACCAGTGACAGCATTTATTCCCATGTGCATTCTCATTGTACAGGGAATCTGTAGCAACTTGTCCAGGGCTCTCGTAAGTTTAGCTATGGCAGCTCTGGGACAGGAACATAGGTTTCTTGGCTCTACATACCCAGCCAACTCTACAAAGCCCAGACCTTGGGGATAGGGGAATAGAGTCAATGGCTTCTTAAGGCCCCTTAATGGCCAGATTCTCCAAATGAATAAAAATGAACTTGCCCCACTCATGCCCTTGAGGCAGGGTCACTTTCACCTATGTTACTCAAAGGCAAACACAGGGTCACCAGGCGCTGGCACTGATTTGATCTCTCTATGGTCAAGAGGGTCACCCTCTGCCCTGACATTTGGCCTCTGACCCATCTGGCTCAGGGGTTTTGGGTCTCATTGCCCCTCCTTAGCGATTTTTGGATGAGGGCTCAGAGTGTGCTTGTCCCAGGGACTAGGGAGAGGCAGAGAGATAGGGAGAAAAAGATATCTGGTCTTTGGGTTTTGCTAGATCTATCAAATTTGCTCCCATTCCATTCAGTCCTTCCCCTCCCTCTTCTTCCCTCTCCAGCCTAACCACTATTTCACTCTTCATTATGAAGATTTTCAAACATTTAAATAGACACAATAACACAATTATCTTACATGGCATTAAGGACTCCGGAAAGGTGATTAACTTAAGGATCTTGATCGGAAGATTAACCTGGGTTATCTAGGTAAGCCCAATGTCATCTCCTATGTCTTAATAAGAAAAGAGGGAGGCAGGTTAAGTCAGTTAGAGAATAAAATGTGACTACAGAAGCAGAGGTTGAAGTGTTGAAGTGATGTGTCCATGAGCCAACGAATGCAGGTAATTTATAGAGCTGGAAAAGGCAAGGGAAGAATTCTCCTCTAAAACCTTCAGAAGGAAAACTGCTCTGACAACATCTTGATCTTAGCCTTGTGAGAACCATTTCAGACTTCTGACCACTGTAATTGTAAGATAATAAGTTTGTGTTGTCTTAAACCACCAAGTTGTGACAATGTTTTAGTAGCAATAGGAAATTAATATACCATCTTAGTTTCTGTGATGGAAGTTGCTTACTGAAGATTGCATAGCAACAAGATAGAAAGAACCTGGGTTCCCAGTATTGTTGGGCTACTATACAAGTCTTTGACCACAGTCCTGAAATTTTATGTAAGAAAGAAGTAAATAAAATTTTTAGGTGTTTTTGTTGTTATAGCAGCCTAACCTATTTCCTAATGAATACCTACTGTGCAAGTGGGCCCTGAGAAATAAAATGTGTGATGCATGTGGATGGCTGAGATAAGCCCAGGACATTATGTGAACATAAACAAAGGAGGCAAGAAATAGATGATAGACTAAATTGGCCAGAGCTAGGTAAGTAAAGATTGTTCTGTTCATTTTGCAGATAGGGCTAAGAGACTGGTGAATCTCCCCCAGGCCAACAGATGGTGTGTTTCGAAGATGAAAGTAGAGATTCTGAAGTCACTTCTGAGAAGTAAGAGCCACATAAAAAAGTCATGTGGTTAAGCCTATGTACTCTGTGAGTCATACCATGTAGGTTGTACTCTTAACTCTACCACTAACTTGTGTGATTTTGACAAGTCCCTTAAATACCTGAGCCTCAGTTTCCACATCTCAAAAGTGGAAATATTAATTT
Organism: Lasiurus cinereus; assembly: GCA_011751065.1. Lineage (NCBI taxonomy): Eukaryota > Metazoa > Chordata > Mammalia > Chiroptera > Vespertilionidae > Lasiurus > Lasiurus cinereus. The sequence goes on from JAAGEH010000135.1 coordinate 373,176, forward strand.
ACATACACAGACTTCTAGAATAGTGTATGTTTAAGAGCTCCTGACCACCGAAGGGAGAAAGAAGTGAAAGGGTTTGTCCTGAGTGGCCCTTCCATCAGCTTCTCCTTTACCCTACAGGAGGATGGAGACCTTGCTTGGCCTAATGGGGAGTAACTATCAGTAAATGTGTAGAATCCAGGTATAATTGTATTAAAAATGTTTCCCAAGGGCAGCTCTCTGTTGACTCTCACCTCTCATAGCTCTCAGGAGGAAGGACCAGAATAGAACTGGCAGTTTTATCACTTGTTTCAAACGGCTCCCATTGGCTTAGCTCACTTGAATATTCTTTCAACAAACCATGTGTTTTCACTTGGTGCCCAGCTCTGAAAGACATAAAATTGAATATGTTTTGATCTTTTCCTCTAAGTCTCTAATGTTTGAGGGAGGAGGATTGAGGAAATATTTGCTAATTACTGCTAACTAGAGGAACCAGAGTAGGCAAAGCAGAGAATTCTAAAAGGACATAGTTTTAGCTCTGGCCAGTGTGGCTTGCTTGGTTGGAGTGTCATTCAATTTCAGGTCAGGCACATATTGAGATATTGGGTTTGATGCCCTGTTGGTGTATGTACAGAAGGCAACTGATCAATGTTTCCTTCTTATATGGATGCTTCTCTTTCTCTCTCCCACTCTCCTCCCTCTGTCTTCCTCTCTCTCTAAAATGAAAAAAAAAATAGTTAAAAAATTAAAAGGACCTAGTTTTATAGGGACAATCCAACAAAAGAATATAAAGTTCATGATTTCTGAAATAAGACCTAAGTTTGAATCTCAGACTTGCCACTGTGGGCTATGTGTTTTTAGACAGACTATTTAACTATGTTGTGTTTCAATTTCCTCATCTAAAAAATGGTGTACCAAAACTTGAGAGCAATCAAGGTGTTTTTCAGTAGCTGAGAGGACAAACAGTGATACATCCAGACAATGGGATATTATTTAGGGCTAAAAAGAAATGAGCTATTAAGCCATGAAAAGACATGGAGGAGTCTTAAATGCTTATTACTACGTGAAAAAAAGCCAATCTGAAAAAGCTGCATACTGTATGATTGCAACTATATGAAATTCTGGAGACAGTAAGAACAGTGTTGGCTAGGGCTTACAGGGTAGGGAGAGATGACTAGGCAGAGCACAGGATTTTTAGGGCCATGAAACTATTCTACAGGATACTGTAATGGTGGGTGCATGTCATTATACTAGTACATTTGTCCAAACAGATGGAATTTACAACACTAAGAGTGAAACCTAAGGTAAACTATAGGCTTTGGATGATTATGATTCAATGTAGGTCCATCGGTTGTTTGACGAATGTACCACTCTGGTGCAGGATGTTGATAATGGAGGAGATTTTGTGTGTATGGGGACAGGAGGTATATGGGAACTCTCTGTATATTCTGCTTAATTTTGTTGTGAACCTAAAACTGCTCTAGAAAGTCTATTTGATTTTTACAAAGGTGTATATCTGTTATCTATCACCATGACATTGCTATGTAATGATCCACCCCAAAACACAGTGTCTTCAAACAATGAGCATTATTTTGGTTATGAGTCTGTAAATGGGCCATTCAGATTGAGCTATTCTCCTGGACTCACCTAGGAAGCCATTCTGGGCACAGGTGGGCTCACATGTGGTGGCCAACTGGCTGTTGGCTGTTCCAGGCTGGCCTTGACTGGGGTGACGGGGCAGCTCAGCTCTTTTCTATCTCATTGTCAAGAAGGCTAGTCTGTACACATTTTCCCTGGGATGGCAATGGTGCAAAAGTGGGCCACACCAAGTTACACGATTGAACTCAGAATTGAGGGAGAAATGTGCCTCTTGCTGTGAAGAGCTACAAAGTCATGTGGCAAAGGGCATGGATACCAGGAGGAATGAAGAACAGGGCTCATTCATATCATTAATCTACCACATGGGGATAATAGTGTGTTTACCCCACAGGACTGCTGCAAAGATTAGATTGGTCAGTTATATGTGTTTAATATAGACCTGGACCATTATAGAAACATATAAAGTAGTTAGTTCCTCTCTACCACAGAAATCTTAGGCTTCTTGTGGGACTTTTTGGATAGAGTAAAAGATTCTGATATTCTCTGGAGCCACAGCAGCAAAGATTACCAAAGCTTAGAGCAGCTACACTGGGATCCTCTGCCATGTATCTGCTTTTGCTGTTTCTCAGGTTTGGTTTTCAGCCTTAACAAGCACAATGCCACTGTCTGGCACACATTTGCTCATCATTCACAGAGTTATGTTCATCTGAATAGATCCCTACCCAATGGAAGGAGTCATCAAAAATCTTCCAAACCATTAGCTTCCCTCCTACTATACCTGATAAGTGAAAATGGATTCTCCTCCCTTTTGAGCAATGATGATGATGATGATGATGATGATAACAATATTAATAACTCCCACCTACTAACTAAGAAAAACAGCCTCATCTGATTCTTCCACTAACTCACCAAGGTGAGTACTGTTATGATCCCCATATTACAGATGAAGGCACTGAGGCTCAGAAAAGCCATTCAGCTAGCAAGTGTTGGATTTGGGCCTTGAACCCAAGGTTCTCCAACTCCAAGACCAGTATCTTAACTACTCCACCTTTTCTCCCTTAAAGGTCTTGTGCTTACTTAGCTCATTTCAAGTCAGAGGCCACTGGACATTTGTATTCCTTTCTGGAAGCGTGCACTAGCCATTCTTCATGTCCCTCACATCACACTCTGACAAGGAATGGCAGATTTGTAGAGAGGGGTTGTGATTGAGGGGGAATTGTTCCAGGTCTGTATAGGAGAGAGACCCCCCAATAAGTAGGGCTGTCCTCTCTCCCAGAGTTACACTTGAAATCACCCTTCCCTTGAAGGCCAGTGTCTGCTGGTCATTCCTGGGGATAGCCTGAGGTCTTGGCCAAAACCAAGGCCCTGAAACTGGCTTTCCTCCCAGGGCCTTGACCTCTCATAGCTTGTATCTAGGGGTCAGTGAGAGCAGAAATACAGAAGGGAAGACAAGGCCCCAAACCTCAGGCCTGAGATGGAGAAACCTGAGAAGGCCCCCCCGGAACAGCTGACTGTGGGCGCCACGTTTGGGAGGCGGCTGCCCCCTCCCCCCACACTGGCTGTGCTGTGAGTCACGGGTTTTAAGCTGAGCACTCTGGGAGATTAACCAGCTTTGTGACCAGCTGCTGGAGGAGGATACTTGGCCGAAAGAAGCAGGATAAAGTTACCCTCTCAGAAGTTTATAGGAAGGCCCATAAATGCCCCCAACTGCTGTGAGGCCCCTGATCTGGGGTGCTTGAGGTGCTCCCCCAGTCCAGGTCCTCAGTGGCTGTACTTATCCCCCTACTCTTCCCCTAGCCAGGGGGTTCTGCTGATCTGGCACCTATTGAGAAGGCCCAGTAGTTCCAAGAGGGGTGGCAGGCAATGGGCCTTCCTATCCGGATGATACACATTAGGAACAGAATGCAATGGGGGGAACCTAGCTCCCTGCTTGGCTCAGGCCTGGGGCAGAGGCTGGTGGGAAATGCCCAGAGGAGGATGGTGGGCCAGTGACACCAAGACTGTTCCAGGCAGGGTGAAATGGACAGGAAAGACCCACCCTTGGGTTCCAGAATGCATTATGGAGCAGAAAGGGAGCCCTGGAATGGGGGTTCGGGAGGCTGGGGTTCTAGTTGACTCTGGCACTGACTCTCTGGCCTTATTGTGTCCTCACTCACAACAAAAGAGGACTTTCTTAGACCAGTTGTTTTCAGACAGTCCTCTGGGGAATCCTGTATGATTTGGAAGTGCTGCAGGGGTTCCATGAGGGCTGGATTAGAATTTCAGGCTGGTAGGTTTCTCCAACGATCGTGCAGAACCCTTCGGCCCATTTCACATATTTGTATTCATAAAAACAACCTCATTTCCCCCACTGATGAGCAATCCATCAGTCAGAAGTGATTTACTGAGAGCCTGCTATGTGGCAGGCTCTGTTGTACCTGGTGGAGAACAGGTATTCATAGGAAATACATGTGATACATTTGAACTAACAAAACTAATTTACAACAGCAACACGTTACCTCGATGTACTTTATGTGCAGTGTCTCATGTCAGAACTTAACTGGAGATAGGATTCCTTTCCTAAAGAGGTTTGGCTTGGGGTGATCTACTGGGTGCCTTCTGTTTACCTGACTCTGTTCCCAGAGCCCCGTTCCTCAGGGAAGACCCAGAAAGGGGTGAAGAGGAAGCATCTTGTTCCCAGGCTGGCCCTGATGAGAGGGTTTCTCCACATGTTGGAGGGCACAGTCTGAGGGAGCTCTGTGCCCCCTCTCTACTGGGGCCTGAAGGGATGTGGGCAGGAGGATGGTGCTGGCCACAGCTTCTGTCCTGGATTCAAAGATGGGGTGTTCAGGAGAGCCCACACTGGCCCTGGCCCCCATCAACCTATTCACACAGTCCCACTGGTGCCGCCAGCCCCTGCCCTGTGCCAGGTATTTTATAAACAGCTCCTTAACCCTGGATATTTCCAGCCACATTTTACAGATGAGGAAATGGAAGGAGCACTCCAGGCCAGGCCTGTGCTAAGTGCTGGGAACATGCCAGAGGGTCGGTCAAGGACCATCCTAGTCCAGTGTGAGATCATGAAAATAACAACTAACCCTTTTATATGACCTACCACATATAGGGACTTCTCCTAAGTTACCTCAACCTCCTAACACCACCATATTATTTTCTTCTCACTGTATAGATGAGGAAACTGAGACAGAAAGATTAGCATCCAAGGTCATAAAGCAAGTACGATAGATCTTGGGTTTGAGCCACATTTGCTGAGCTAACAGCCAAATTAACATCATTCTGCTAGCATTCCTCGACACTGTCACTGGGGCAATCAGGAGAACAGGGCAGACCTTGCTACCCCACAGTCCCACCCTAACATGGGAGGCACTTGTGTAACAGAGGTCACCACTGCCCAGGCAGAGCAGAGCAGCCACCGGGGTCAGCACAGGGGGACAGGGATAAGGAAAGATCTGTGTGGGAACCCTGGCTCTGCCTCTGACCAGTAAAGTGACCTTGGGCAAGGAATAGAGCCTCTCTGAATCTCTACTGCCTCATCGGAAAGATGGGGATAGTAGTACCCATTCTTCAGGATTGATTTAGGATTAAGCAGATCATGCACATCCATCTTCACTGTGTCAGGCAGACACTGAGCAGCCAGTGAGCGGAAGCCGTTGTTAGTAACAGTACTAAGGAGGGGATGGAGAGAATGAGGAAGAGGAAGATTGTGGACTTGTCTCTCCCTGAGTTCTGTTCTTGGCCAGAGGCTGGCCTGCTGCACCCAGCCCTTCTCTCCAGCCCCAAGTCTGTCCAGGCACCTGCTGTGGGTCCTGGCATCCCCAGGCAGGCCGGGGCAGGGCCAGGGTGAGGCCAGGAGGGCGAGTGAGGACAGCTCAGCCCAGTTCCTCATTGCTGGGGAGCGTGGTGAGGGGGCAGGGCTGCTCCTGGCAGTTTGGTGCCTCTGTGGGAGGAGAGAGCACATGGAGGAGTGAGTGAACACAGGGCTTGCCTGACCCTCCTGCCTCTCAGAAGCGAAGGCCCTAGGAGGCTTTCCTAGTGTTGTGGTAGGAGCAGGGAGCCTAGCTCTGCCTGCCCTGGGCCTCAGCTCAGTGAGCAGCCCCTGCCATGATCATGTGTCTAGACCTGCCTCCGTCCCCAGCGAGCTCCTACCTTCAGGGGCTGCAGATGACATTGGAGTAGCCCAAGCCTGGTGTGAGCCAAGATTCTGCAAGGAAAGGGGAGAGCGGGGTGGGGTGGAGGTACTACAGGGAGGGCTTCCTGGTGGAGGTGGCTCCTGTGCTCTAGGAAAAGGAGAGGCCTCCTTCCAGGCAGAGGGAACAGCAGGTGCAAAGGCCCCGAGCTTTATCTATGCCCGTGGTCAGCAAACTCATTAGTCAAGAGAGCCAAATTATCAACAGCACAATGATTGAAATTTATTTTGAGAGCCGAAAACCGATTTCTGCCCATGGGCCACAAAGTTTCAATCGCATTGTATGTGCACGCCAGCACGCGGTATTTTGTGGAAGAGCCACACTCAAGGGGCCAAAGAGCCGCATGTGGCTCGCGAGCCGCAGTTTGCCGACCACTGATCTATGGCAATTGGATAGGAACTGCCAATTCCAGTACAAGCTCTGTCCGGATCCCATTATTTTTGGTAGAAAATGGGCTTTAACAGCACGGCTGGGGCCCTGAGTTAGGTCAAGGTTAGGGATAGGCTTGAGTTCCGAGCAGGAGAAATGCAGGGATCAGGACTCCCCTCCTGTGGTCTTCACTCAGCACGAGAGAGAGTTGGGGGCCCGGTGGGGTACATGGCTGAAACAGCGGTGCTGGGAAGTAGAGAGCTTGTTGGGGGAGGGGCTGTGCCCCTAAGGCTACAACTGCATCAGGCACCTGAGCAGCGGTCCCCAAGGAGGGTGAGAGTTCTCCCTGACACCCCGAAACACCCTCTAAGAGTGGAGGCGTCCCATGGAGTCTGGTCCAGAGATACGTGGTCTCACACGCGGGTTAAGGTCCTGGGTGGGGAGACTGTCCATGGAATAATAACAGGGACTGTCATTCCAGAGAAGCGCCCCTCCCAGGCAGACCCCCAGGCAGACCCCATCCCAGGTGGCCGCACACTGCTCCCTGTGGCACACAATCCAGCGGCCCGCCCTTGACCCCCAAAGCCTGACACGGGGCCTGACACCTTCAGGCCGCCGCCCCCCGCAGCCCTGCTCCAGGAATCCTCAGGCCTGGGACCAGCCATCAGCCATCAGCGATCAGCTACAGCCGCAGAAGCCGGTGGCACACGTGCGCCTGCCGCCGGAGGCCGCACCCCCGCGCACACGCCAGCGAGGGCTAACGAGCTCCCCGCCCTGCTCGGCGGCGGCGGCGGCGGGAGGGAGCCAGTTGTCAGGCGGGGACTCGCGGTCACACAGCATTAGCCCTGCGGCCGTCCCACCAGGTGCGGCCACTGCCCCTAATCCCTGGCCCTGGCCCGCTAAGCCGGGCCTGAGCGACGCCACAGCTGGGGTCGGCGGGCCACGCGCCGCCCAGCACCGCAGCCCCAGCCCACCGCCCTCCCCTGCCACGCGCCCACCGCGGGGCCCCGCCCCCTGCTCCACCCATTCTCACCTCCCCCTGCCTTGCACCGTCTGCCCTCCACCCGCTGACCCTGTGCTCCCAGCTCCATCTGTCCCTTAGCACCCGACTGCCCCGCCCCCAGATCCTCTCCCTCTTTGCCCATCAGCCTCCCTGTGGGTCTCCAGGCAGGCTAGCGCTGCACCCCGCTGCCAGCCTCCCCACCACAGGCCCTGCAGAGTTCAGCCCTGCCCAGCCCTGCCCCACAGCCTCCCACCTGCCTGCTCCAAGCCCACCCCCTCTACCGGATGCTGAATTGGGCTTCCCCCTCCTCGCTCTCACTCTATACCCTCTTTCTTACCTGCTCCACCCTCCTCAGCTGGCTAGACCTCACTCACCCCCACCCCTACCTGGATTTGTAAAGGTTGGAGGGGGCTCCTTCTTCCCCTGCCACACATATTTACAGCCTCCACGTGCTCATGTTTTGAGCAGAACTCACCTTCTCCCAGTGCAGCAAACTTCCAGTTTTAATTCTCTGAATCTTATTAGACCCCCAGACAAATTCCAGAATCTTTGGGGATCCCAAGGGCCTCTTTGGACCTCAATTTTACTTGTTTGGAGAAACAGAGGTGTGATATCGATGACTTCTGAGGACCCTTTTGCCTTTTCTTATCCCAAACCATTAGCAAGGTCATGTGTACTTGGGATCATCTGAATGTTGAAGATGGATAAGTGTGGGAGGGCTCCCACTGACCATGTGTCCCCACCCCATCTCATCCCTTCACCTAGCTTTCAGGGTCTGAGGCAGCCATGGCAGCCTTTAGCCTCTGGTGTGTGGGGTGGGGAAGAAAGGACAGGGAAAAATCTTGGTGCTTAGGTCTTGGGCCAGGGCTTGGAGCTGGCTGTGTGTGTGTGTGTGTGTGGGTTTCTGCCACCTTGGGATGTCCCCTGGAAGGGTGTGCCTCTGGGACTGGCCTGCTGGGGGTCCTGGCCTCAGGCACTGCCAGGGTTGGTGCTGATGGACAGCCCCGGCAGGTGGGAGCCGGCTGGTCACCCCTGCCCACCTGTCACCCTTCTGCTCGAGTGACCAGCTGCCTGACCCACTGACCAACTTCCTGCTGCTTCCCAGCACCCTGGGCACAGCGTGATCAGGGCTGCAGTGCCCCGCCCCTTTCCTGCAGCTTTTCCCAACAACTTGCTGGCCCAGAGCACACAGGCACACAAATATCACACACGTGCAGTTTCACACTGCACACACAGACACGGGTACTAATACAGAGCTGCATGCATGCATGCTGCACATTGAATCCTGCTTCATACTCATGCAAACAAGCCAAGTTGCTTCTTTCCAGGTGGGAGAATGTGGGCACTAGGAGCCATGGAGTAAAGGCAAAGGCATTGTCTGGGCCACCAGACACCAGTCCTGGCTCTGTGATATCTTAACTGTGTGATCTTGTCAAATTCTCTATACCACAGGTTCCTCACGTGTTCAACGGAGCTGATTATAATAAATGTCTATCTCATTGTTTTGAGGATCAGAGAAACAATCCACAGAAAGTGCTCAGAATGGTTCCTAGTACAATGTAAGCCCACAATACATGTTAAGTGTTAACATTACTATCCAGTGGGGGCGGAGAGGCTCCTGGGAACACCCGAGACAGTCATATTCCTTTAATCAGTCATTTCTGGCCATCACTGTCGAAATGATTATAAGTCACCTTAATAGTATTTTTATTCCACTTTCCATAAGAGGCTGTCAATTGGCAGATGAAATTAGGATATGTCATTTCCACAGCCTTACCTGGATCCTGCCTTTTATTGCTCATTCTTTGCTGTTTAGCATCCCAGAAAGCTCACAAGCCTGGACCTGTGTTGATTAGTGAGCTCAAGGCTGGAGCTCACACATCATCTCTTCAGAATCTATTCTGGACCCTCCCGCAGAGCAGGATCACTAGTCTGTGTGTCTAAGGATTCATCTTCTTTTTTTCTGGAAAGAAGAAAGTGCCTGTCCGCTCTAACAGTATGACTCCTCCCATCCCCCAGGCCTCCCCAAGGGCTACCAGTAGCACTTCAACAATCTTACTTCACATGCTCTTGGGCCCTCGGAGTGGGGTTTCTGGGGACCCAAGAAGAGTGCACTTAGCAGAGGTCTGAGCTCTAGGACAGTCTTCTTCAGCATCTCTTTCTTCAGGTCCACTCAGACCTCATTCACCCTTGGCCATTTCTGAGAAATGAATGAAGTAGCCAGAAGCACACTGGCTACCTATGGAGACAATAGATATGGGATGAAATTGGGGAGTTCCCTGCTCCTCTTCCACCTTCCGTCCCAATAGAAAGCCTTCTTTGTTCTGCTTCTCGCCCCAGACAAAACTGAAGAAACCTTGTGTTCTGCCGTTAGCATTTTCCCAAATCTCATTCCACGTGGGTCTTCTCCTTCTTGATTCCCTTCTCTCAAGCCTTTGCTAGATGTATATTCTTCTTCTGATTTGGGGGTATAATTTTCATTTATATGCCTTATTATAACTATTATAAAGTATTACCACCTCTATTATAAACCTTTCTGGATTAGTTATCCATTGCTGCATAACAAATCTCCCCCAAGTTTAGCAGCCGAAAACAACCAACTTTCATCATTCCATTGTTTCTGAGGGTCAGGAATCCAGGAGCAGCTTGGCTGGGCTCTAGCTCAGGGTCTCTCATAGGCTGGAATCAAGGTGTTGGTTGGCTGGGACTGCAGTGATCTTGAAGTATGACCAGGGAGGGATATCCAGCTCACTCATGTGGCTGTTGGCAGCCTGAGGTCCTCACTAGCTCTTGGCTGGAGACATCAGTTCCTTGCCATGCGGGTCCTTCCATGAGGCAGCCAACAACATGGTAGCTGGCTTCTCTCAGAGGAAGTGAGGAGAGAGAGAGAGAGAGAGAGAGAGAGAGAGAGAATGTACCCAAAATAACGCTGTATCTTTTTATAACCTAATCTTGGAAGTGACAACCCATTACTTCTGCTGATATTCACACACAGAGGAAAGAGATTACATTATAGCAGGAGGCAGGGGTCATTGGGAAGTATCTTAGAGGCTGCATACTGCATTTTCCATTGGGTTTCTCCCTATGTTATCCCACCTGGCACAGTGCCCTCAGTAGATATTTGTTGAAAGAATGAAAGCAATCACCAGAAGACATTTTGCAGAGCCCCTATAATTCTATATTGTTCTACTCTTCCCCACTTTCCCCCAAATTTTTCTTCTTCATGGGAATCATTTGCAATTAAATTTTTTTTAAATGGTTACCTCTGACTAGCACATCTGCTCATGGGTGCCTGTCTCTTTTCTCTCCTACTTTTTGAAATCTGCCTTCAAAAAATGGGGACATGCCTGGAATTTATCCCATGTAGATAACCTCTATGGTTACCACAAGTTCTAAAGGAACTTACTTTTTTCAGAGTTTCTGTCACTTCTCTTTATGTAACAGGTCAGGACCAGTTTTAGAGAAACCATTATTTACTTCAAGACCTCCACTTGTACTTATCTCTCACAGCTATTGGCTCCCGGAACTCCCCAGTGTATGGATGATTGTGTCTTCTCAAATTATCAGACACCTACCATAGGGTAGGGATAGTTCAGCAAACACATGATGGATATTCATTAAACACATATCATGTGCTAGGATTGGACTAAGGACCAGAGAGATGGGGTGGGGAACTCCTAGAACTCCCAGCATCTGAATGCAACAGGCGCTCAGGAATGCTTGCTCATTCTGGGAGATAAAATTGTCAGTAAGTCCACTTGAAGTCATTATCAAGTGCTGTAGTGGCAGGATTTCTTAGAATGACTCATAAGATTCCATGCTTTAATGCAGTGGTTCTCAACCTTTTTAATGTTGCGGCCCTTTAATACAGTTCCTCATGTTGTGGTGACCCCCAACCATAAAATTATTTTCGTTGCTACTTCATAACTGTACTCAACCTGTGGGAGAATAGACATCTAAAATTAAAGGGCTGGGCTAAACCGAGAGCCAGAACAGTTACCCAGTTATAAAGGCATAAATAGGGCAGCAGGCATGTGGTGAACTCGAGGAATATCAAGAGGAAGTTGCTTCTAGTTTTTGCCCTTTTCTATTGAGTCAGCCATAGTATGGCTGTCTTAAAGATACCTCAAAGTCTGCAACACTTTTTACTTTTAGCCACAAATCTCTTGTAGAAGGACATCTAAATGGATGGAGACCCCATCATTGCTTAGATAGGTATCTAGAGCAGCCCTGGAACATATTTCCATAGGCCAGCCCCCACTTTTTTTGTAATCTAACCAGAGAGCTTTCGGGGATTTTTCTCTCCACTTTACCACCTTGATTCATCTCTTCATTCATCAATGAGCCAGTTCAGTTCTAGGCACTTGGGATACAGCAGTGAACAAAATACAGATCTCGTGGGGCTTACCTTTTGGTGGGTCAACAAGTATAAAGATATTGAACAAGTGAGTTATATACTCTAAGGGTAAAAGTGTATATAAACAAGAAGAAATGGATGATTAGGGAAGGAAGATCAGGATGCTGGAGAGACAAAAAACATTTCAGCAAAAACTTGAAGGTGGTAAGGAATGAGGAGGTTAGGTAAACATCTTGCAAAATATTCTAAGCAGAGGGAAAGATTACAAAAAAAAAGTTCTAAGACTGGAGCATGTCTGTCAGGTTTCGGAAAGAGCAAGGAAGTCAGTGTAGAGGAGCAGAGGAGGAGGAAGAGTAGCAGGAGATAAGAGCCAAATATTAATGGAACAACACCATGTTGAGCCTTGTAGGCATTGCCAGGACTTTGGCTTTTAGTTTGAGGAGATGGAGAGCCTTGAAGGGTTTTGAGCAGAAGGGTGTGAGACCTAACGTGCATTTTATAAAGACTGGGGGTAAGGGGGAGAGGGACAGGGACAAGGGTAAAAGCAGGAGGATTGTACGAAAGCTTTTGCAGTCACCCAGGTTAGAGGCAGTTGTAGCTTGGTTCACCATGGTAACAGTGGAGGAAGTAAGAGGTAGTTAGCTTTGTGCTATAGTATTTGAAAGTAGAGTCAATAGGATCTTATGATAGACTGGATGTGGAAGCGGAGAGGAGAGACAAAGAGAAGACTCAAAGGTAGCATCAAGGTTTTCCCCTGAGCTACATGAATGATGGAACTGCCATAAGCTGAAATGGGAAAGGTTGTATGTAAAGAAAATTTGAGAGAGGAGATCAGGAGTTATGGGAAAGGTTGTATGTAAAGAAAATTTGAGAGAGGAGATCAGGAGTTCACTTTTGGGTAGGTTACGTTTGAGAGGTCTATTGGACATCACACAAACTGGTACTTATAAGTGTCTGGAGTTCATTTGAGAAATCTGGGTTGAGGATAAAAATTTGATAGTCATCAGTATAAAATTGGTATTTACAGCAAGACTGAAATACAACATTGATACTTTTTCCATATAGGATTGCTTGTCCTTCCCTCTAAACAGACCCATGAAACATTTCCACACTATTTCTGAAGGGTGAGTCGCATCTTACTAAGTCTCTATGACTTTGCTAATTTAAAATCGAAAGTTCATGGATTTATCACTCTGATCTCTGCATTGGAAGCCACTGCTCTCAGGCAGTACGGTATCTCTGAAAAGCTGGATAGCGTCCCTACATTGCTCTTCTTTCTGGATCATATCAGTAGATGCCCTAGCAGTTTTATCTGGCATCTTTCTCTCTCTTCCTCCATCTTTAGTTTGCTGGAAGATAGATTGGTGTCATATCAGAAAGCTCTTGGTGTGACCTTCAATACATTATATGCATGGGAAATCTTAAATGGTGTTTTTAAGTTATAGAGTACTAGAATTTTGAGGTCAGTCCTGTCAATTATGCTCTCAGAGGCAAGGGCTGAGGACAGCTGCCAGAGGTGCCACTTCCACCACAGCCCCTCAATACACACTTGGGGTGGGTCCTGGAGTGAGAGGTGTTCCTTAGTCTTATCAGTTGACTATTCTCTGTTCATTTCAGGGATGGAGGCTCAATAGTCAGGGTGGATGTGTTATGTGAAAGAGATGAGATTAGAAGCTGATGTATGGGTTCCATGTCCTCAGCACTCTGCTGTATGAATTCAGAATCTCACATAGAGTGACAGGGAAGATGACAGAGTTAGAACACCCCTAGGAGCCAAGCCTGGGTCCTCTCTATAAACCCCTTGCCCTTTCCTTTCTCTGGGTTCTCACTTCCCTCTTTCCTTAGGCCTGGTTCTCCCTGCCTCCTCCTCCCTCAACCGAGGCAGAGAGGAGGCCAATTCAGGGCCCTATGACTCAGGCACAGGGTGGGGGAGGATGTTTTGGATGCCGCTCTGCTGACGCTGGTGCCCTCTGTTCTTACATCCTCCTTAATTTACTGCCTGAGGAGGGGGCCAGGGCTCTGGAGAGGGGATTAGATGGTCCACAATGATCTGAGGCAACAGCTGCTGGGCTGGCGGCCGAGGAGTGAGCAGGAGGCGGGGGAGGCTCATGCCTTCACCAGGCCCGGAAGGGAACCAGGCGGGCATCCGGATGGGGCTCCTAGGTGAGGTTGGCTTTGAAAGAATCTGCCCTTAGACTGAGGGGTAGGACTGCAAAGTTTACCTGGCCAATAAAATTAAATCCAGGAGCCATATATGTAATCCAAGGAAGCCATCTGGTCAACCATCTCCAGTTTTCTAGAGAATATCAGGAAGGGTTTTCTTTAGCTTCCTACAACTCAGCGGGGGAAGATTGGCTCTGGACAAAGGCCTAACAGGCTATCTTGTGAAGCCCTAGGTTTCTGTATCATTTTGCAAGAGTCTCCCTAAAGTCAAAGTTGCCCCATATCACTTGGAGCAGTCCTTACATCATTACAACACTTTCCTTTTTTCTCACGCATCAACATTCATTTGTTCCTCACAAGGCTGAAGGCAAACCAGATAATAGCACTTCCATTTGACAGATGGGGAAACTGAGACCTGAAAAAGCTTAGTGCTTTGTCCCAGGTCACCCTGGGGTCAGTGGTGTGGCTGTGATTATAGTCCAGTGCTCCTCATTGAATCATTCTGCATCTTAAATATCAAGGTACACATGTTGACGTTTAGCATTGGAGACTGGCCTCTCTCCTTCCTCCTAGTTCACAATTCCAGGTGATAGTCTTGTCTAATGGAAAATGGCCCAGGTGTGGAAGCCATAACCTGGAATCTTTGAAATAATTAATGTCTCCTTTGTGGGACTTGGTTTTAGTGTCTGTGTGATGGATAATATCTTTAATAGCACTATGTTTATCCTTAAAAGCCTAATACAGTATTGCCTTATCCACCAAAAGGCAGAAAAGGCTTTTGAGATCATTGAAAAAGTCAAGATTTGAGCTCAAGAACCAAAAGATCTGGAACCAAATATAATCTTTGTCACTTGCTATTATTTCTAATTAGTTCCCCTCCCGCTCTTTAAATCCTTTGAGTTACCTTAATGCAAATAGCTGTTATGTGGATTAAAAGAGACATTGCATTCTAAAAGCCAACCATTATTCTTGGTATATAGCAAATGCTAAATAAATTATAGAAAAAGCAATAGTAGTAGTAGCACTTTTTGCTTGCTGATATGCATAGCCACTGAGATTGGATCAAGAGACCCTGGGCTAGTAGATGGCTAAGGAAATAGTTCTCACCCATGGTTGACCCATCAGGATCACTGCTATGAAGACTGAAGCTTAACAAAATTCCTAAGTGACCTTTAGGATCACCAGGTTGGCAATCACTATCTTAGGGGACTTGCTTCGATGGTCAGATAATTGACATATCAGTTGTTTGTGGGTAAACAGATGCTCAGTGATTTAATAGTTTAAAGACTTTCACTACTAATTAACTCCTAAGGAGCCCTTCCTTTTCTGGGTCATGAACAGGAATTCCCCACTGGGGTTTCCCAATTAATGAGGTTTACCCAGCTTGGGGGCCTCTGGGAAGCAGGCAGGACTAATTATGCTCTAGCCACACCAACCCCCTGGCCAAATCCTCTCCCTGTCCTTCATCAATCTTGTCCTAGCCTCCAGCTGGCTTGCATTAGCTCTGGTTTTCCAGCCCCCATGGTTGCGGCTGTAGCTGAGAGGTTGAGCCAGTCCAGGCTGGATGGATCTGTCACCCGATCCTGGGTCTGTGCCGCAGTGAGTCCTGGAATCTGGGGCAATGTGATCCTGCCCTGCGGGAGCCCCTCGCCAGGCCAGGGACGCCATGGCGGGGCTCAGAAAATCCCAGCTATCCAGGGACCTTTGCCTAAGCCCCCAAGGATCACATCCACTCATTCTCAGAGCACCTCCAGTCTAAGCTCCTCACCTTAAAGAACAGGAAGCTGGTGCCCAGAGAGGTGAGGCACCTGCCCAAGGTCACACAGCCTGTTCACAGCAGAGCCACACTAGAACTCTGATCTCTCCACTCCCAGCCCAGACTTTTTCCTTGGCTCTTCCCAAGGAAGTTCTGCAGACCTATTGTCTGGATACTAGGGCTGAAATGGGGGTTCATGTTCAACCTCAACCCCCCAGGACAAAGCAGATCAGGAGAAGGAAGTTTTTAAATGAAAGCACATGATTCTTTTAGTATAGATTTAAAAAGTCAAAATTTAGGTCATTTAAAGTTGAAAAGTTGAGGAGTAGCAGGGATGAAACTATGGGACTAAATGAAATAAGAACAATAAATAAGTTTTTAAATGCATTTTACAGAAATAGCACCATTTTTAGCCCAATTGAGGAACACAGATGTTTAGTTTGACACATAGGGACAGTCACCTCTAGAATCTGAGTTTGCTTATTACCATATTCACCAAAAGAAATGGGAACATAGACTGTGAAACAGTAAAATGTATAGGGGGAAACTTGCATTTTTTGTCTTCAGTAGTTGAGGGAAAGGGCAGGATAGTTCTCCAAAGTCTGATCATCCCCACATCCTTTCATTTTCTTTTAATACCTGAATTTTACATATCTCATTCAAATCTGCTTCGTGTGTACCTCCTGAATGGTGAGAACCAAATCTCTAGGAAAAGAAGTGGCTCTTTTAAGGTTCTGAGGGTGAGGATAGCAGAGGCCATATGGTTATCTGGACTGGCCTTTGAAGTGTTAGAATGTCAGGCAGCTCTAGTCTAGAAAAGGTGCAATAGCCACCTTCCCTCAGAGACAGCCTGGAGCTCAGATGTGACTGAGGGTATAGAAAAATCTAGTGAACAAAATAAACTGATGAAAAAAATATAGCCAGAGACATAGAACAAGGAACACTGTTGAATCTCAGAGGGAAGGCAGGGATGGGTGGGAAGAGATCACCCAAAGAACTTGTATGCGTGTATGCATAACCCATGGATACAGACAATAGTGTGGTGAAGGACAGGAGTGGGGTGGGCTAGAAGGAGTCAGTGGGAGGAAAGGGGGACATATGTAATACTTGCAACTATAAAGATAAAAAATAAAATGCAAAACATTTTTTTTAAACGAAAGTGTGCCTTTGTTGAGAGCTGCCATATCTTGACAGAGGCTTACCATGTCCCAAGGGGTTTGGGTACAACATTTTTGTAAGATAAGTATTATACAGTTGAGAAAATGAGATCTAGAGCAGGTAGGTGGCATGCCTGTTATAAACTCCCAGTGTGGCACAGCCAGGATTTGAACCCAAATTTGCAGGATGCAAAAGTCAGTATGTTTTCTCCAATGCCTTCTGGGTAGAAGTGTGAAAGACTACATACTTCAGTTTGGGTGAGGTAAACTCATTCACACATCTTGCTCCTTTTGCATTTATTTCCCTGTTGCTCTTTATCAGGCTTCATAGCATTGTTCAGGAAGTTTCCAATGTGTGTAGCCTGTGGTGTCTGCACCGTAAGCCCCTGGCCCACCTCTAAGGTCAGCCACAGCTGTGGAGGAAAGCTCTACACAGGCTCAGGTGCCTTCTCAGTGTCCTGCTTTAAGCTGGAACTGGAGTCTTGCCAAATTCAGATTTGGGGTTTCTCCCACACCGCAGGAGCTTGCTCACAGCCAGCACATGCCTCCTGGAAGCACAAGGGGGTTAACTGCACTGGGAATAACTTTCAATCAGTGAGGGAGGGAGACAGAGGTTATCATCTGACATCTGAATACTTTGGAGGCCTCCTATACACTCCTCAGAGGTTCCAGCAGAATCCAGCCCTGTATCTGCAGACTAGCCTCAAGGAAACACATCCTAGTCTTGGCTTTTCCTATTTCCCAGACTCACTCTTCCAATTCCATACTGACTCCATCAAATCCCTTCCTCAGGCTCTACTTTCAGAATAGCCTGTACCAGGAACCATGATGGTGTGGTTGTGCCTGCAGGATTGTGTGAGTTAAGTACAGCATGATGGGTATGTGGGTGAGGACCTTGGGTGGCAGAGTAGGATAGAAAATGGACTTTTGAGGAGAAACCAAGATGGAAACATAGGTGAACACCTAAACTGCTGCCTCGCACAACAGTTTCAAAACTACAACTAAAAGACAGAATGGACACCATCCAGAACCACAGGAAAGCTTGCTGAGTGAAAATTCTACAACTAAAAGGAACGAGATGGGCTCATGGAGACTCAGAGGAGCTGCAAAAAGCTGAGGTACTGAGACACGCATGTAGAGAGGACGGGCGGCAGAGTGCCTGGCTGGCTTTCTATAGTGGGAGGGAGATGGAAACTCCAACTGCACTGAACCCCAGTTCCGACTGCAATGAACCCTATATCCAGGCGAAACTCATACTGGGGGAGTCTGGTCTGCAGTGAAAAGGGAGGAGTGCATGGAAACTTAGGGGAGATGCTAAAGGTAGAGGTCTGGAGGTGCTGCAAGTGCACGCAGAGAGGACTGACGGCTGATTGTGCCACTGGCTTTCTCTAGCAGGAGGAAGACAGAACCTCCCAACTGCACTGAACCCCAGTTTCGGGTGAGACCCTGGGGACCCAGACTCATACGGGTCTCCAGAGCACACAGAAACTCAGGGGAGCCAGAAAGGCAGAGGTCTGGAGGTGTAGGAGTGCGAGTGCGTGCAGAGAGGGCTGCAGTGATTACCGAGGGACACTGAGACCCAGGGGCCGCATAGGGCAGGGCTGACAGGAAGCCAAGGCTGTCTGCTCAGCACTGAAATTCCATCTCATCCAAACCCAGCACAGAGGCTTTTACAATTTTGCAAGTCTTGTCTCATAAGGCTGACTCCAGCACAGAAGTTCTCCTGGTGTAGACACAGCTGATCCTCACAACCAATTGGCTTGGAGGTCAATTCCCCCCAGTGATACCAACAACAATCAAGACTTAATTACAACAAGGCTGTAAACACAGTCCACAAAGGGGTACACCAAGAGAGTCCACCTCAGGTAACTGAGGAGGTGGAGCTACTGAGCCATATAGAACACTTAGCACACAAAGCTACTTTACCAACTCAGGGAAGCAGCAAAAATGTGGAGACAAAGGAACAGATCACAAACTAAAGAAATGGAGGAAAACAAATGACTAGATATAGAGTTCAAAACCACAGTTATAAGGTTTTTCAAGAATTTCCTAGAAAAGATGGATAAATTTAGCAAGACCCAAGAGGAGATGAAAAAGGACCAACTAGAAATTAAACATACACGGACTGAAATAAAAAATATTATACCGAGACCTATTAGCAGACTAGAGGAATGCAAGAATTAAGTCAAAGATTTGAAATACAAAGAAACAAAAAACACTCCACTAGAAAAGAAAAAAGAAAAAGAAATCCAAAAATTGGAAGGTAGTGTAAGGAGCCTCTGGGACAACTTCAAATGTACCAACATCAGAATTGTGGGGGTGCCAGAAGAAGAGAGAGAGCAAGATACTGAAAACCTATTTGAAGAAATAATGACTGAAAACTTCCCCCACCTGCTGAAAGAAATATACTTACAAGTCTAGGAAGCACACAGAACCCCAAACAAAAGGAATCCAAAGAGGACCACACCGAAGACAAACCATAATTAAAATACCAAGAGCAAAAGACAAAGAGAGAGCAGCAAGAGAAAAACAGTTAATTACCTACAAGGGAGCACCCATACAATTGTCAGCTGATTTCTCATAGAAATTAGGCAGGCCAGTCGGAAGTGGCAAGAAATATTCAAAGTGATGAATAGCGAGAACCTGCAACCAAGAATACTCTACCAGCAAAGCTATCATTCAGAATTGAAGGTCAGATAAAGAGCTTCACAGATAAGAAAAAGCTAAAGGAATTCATCAACACCAAACTAGTATTATATGAAATGCTGAAAGGTACCCTTTAAGAAGAGGAAGAGGAAGAAAAAGGTAAAGATAACATTTATGCACAACAAAAACATATCTATCAACAAGTGAATCTAAAAATCAAGTGAATAAAAATCTGATGAACAGAATAAACTTGTAAATATAATAGAATGGACTGTTAATTTTCAGGGGAAAAGGAGTGAGGGGGTGTGTGCGGGAAGAGACTGGACACAAATCATACACCTATGGATGAGGACAGAGGCGGAGGGGAGGTAAGGCCAGAGGAAGGGGTTGAAAGCCAGGGGGAAGGGGAGGGAGAGTAACCATTGTAATAATCTGAACAATAAAGATTTATTAAATTTTTTAAAAAAGTGAACTTTCCAGGGACTCAGCAGCCAGGACAGCCTTTTCTTCCCTAGAGATTCTCCCCATATAAAATTCCTGGAGCTCCGAAGTTTCTGACCAAAAAGGAGATGTCACGTGGTTTATGGGCATCAGCAGAGAAGAGTGATCCCTTGACGCGTGTGGTGATGGGTGTGGTCACCTCTCATCTGGGATGTTTCAGGATGGGGCTGTCTCTGACTCCAGTGAGGGGTGTCCCCCGGCCCTGGCTGGCTTCCCCGGGCTGTGACTAGTGCGGCTGCCCCCGCCGTGGCTCCTGGCCGCAGTTCCAACGCTGGTGTCGTCTGATTCCTGCGTGCGTGGGGTGCACAGGGAGAGAGATAGAAAGTCAGAAACATCGATGAGAGAGAGACATCGATCAGCCGCCTCTTGCATGCCCCACAGTGATGTGCCCGCAAGCAAGGTACATGCCCCCAACTGGAATCGAACCTGGGACCTTTCAGTCCGTAAGCTGACGCTCTATCCACTGAGTCAAACCAGTCTCGGCTGGTGCGCAACTCTTTTACCTGGTAATATAGCCTTGGACCTGATACCCAGCCACCTCCTCAGCCTCTGTATAAAAACAAAGGGAATTTATCCAGCTGGAAAAATCAATTTAAATGCTTCCAGAGAAACAGTAAAGCCTGACGCTGCCGTCTCATTTTCACGAGGTGAGTCACCAAAACGGTTGACCTCATGGCTAATCTATGAGCAAAGGCGCGCTGGCAGGGACTGCGGGCATGGGAACCGCCTCAGACCTGTTTCCTGGAACCCTGGCGCCAGCCAGAGCCCAGAGTGGCCTTTCGCCATTAGGAAGTCAGATGACCTCTCCCAGGAGCAAGTCCCCAACTCAGAGCCGGGGCCTCGCTGTGATGCCTTGATTGGTCAGTTCCCCCTAAGGAATCCCCCTCTTGAAGTTTCTGATTGGCCAGTTGCCCCTCACACTATGTAGCTCTGCTTGGTCAAGTCCACAGTATGTTCTTCAAAGATTTTGTCCTCTGGCCGGCTGGTGTGGCTCAGTGGTTGAGCGCTGGCCCAGGAACCAGGAGGTCACGATTCCTAGTCAGCCGAAATGAATCTCTGGTTGGTTGGTTCTCACACACACCCATGCAATTTCTACTTAAAGCTAATGGCTGCAATGGCCATGTGAACGCATGCTGCTCTCATAGGCCTCGTCTCTGTCCCGTACAAAGGTTTGGAGTTGAATGAGATCTGGATCTGAATCCCACCTGAGCCACTTATTTGCTTTATAAAACTGGAGACAAGCTATTTAACGTTTAATGGCCTCAGTGTTAATAGCTTAGATCCCTACAGTTAGATGGGTACAAATTACAGCTTTATTGTTTGCTGGCTGTGTGATTTCCAGTGAGGTACTGAACTTCTCTGAGCCTTACTTTCCTCAGCTATAAAACAGATATTAGCAACACATAGCTCAAAGACATTATGAGAATTAAATGTGATGGTAAGTGTAAAGTATTTGGTACATAAGTTCTCAATACATGTTAGCTATTGCTATTATGTGTTTAGAGTGAAGGGAACTTGCAGAACGAGAAAACCCCAGCCTTGTGTTCAAGTGGCTAAGAATTCAGTCAGTTCAAGATCAGCCCATGTACAGTCCTGAGTGATGGTCAGTGATCTTAGGGATGCAGTTTAACTTCTTGGGTGAGGACAACCTCAGTGTCTGGTCCCGCCTGGGCCTGGGCCTGTCCCTTGTGAGGTGCAGGCAGAGGCTTAAGTGTGAGCCAGAGGTCCAGGATTAGCTAGAAGAATGCTGCTTTTAGACCAGCAGCTCTGAGACACCACGAGAGTCAGAGGTGGCAAGAGTATTGATTGTGGCTATTAAATATGCTAATGCATTTTAAAATGACCATAAACACTCTAGCAAAGAAAGAAAAAGCATACTTAATATGATTAAAGTATATGATAAAGGATCTGGATTCACACACTCAATTACAGGATCATGATGTACACTTACGACAACGAAGGAGGTAAGAGCTGAAGCATATTAAAATCCTCCATTAATACAATTTTCTGCCAGTTGCCCAATAACACTTAATAGCCATCCTCTTAGTCTTTAATTGGTTAAGCAGTTACAAGAGCTAAACGCATTATGCGGGTAAAAATAAAAGCATCAGTGTGTTTTTTTAAAAGGCGCAAGGAGTTACTGTATTATTCAAATTCAGCTTTGAAACTTAGACTTTATTTTGTCAATGGATGTTTCACTTGCACTTATTATCCCAAATTTTTAGGATTAGGCTGTTCAGTGCCTGGATAACTTTCAAATGCAAAAATAATATACATATGTCTGGTCAGTATATTGGGAGGCTCCATGTAAACTGGCTACTGCCTGCCCTTTGCTAGCAGAACCTGGATGTTTGTGTGAGCATTGTGTCAATAAATGCCCAGTGAGTAGTTGCTAGTCCTCTGAGACTTGGCTGCTTGTTAGCTGAAAGTGTATAGAAATCTTTGTCAGAATCATGTGTCAGGGATGATATATATATATATAATACCTCAGAATGTCTTTTGCTATTCTAAGTGGTTTGGCTTTGTGTCCTCCAGCAATCTCTACCATCAAGTGGGAAAGGAGAAGGAGATGTGGGAGGGAAGCCTTGACGGACAGCAAGGGAGACAGAGAGCTCTTCAGTTGCAGGGAAAAGATTAAATAAGGTCAGGATGGTGCCGCTGCCTTAGCTCAGGGATACAGGGCAGAGGGAAGACAACAGATGCCCCAATTGGAACACAGCCCCCACAGCAGGTTCAGAAAAATGCTGTAAGCATGTATACCATGTTGCAATTTCTCCCAGCCCTACCCTTGTGCTTCCAGATGTGTCTAGACTGGTAGTCTTTGTGTGTATAGAAGACATCCAGAAGCATTTACATGACTGTAGCAAACAGACAAGGTGGCTGAGAATTGAGAATCAATAGGCCTGCCCAAAGGTTGCCATTGCATGGAGGAACAGGGACCCCCAATCACATGGAGGTGCAGGTAGATAGGCCAAAGTTGGGGGTTCAGGTGAGTGTTGTAGCCGAGTCTCAGAGTGTCAGCAGCTGGGAGAGAAGCTCAATAGCAGGGGGAGGGGCCTCTCCCAGAAGGCAACCAAGTGATTGTCTGTGCTGCCAACACAGGCTGAGAGGTACTCAGCCACAGGTTCCTCAACCACAAAGGAGGGAGGAGAGAGGCTCATGTCCAGAGATCAGGTGGGTTGAGCTCCCCTTTCCCTTGATAAGCAGAAGCTATGGCTCAGCCCATGCAGGGGACAGAGAGGAAGGGGTGAGTAGAGATCTCCCTGAAGGACTGAGTAACTACCATAGAGTAGCTTTACTCAGAAGCTACTTTAACTAGAAGATCTAGAATGTACTTCCCCCCCGCCTTCATTTTTTTAAGATTTTAAAACAAGATTTTAAAAATATCTAGAGAAGAAAAATGTATATTTTCTTGCATGCCTGAATTGAAATGCATAAATTGTAATCAAATTACTAAAGTATACAGTGGCCAGTGGCATTGTACTAAAGACTACGCGAAACCAACTGTTTTAAATCACATTTCCCATATTGTAAAACTTTCTTGGTTGAAAGGATAATACTTAAAACATTTTTGTGTCATCTGCTTCAGAGCATATGATGGTTCTCTGATCTGCAGATTCTTTAGGAGAAAGGATTATAATTCACCATTTTTCATCCTGTAATTGATACACTAACTGCTTATAGAGACTCAAGATTTCAGAGTTGTAAAACAGCTACTGGCTTTTACCCCGAAGTTAAAAATGGGTCAAAACTTCAATGTGACAGAAACACCAAAGGTGTAAAAGCAGCTCTCAAGTGATTCTTGCGAAACATTATCAATGCTGCTTTATGTAAATTCATAAAATGCCAAACTGGCAAAAATTTAAGACTGAGTTTGTTGGAATGGTTACTATGAAATATTACAACTCAACTGCCTGCTTTCCTGTAGTGTATGCTGCATTTTGAAAAACTCTATCACTTTTGACGTGGACCGAATGTTCTTTCTCCAAAATAAAAATAATTCAAGCCGAGACCGGTTTGGCTCAGTGGATAGAGTGTCGGCCTGCAGACTGAAGGGTCCCAGGTTCGATTCCGGTCCGGGGCATGTGCCTTGCTTGCGGGCACAACTCCAGTGGGGGGCATGCAGGAGGCGGCTGATCGATGTCTCTCTCTCTCATCGATGTTTCTGACTTTCTATCCTTCTCCCTTCCTCTCTGTGAAAAATCAATAAAATATATTTAAAAAATAATAATAATAATTCAAGCCCCTTTAAGGAACTGTGGGAGAAAACACCATATATGAGGGGAGCTTGGCTTATCAAAAAGGCTCAAATAGCTCAGGTTTTGCAAAATCAGAACATACCCTTTGTAATTTGTACAAAGTTCTTCATAGCAAAAGATATTATTTAATTGTTATATTGTTAAGGATTATTAACAATTTCAGGGTTGTTTTTTTTTCAATAAAGAGTATTTTTGTTTTAACCAATAAATTACTGGCTTTTAGTAAAGTTATGTGTCAGCCTTTTTTTATTGTGTTCAGTGCCAGCAGGAGGCATGTTAAACTTCACACTGGGGGTTATTTTTTTTCTGCCAGGTGGTATTGTTCATTCCCAAATATCTGCCTGGAATGCCCACCCTTAGTCCTGTGGGCCAAGGCAGTGGTCGGCAAACTCATTAGTCAACAGAATCAAATATCAACAGTACAACGATTGAAATTTCTTTTGAGAGCCAAATTTTTTAAACTTAAACTATATAGGTAGGTACACTATTATTAACTTAATTAGGGTACTCTTAAGCTGGCCTTTGCTAAAAACTCAAGGGGCCAAAGAGCCGCATGTGGCTTGTGAGCCGCAGTTGTTGACCCCTGGGCTAAGACATCTGCTTTATGAAATGTGCTCACCTGGGAGGGCGGGGGAGACAACACAAGAGAGAGTTTGCCAGGAGAGTAAGGTAGGAGACAGCCACAGACATAGAGACATGCTCTTCCTGGGTCTGTACAGTGTGTGGGGCACTGGGCCAAGCTCTATGAGCATATCATTGCTTTTTCAAAAATCACACACAACTTTCGATTGAAGTATAATATACATAGAAAAAAGTGCACATGAGTTTACAACTAGATGGATTTTCATAAAATGAACACACCTGTGTAGGTAGCCCCTAAATTGAGAAACAGACCATGAGAGCATCCCAAAAGCCTACTAGTATCTCCTTGCAGTCACACCTGACTCTCCTAGGGCTAATTACTACCCTGTCTTCTAGCACCATAGATTAATTTTGTTTGTTTAAAAAATATTAAAAATAATTGTAGACTCATAATATGCAGAGAATTCCTGCAAACCCTTTACCCAGCTTCCCCCAGGGATATATTACTGTAGTGCATATCAAAACCAGGAAACTGATGTCAGTACAATAGTAGTAACTTAGCTACAGATCTTATGCAACTTTCACTAGTTTTTACAAGCATTTTTTATGAGGTTTTATCATAGCAAAATTGAGTGGAGCCCAGTCCAATATGTCTCAGTTGGTTGAGCATCATGCTATGCACCAGAAGGTTGCTAGTTCAGTTCCCAGTCAGGGCATACACTTGGGTTGAGGGCTCGAACCCTCTAGGGGGCATGCAGGAGGCAGCCAATTCATATTTTGCTCTTATATCAGTCTTTCTCTTTCTTTTCCTCCCTCCCTTCCTCTCTCTCTAAAAATCAATAAAAACATATTTTTTTTAAATTGAATAGGAAGTACAGAATGTTCCTATAGTTCCGTACCCCTACACATTCACAGCCTCTCCACTGTCAACATCCTGAACCAAAATGATACATTTTTCACAATTGATGAACCTATATTGACACATCATATTAGTTTATATTATGGTCACTCTTGGTGTTATACATTCTATGGGTTGGAAAAATGTATAATGAGATGTATCTATCATTATAGTTTCATACAGTATGGTTTCATTGTCCTAAAATTTCTTTGTACTCTACCTATTCATTTTTCCCTTCCCCATAACTCTAGCCAACACTAATATATATTTAAAAATATATATTTTTAAGTATATATTTATTTTTAAAAATGCATATATACTAAAGGCCTGGTGCATGAAATTCGTGCACGGGGATGGGGGGTGTCCCTCAGCCCAGCCTGCACCCTCTCCAATATGGGACATCCCTCTCACAATCCAGGACTGCTGGCTCTCAACTGTTCACCTGCCTGCTTTCCTGATTGCTCTAACTACTTTTGCCTGCCAGCCTGATCACCCCCTCACCACTCCCCTGACAGCCTGATTGCCCCTAACTGCCCTCCCCTTTAGGCCTAGACCCCCTCAATTACTCTTCCCTTGAGACCTAGTCCCCTCCCCCCGACTGCTCTCCCTTGCAGGCCTGGGTCCCCCCCAACTGCCCTTCTTTGTAGGCTTGGTCGCCCCCAACTTCCCTCCTCTGCAGGCCTGGTCCCCTCTCAACTGCCCTGTCCTGCAGGCTTGATCACCCCCAACTGCCTTCCCTTGCATGCCTGGTCCCTCCCAACTGCCCTCCCTCTGGCCATCTTGTGGCGGCCATCCTGTGTTCACATGGGGGCAGGATCTTTGACCACATAGGGGCAGCCATCTTGTGTGCTGGAGTGATGGTCAATTTCCATATTACTCTTTTATTAGATAGGCTAGAGACCTAGTGCATGGGTGGGGGATAGCTGATTTGCCTTGAGGGGTGTCCCAGATCAGGGTGGGGGTTCCCTTGGGGTGTGGGGTGGCCTGGGTGAGGGGTCTGGAGTGGTTTTCAGGCTGGCCATGCCTCCCAGTGACCCAAGCAGAGGCCCTGGTATCTGGGATTTATTTATCTTCTATAATTGAAACTTTGTAGTCTTGAGTGGAGGCCTGGGCCCACCAGGGTGTGTGGAAAGCTTGGCTTCCTCCATTGCCAGGGAAACCCAAGCCTTCTGCTTTCTCTGTGGCTGCAGCTATCTTGGTTGGGTTAATTTGTATAGTCTCTCCTGATTGGCTGATGGGCGTGGCTTGGGTGTAGCAGAGTGGTGGTTAATTTGTACATTACTCTTTTATTAGATAAGACATATATATATTTCAGAGAGGAAGGGAGAGGGACAAAGAGATAGAAACATCAATGATGAGAGAGAATTATTGCTAGGCTGCCTCCTGTATGCCCCTATTGGAGATCAAGCCCACAACCTGGGCATGTACCCTTGACCAGAATCAAACTCAGGACTCTTCAGTCCACCAATGCTCTATCCACTGAGCCAAATCAGAGCCACCACTAATATTTACATGTCTCTATAATTATTCTTTTTCCAGATATCATACAGTATGTAGCCTTTTCAGATTGGCTTCTTTCACTTAGTAATATCCATTTAAGTTTCTTCCATGTCTTTTCATGGTTTATTAGCTCATTTATTTTTAGCACTGAATAATATCCTATTGTCTAGATCAGTGGTGGGCAAATTCATTAGTCAACAGAGCCAAATATCAACAGTATAACGATTGAAATTTCTTTTGAGAGCCAAATTTTTTAAACTTAAACTTCTTCTAACACCACTTCTTCAAAAGAGACTTGCCCAGGCTGTGGTATTTTGTGGAAGAGCTACACTCAAGGGACCGAAGAGCTGCATGTGGCTCGCAAGCTACAGTTTGCCAACTACTGGTCTAGATGTACCACAGTTATTTATCTACTCATCTACTGATGGGCTTCCAAGTTTTGGCAAATGCATAAAGCTGCTAAAACATCCATGTACAGTTTTTGTTTGTTTGTTTGTTGGTCTGGATATACATTTTCAGTCCTTTGGGTACATACCAAGAAGTGCAATTGCTGGATTGTATGCTAAAAATATGGTTAGTTTTGTAAGAAACTGCCAAACTACCAAGTGGCTATACCATTTTTCACTCTTATCAGCAATGAAGAGAATTCCTGTTACTCTACATCCTTGCCAGCATTTGATATTGTACATGGGGCATTCTAATGGGTGTGTAGTGGTATTTTACTGTTTTTATTTGCAATTCTCTTATGGCATATGATGTTAAGCATCTCTTCATATGCTTATTTGCCATCTGTATATCTTCTTTGATAGGTGTCTATTCAGATCCTTTGCCTATTTTTAAGTTGAATTGCTCATTTTCTTATTGCCGAGTTTTAAGAGTTCTTTGTATAATTTGGGAATATTTTTTTCCACTAAATATGTCTTATGTGGGTATTTTCTCCCAGTCTTGGACTTGTCATCTCATTCTCTTGATTTGTTGTTTTTTCACTTTCTCAACGGCATCTTTTCATGAACAGACATTCTTAATCTTCATGTGGTCTAATTTATTTTTTAAAATTCTCTTTTTGGTTAATGCTTTTTATGTTCTATTTAAGAAATGTTTGTCTATCCCAAAGTCACAAAGTGTTTTATATTTTATTCTAAAAGCTTGTGTATTTTACCTTTCACATTTAGATTGTAATCCAAATGGAATTTATTTCTGTGTATGGTGTGAGATGGGGTGGTGGGGGGTGGGAGGGGTCAACATTCTTTTTTCTCTACAGATTTCCTACTGGCCTAGCACCATGAAAAAGATTATATTTTCAATCATGATTGAAAATATAATAATTTCCCCATTGCACTGCAGTGGCATGATGATAATAAATCAGGTGTCTGTGTATGTGTGCGTGTATGTGTGTGTGTGTGCATGTGTTCATGTATATCTATCTTATTCTTTACCACAACTCTTTGTAAGAGTTGAACTCTTGCAACTCTCCTAGAGTTTGCACTCAGGACTCCTGCCTTTTAGAGATGCTCAGCAGAGACCTGGCTTGAGACTGGGTCAAAACTTCAATGTGGCAGAAACATGTCACATTGTTGGGAAATTTCTGTCTTTGGAGTGAATTTTGTAGGCTTTAGAGTGCAGCAGATCTGCATTTTAGTCTTTGTTGTATGACTTTGAACAAGTTGGTGTAGCCTGTTTCCAAATGTATAAAATGAAGCTAAGAATACCATTGTAACACAGTACTTGAGAGGCTAAGACAATTAAATGTACAATATTATGGTGGTTGTTATTACTATCGATTATCTTAAGAATGATGGTGAGGAGAACATCCTTTAAGTGCCTTAATTTTCTATCCAGACCCTAACTCCTCTTACTCCTAGTCCCCACTATTACTATCTTCCTCGGGAAGCCCCTAAACTGAGTGAGAGCCCATTGCTTCCTGTCCTCAAGGTTCTGCTTTACCCAGAGCCTCGGTTCTAACACCATCTCTAGCTGCCCTCTCTGGGGAATTTATTAAGTGTAAATCAGGCTTGGGATGCAGAGGGAAGAGCAAGGTGTGGCAGACAGGAAACCTTGGTACTTAGGCTTGGCAGTGTAGTTCATATACGTGGACAATCTCAGACAAGCTGCTTCCCTTCTCTGAGCCTTAGATTCTCACCCATGGTGGGGTGAAATGATCACATCCTGTCCCCAAGTCTCCTCGGCACTCATATTCCATAACTTCTTAATGAGATGTGACACCAATAAGCTCAGATTTATGGTAAGTTCAAGGGTAGGTTCCCAGAGGAGCTGAGAGGAGGCTTGCTCTGGGAGCCTACCCTTTCCTGGATAAGAGCCAGGTAGTCTGATTGCTTCTCTTTCTTACCTGTCCCAAGGAAAGAATCCAGAATAAGGAAATAGCTTAATGCACAAAGATGTTCACCACCACATTGATTATACCAGTGGAAATACCCAATTTGGAAATCATTGCCCTGCTTTATGCTCCAGACTGGTCCACAGGATCCTAGATTCAGCACAGAGAAATCTAATGTTGATTTGGTTTCATGAAGGCTGACACAGCACTTGATATAGAATTGTTTAGTCAAACATCAAATATTTCAATCACTCATATGTCCTGGGCTAAGGAATGCCTGTATGAAAGATGACTCAGATACTATTTGTGCCCGCAAGGAGCTCGCAGTTGAGCCACAGAAGCAGAAATCTAAGGGGTGAAGTAAACAACAATATAAATGCTGCATTAGGGGCATGTGAAAGGTGCCATGAAAGCCCAGAGAAGAAAGAAAATGGAATAAGGGAAGACATCCTGGAGGAGGTGGCATCTGGGTTTTCCAGATGAGAAGCTAGGAAGTAATTTCAGGCAGTGTCAGCAAAGGAATAGGGTGGATGGCACATCTTTGTAGCTAGATTGTAGGGTGCATGGGAGTGGCATAACATGCAGGAGAGGTAGGATATCAATCAAAACAGAAGACCTTTATGGGTCAATTATTAAGGGCATTGAATGGTAGTGTTGGCTGCATCCCATGAGTAGGGGCAAGATAGGATAGAAAGCTTGTTAGGGAGAGTATATTGAGAAAAGGGAACTGAGGATAGTGTGAAGTGGAGCCCTACATTTAAGGAAGGAAAGACAATGAAAAGACAAAAGAAGAAAAACCAATGAAGGGGACAGAGGAGGAGCAGTCTGAGAAATCAAGGAGGGTGCAGTGTTTGAGGAAGGAAGGAGAGAGAAGCTTGAGAAGGAGGGAGCTACCAATGTGTCTTATAATGCTGGGAGGTCCAGGCAGTTAAGGGCCGAGATGTTTCCATTAAATTTAGCAACAAAGTGATCAAAACAGGATGGTTTCCACAGCAAGGAGATGAAGAGTGACGAAGTAGAGGACAGCAAATGGAGACCACCTTTTTGAGGAGGTTGGCTAGAAAGAGAAGGAAAAAGATGGGGCTGTGACTGAGTATGGGGAGAGGCTGAGGAAGGGTCTGAAGCTGTGATGCTGGTCACAGCACGCTTCCTCTCAACTACCAGACTGTGAACAAGATCAGAATGTGCTTTGGGGCCTTTCTGCTCTGGGCCAGGCTTCCCCTGGAAGAAAGGGCCTGGGTCAAATGTCTGTTCCCTTCCCCTTTCTGTGTGTGAAGGTGTCTGTGAGCATGTGCACATCCATGTATACAGGCAACAAGAGTAAAGAGGGCTACACCTGGACTGCTGACAGCCCTCGGGCAGCACCAAGCTTCCCCAGGAGGTGCAGGCCTGCATCTTTTTCTCCAAGATGAGGATGAGAAGTAGGAGGCAGGCTGTGGACCATCAGGAGCTGTCAGCAGCCTCTGCCAGTCTGCCCACCATCTGGACCCTATCAGACAAGCTGGGCTTCTCCTACATTAATCTCTGATGAGCTTGGCCTGGCTTTCATTTCAAAAGCCTCCACTTCTTTTCTCTCTTATCCCAACCCCTTCTTTACACCCTTTTGCAAAATAGGAATAGAATTATCCCTTCTCCCTTCCTTGGTTTCCAGCCCAACTGGAACTGGTAATTGGAGCAAGGCTCAGGATGAGGGTTGTGAGGGGAGTTGATGTAGCTGTGGGGAGGGGCTGAAGGAGGAAATGGCCAACAGAGTTTCCAAGGAAGGGCAAGACAACATAAATCTCTTGGATGACCAATTCTGGCCCCTCAGAATCTACAGTCATTCCTTCCCATCTCATACCAAGTGTCCATTCATTACCCTAGTCCCTCCTCTCCTTGTCCCACATCCATGAAAACCATCTCCTGGCACTTCTATTCCTCCCCTGGATGTTTCTAGAGATGAGGGATAACTCTCTTGGCCTGTCAGGAAGTCAGTCCCTGAAAACAGGAACTTCCAGGGTCATGAGCCAGGAACTTGGAGAACTTGGTCTTCTATCTTCATCCCTCTGCGTTTAAGCCAAAGTCAAGGACCAATGTGTACAATCATTGGAGAGTGAGGCAAGAATAATGTGGCTAAGTCTAAAAGTCAAGGTTCATGGGAGCCCATTCTTATTAGGTTCTTGCCTATGTGAGGTTGTTTTTCTGTTTTCAGGAAGTAGAGTTTCATTCACTAATGGAGACTGATTATATGGGTGCAGGATGCATTTAGCTACATGTAACCGAAAACCCAGCTCAAACTGAATTAAAAAAATGAGACAATGTATGAACTCACGTAATGAGAAGTTCAGAGGTAAAGTGAGCCTCAGGACGGGTTGACCCAGCAGCTCAGCCATACCAGGGAGGATTCAGATTCTTTCTGTTTCTCAGCTTGCCTTGCTCCTTGCCGTACGATGGGTACCTCCTATTTATAAGATAGCTGCTAGAAGAAAGGGGGATTTCCTCCTCTTTATTCAGTTTAATGGGAAAGAGAAAAACAATCTCTCCCCAACCATGGAATGAAGTTTTTCTCTTGAGTTTAATTGGGCAGTTTTAGGTCACATACCTATCCCTGCACCAACAATGGTAGTTACCAAACCATAGCTCATGGGCCAAGCACAGCTAACCACTTATTTATAGACCACAAGCTAAGAATGGTTTTTACATTATTAAATGGTTATATTTTAGCGGTTATACAGCACCCATGTAAAATAGCCTTCATGTTGTCTCTTAGCCCTCAAAGCCTGAAATATTCACTATCTAGTGGCCTCTTTACAGCACCACAAATTGGTTGCATTTTCCATGCCAGCCACTACCAGTGTATGTCTTTTATCATGTCTCAGTTATTCATGCCTTCTGTTTACGAGCATGCTTGATGACTTTTGGCTTCTGCTGACTCATGGGTGTACTTACTCACGGCCTGCAGACTCATGGCGCTGGTTACTATGGCCTCTACTGCATACCAGACTTTTTTTCCCCCTCCCACTTTCTGCTCCTACCACCAAATGAACAATATTGTCTATTTCATATTCAAGGTATCTAAGAGAAAAACCTTGATTCATTTGGTTAAACAAGTCTCTCCTGGGCAAAGATCTCTTGTCAGGCCTTTCCTGGTTCCAGTCTTCTCCTGGCTCCCTCTCTATTTCAAGATTAACAGAGAAGTTCTTATCTAAATACCAGGCTCAAACTAAGCTCTGTGAACATCCTGATAAAGCTTTATTGTTCACACTGTCCAGTTTGTATTTCATGACCACTGAGCTAGAGGACTGAGTGAAAGTTTCTTTTTTTGTAATTTTTATTTTTTTATATATTTTATTGATTTTTTATAGAGAGGAAGGGAGAAGGATAGAGAGTTAGAAACATCGATGAGAGAGAGAGACATCGATCAGCTGCCTCTTGCATGCCCCCTACTGGGGATGTGACCGCAACCAAGGTACATGCCCTTGATCAGAATTGAACCCAGGACCTTTCAGTCCGCATGCTGATGCTCTATTGGCTGAGCCAAACCGGTTTTGGAGGAAGTTTCTTTAAGAAAAAACAAAATCAATATCTAAGCCACTATCTAAGATCTATCATGATCTTCTGTGATTGAGGAAAATTGGGCTCATTGCAAGGAAGTCCCATTACCAGTTCCTGGAGCACCTCAAACACATGAAATTACTTACAGACCAGTAGGAGGTTATAAAAATTACCATCTCTTGTTCATCTTATTGCCAAAATATTATTGCAATAACAGAAGAAATGTAAAAGCTAAGAACAAAACCACAGTAGCTCTGGACAGCTAGAAAAAGGGATAGCAATCACCTACAAGTTCTAAGTATCTGAAAGATTTAAAAACAGATTAGATTAGATTGTACAACAGATTGAAATTAAATGAACAATCACAGAAAAACCCTCAACCCTCCCTCCCCACATAGTTCCTGATGGCAATATAAAAGAACTTGTGATTTTAATTACTATATTCAGAGGTATTTGAGAGGCTCTTGTATGTATAGAATAACATGGCAGAGACTGAATGACACATGCTCACCAATCCCTTCTCTGTGCTCACCAGGAAACTGTATCTCTAGCCTCTTGCAGTTAGGTTGGTTCCATGTAACTGGGTTCCCATCACTAGGAAGTTGGCAAAAGTAATGTGCAGAACGTCTAGAGGAGTTTTTATGCTTTCTCTCCCCCTTTCAGGGTGACCTGGCAGCCACAAGTGGAAATGGACATAAGATGGGAAGACCTTCACTTCAGTACTTAAAGGAGAAACTCTGAGGGCAGCTACCCAGTTTGCTTTAGATTGCTCAGACTGTGGGACAAATGAGAAATAAAACAGTTATTGTAATCAGTCATTGTGGTTGTGGGACTATTGTTTCAAGAGCGTGCATAAGTCATTGTATATAACACATTAAGTTTGATTTTTAAAACTCATGTTTTCTTAGGAATAAAAACCTCGTTGGTTGGGGGCAATAATTGAAGACCTGATGGACATACTGAAGACTAAATCAGTGAACTGAAAAACAGTGCCAGGAATTCCCTCAAAATACAGGGTGGGGCAAAAGTAGGTTTGCAGTTGTTTGTTTTGAAAATAATACAATGATTAATAAGTAATAATGCAAGAATAAATTCTGTGTTTTGCACACTCACAACTGTAAACAGCTGTGTGTTGCTTTAAGCTGCTATGTCTGGGGATAATTTATGTAGCAGTAGATAACTAACAACCCACCAGAGAGTGGAGGTTTTGGGGTAACCACGCAGTCTGAAATCCGAGGAAAGGCAGGGCCCTCCAAGCAGAGACGGGATGTGAGCACTTGCTGACCTATGGCAGAGTATGAGGAGATGAGGTCTAGGTGCCATAGAAAGAGGTAAAAAGAACAGAGATAATAATATAATGGTATGTGTCAATTATTCCTCAATTAAAAATAAGAAAATAAAGTCATTTGATGTGTCAAAATCTTTTTAAAAATTATCCTTTTTAATTCCATTGATTTCTCCTCTTACCTTTATTATTACCCCCCTTCTCCTTGCTTTGGATTTAGTTTATTCTTTTTTTCTGTTTTTTAAGATGAAGACATAAAACTGGCATTTAATGCTACAAATATCCACCTGCACAGTACTTTGGCTACACCCCACTTGTTTTAATTTTTTTGTATTTCCATTTTCATTCAATTTAAAATGTCTTCTAATTTCTCTTACAGCTTCCTCTTTGACAGATGGGTTAATTATAAATACATGTTTAAATTACAAATATTTGTGGATTTTCCAGATATCTTTATTTTATTATTATTAAATTCTAGTTTAATTCTGTTCGGTAAGAGAACATATTTTATACAATTTCAAATTTTTAAACAATTTTCTCGAGGTTTGTTTAGTAGTCCAGAAGATGTTCTCTCTTGAGTGTTTTATGTGCACTTGAAAAGAGTGAGTATTAGGCTGTTGGTGAATGTAGTTACCTTTTTTTTTTTAATGTATTTTATTGATTTTTCACAGAGAGGAAGGGAAAAGGATAGAGTTAGAAACATCAATGCGAGATAGACATCAGCCGCCTACTGGGGATGTGCCCGCAATCAGGATACATGCCCTTGACGGGAATCGAACCTGGGACCCTTCAGTCCATAGACTGATGGTCTATCCACTGAGCCAAACCGGTTTTGGCTGGAGTTTCCTTTTCAGTGTCAGGTCACTGTGAGCAGCTTGTCTTGTGCTTATTGCCATTTGAATATCTTCTTTGGAGAACTGTCTATTCAAGCCCTTTGCCCTTTTAAAATTTGTTTCTTTGTTATTGCATTGTAGGAGTTCTTTATATATTCTAGATTCAGCCATTATTTAAGATAATTTTTCTTTCTCTTCTTCTCTCCTGGATCTTAAGTTATATGGATCTGAGATGTCTTTATATTATTTTACAGGCCATTGAGGCTCTGGTTATTTTTTTCAGCCTTTCTTTCTGTCTTTAATTCATTTTGGATCATTTCTCATATGTCTGAGGTCTCTAATCTGTTGTTAAATCTATTTTCACTTAAAGTTTGTGTTTTTATCTTTAGAAGTTCCATTTTCTGTTTTTTACATCTTCCATTTATTTCCTCATGATTGTAGTTTTTCTCTACGCTCTTGAGCATATTTATAATAGTTATTTATAATAGTTCTTATCTGTTAATATCACCTTTGTAATTTCTATGTCTTTTTCTATTGACTGAGTTTTCTCCTTGCTATGAATCACATTTTCCAGCTTTATAGCATATCTAGTAATTTTTTATTGAACTTTGTACATTATTATTATGTTGTTGAGTGAACTTATCTTCCTAAAGAATATTTAGACTTTGTTATATCTTATAGTTAAGTTACTTACATATCAGCATGGTCAATTTGAGGTTTGTTTCAAAACTTAATTAGGGCCAGTTATGGGTAAGATTTACTCTAGGACTAAGTTAGTCCTATTTCTAAGGTATGACCCTTTCTAGAAGGTCAACAAAGTACCCTGGATGTTCAGTGAGGTCTCTCCACTCTTGCTGGTAAGAACTTGAATGCCCCTCACCCCTGTGCAGCTCTAAGACTTGCTCAGCGTTCCAATGACCCAGTAGTTCTTTGCTCAGCCTTATGGATTTCTACCCTACACATGTGCTCCTTAGTATTCAGCAACAGACTTAATCTACACAGATTTCTGGAGCCCTTTCTTTGCACAGTTCCCTCTACTCTGGTCTCCGTCACACAAATTCCAGTCTGTTAGACTTCCTGAATTTGATCTCTGTCGCTTCAACTCAGTGAGACCACCATGCACTGCTGGGCTGCTTCCTCTCTGTGCCTGTTCCAGCAAATGCTTCCAGATAGAAAGTGGCGGTTTTCTAACAAGACTCCTATCACTCGTTTCCTTTCTCTTGGGGGCCCCAGCCCTGCATTGCCTGCTGTCCAATGTCTAAAAAAACACACATTTCATGTATTTTGTCCAACTTTCTAGTTGTTTATGGTCGTAGGTAGGTCTGTAATCACAGTTTACTGTGCTGTGAGGTCATGTACTTTTTCAATTTCTAAAAACTCTTTTTTTGCTTTCCGATTGTGCTTTTACATATAATTCTTCTATTTTATGGACACTGAATTATCTTCATGAATCATCCTGGGAATGTCAATTAGAATACTGTTCATGTCCTTCCTGTTTCTTAAATTGATGTGTTTCACTGAGCAAAATTTCCACTGCCATCTCAACTTAGACAGCATTTTGGGTTTATCTATTATTTTCAAACAGCTAGTGAATTTTAATCGACTGATACTATCCTATATATAAAAGCCTAATATGCAAATTGTCTCCTCCACCAGGAGTTCAACCACTCACTATGACGTGCGCTGACTACCAGGGGGTGGCATGGAACATGGTGGGCATTGGCGATCCGGTCTTGGCAGCAGTGGTAGTGAGGGGCTGCCGGCCCCAATGGGCCCTGACAAGAGCAGGACCGCGGTGAGATGGCAGAGTAGGTGAACAGGCAGTGCCAGGCCAAGGCAGGTGTGAGTGGAGCCTAATCGCCCTGCTGATTGCCCCACAGATGGTGACCACCAGCAGCAGTGGGGGGTGGGGCTGCTGCCCGGCTCCCAGGCACTGAGGGAGTGGGTGTGGGGGGGGGCTGATGACTCAGGCGGAGGGGGGCTTGGGGTCCCAGGGGCCCAGGTGCTGCCCAGGGCTCAGGGGTTAGCTGGGACCTGCCTGTCTATGCCAGACATTCAGAATTGATCAACAGCCAGGTCTAGGGACTGCACCTGTGCCCGAATTTTGTGCACTGGGCCTCTAGTTTATAATAAAAGTCTAGGCTAATCAGAATTGGTCCTGTGTGGGGTTTGTCAGCAGCTATGTTAGTGATTGGCTGGAGGATTGGCAGACAAACCATAACCATTCACTTGCTAGGTGGATGCTGGTTCCTTTGCTGGTGGGATCACAAGGATATTTCCCACATAATTCTCACAATTATTGGAACTATTATTCCAGTTTACAGCAGAGGAAACTGAAGCTCAGAGATGATCAGTAACTTGCCAAGGCCACAGAACTAGTGAGAGAAGCAGCCAGGATTAGACCTCAGGCAGCCTGTCCAACCTGTGTACTTTTTTTTTTTTTTTTTTTTTTGCTGTATAGCTTCCAGAAACTCCATCTATCTGGCCTACTGATGCAGCTATACCATGCTTTTCACTACAGGTATTGATATTTTCTAGTTTAAAATTGTCCTGAATATTCAGGTGAGTATTTTAAGAATATTCATGGCAATAGTTGTGTTTTTTTAATCATGAAACTATATTCCACAACATCCCGCCCCCCCCAATATTATAAACTAGGTAACTTAAGAACTTCTTTGAGCTAAAGTCCTCCAGTGAAACTAATGGACAAAGGAATGAACATTTTTGAGGGACTTCATGTATTCTTTGCATGCAGTGCATAAGGTTGCCAGCTACATCATGGATTGTCATTTTTAATTGGTGTCTTTGGGAGACCCGAAGCTTCTGAGATGTCTAATGGTGGAATTGGAAGCATAGTGACATATGGGCAGAAGAGATATTTTTGGGAGCAGTCCCTTCCCTGTACCTCCCAAATCCCTTACAGACCCCCTTTCTCCTGAGGGGGCCCCTCGTGCACATGTTGGGGGCAGGGCCTGGGCTGGGGCACCTCTGCCAGGATCCTGCTGATCTATGTTCTTGCCTGACACTCAGCAGCTGTCGTGGAGGCGTGGGCTGCAGGCGCTGTTCCCCACGGGCCGTGTGCAGGCTGCAGGCCGGGGATCCTTTCCCGCCTAATCCGAGGGGCACTGAGGTGGGGAGGGAGACAGCTGGGTGTAACTGATCTGCAAAGGAATGGAATGGCCCAGGCCTCCCAGTGCTGGGCTGGGCCGTCTGCAGGCTGCCCTCCCCAGCTGCCGAGCCTTTAACCCTTCCCTCTCTTGCTTCTCTCTCCCCTCCATCCCAGGAGGTAATGTCACCCAGCTCAGCCAAGTTCCAGGAATGACCCCAGAGGGGTCTGAACACCTTGGAGAGGACCTGGCCTTGAGATAGATACTGTTGTGGAAGCAAGGGCAAGAGCAAAAGGCATGGGTTCTCTCTGGAGAGTTTCCTGTCTTAGAAGGAGACAGACGTCTCCAAAGGCCCAGTGGGTGATTCAGATAGCGGAGACTGTGCCATCAGAGTGGGAAGGCCGGGCCTGAGCTGGAGCTCAGGGAAGACTCCCTGGAGGAGGCAAGGAAAGGAATCCTGGGTTTGGAGTCTGGTGCTGCCTTCACCATTGCTCATTTTGCAGTAAGACCCTGGCTGAGTTACCCTCTTTCTAGAATCAGTGTCTTGCTCCTGAAAACATGGAGTTCCAAGAAGATGATTTCCAAGGTTCTGTTCATAGAGGTAACAACAATAGCTCCATTTATTAAATGCCTAGTATAGGCCAGGAGCTCTATTCATACACATTCTCACCATCACTTGACCAGATTCTCATTCCCATCTTAATGATGAAGAAACTGAGATTTGGAGAGAATGAATCACACCGCTGTTCAGAGTCTGTCCCTGTAATCCAGGCTCCTTCACTGCACCCTGCTCCTCCTTCAGCTCCAACAATCTTATGCATGATGATTTCGTTCAGGTAGAATAAGGCAGGATATACCGTTGGTTGGGGTGCTGCAGAGGCAAAGGCTTTGAGGTGAGCCCCAGAGCTCTTGGGTGAAGGGTGGGCTAGGGCTGGGTAGGGCTCTTTGTTCCTGCTCTTCTGCCCGGGGCACAACTGGGCTGGGATCTCCTGGCTCAGCCGGGCAGCCTCACACATGGCCACAGCCTCTGCAGTTGTCCAGCTTCTTGCCATCCATGATCTCACTTGACCCCCATGCCAACCCTGGGATGCAGAACCTGTCACTCCTTCTCACAACAGAGGACTGACGCTTGAAATGTGCCAAAGTCCTTTAACTGGAAATTGGCTGAAGACTAGAAACCCCTTTTCACTGCCTTCTCTAGCGTCCTGGAGGAAGGGTCCTAGGGAATGAGCTCCTGAGCCCCCATCAATCCTCTTCATGCTCCCTCCTGGTTGGAAAGGGAAGTCTGCATGTGGGCTCTGGAGTTACACCGTATGGGCTCAAACCCTGGCTCCTCCACTCTCCAGCTGTGCAACTGCCTAACCTCTCTGGGCCTTAGCGTCCTCATCTGTGGTGAAGGAAATGTAGGTGAAGAATGAATGAATATGTGGACCAGGACTACTTCCCCCTGCTCCAAGCAGAGCATAGGCACAGGCCAGCAAGGATGCCCCAGACGAGCAAAATCTAGGGGTGTGGTGGGGCTAGGGGCTGAAGAGAAGAATCCTGTGGGCTGGACTTTCAAGGTGGGTGTGAAGGTTAGGCAAGAACTGTCTAGGAATATGGAGGAGAAGGGCATTCAGGATGAGGCAAAGGCCTCGGGTGAAGGGCAGAGGCAGGAATGGACCTGTGTGGGAGGAGCAGGGATGGGGTTCGGGTACAGATGGCTGGGTGCCCTGGCCCATGGGGAGATGAGTTTGGCTCAGCTCTCTCCAAGGTTGCGGCGGTTGAACCCATCCCGTTACCCTACTTATCCCCTCTCCTCCAATTCCCTGGACTGCCAGAACCTCTGGACAAAGGGCTGGGTGGCAGAGACAGCTGTGCAGGCCTCCTGCCTGCTGCAGGGGATTAGTTGGCACCACCACAGTAGTGGGGGGAAGAGGGGAGGAGGAGACCTGGCTCCCTGGCGCTGTCCACCCCTCTACACCGTTTAACTTTTTGCTGCCCGGACTCCTCACATTCATGTTTAAAGGCATGTTCTCACTCATTTTCCAGTGCTCTGTGTTAGACACTGGAGACACAGACATTGAGGACTGCCCAGCTAAAGGTGCCTTTATCCATCCCTGTCCCAGCCCCAGGCCCTCTGAGATTCTTGATCTCTCTCCCAGCAAAACCTTTCTTCTCTTTCCACGGGCTCCTTCCAGGACACATGGTCCAATCAGTGCCTTCTTCAAACCAGCAAATAAACCTTTTCTTAACCTCATCCCCTCTCCCTTCTCAGCTAAAGTCCTTAAAGTTGTCTACACTACTTCCACTTCCACACTGAAGACACTGTCCCCCAGAAGCATCTCCTCTTCTTCCTGGGCACAGAGCTGGACTACATTTCCCAGCCTCCCTTGCAGTTAGGTGTGGCCTTGCACATGCGTTCTGGTCAGTATGATAAAAGTAAGCTACTTTCAGGCAGGCACCCCAAACCTCCCGAGCATGTTCCCTGCACTCTTCCCAGCGCTGGCTTGGTGCAAAATGGGCATAGTGCCTTCGGAAGGCTCTTGCTGATGATACTAGACTCCCAAGACTGAGGAGCCAGGGCCTCTGAATCATTTTGGATGCAAGGTTCCAGCTACTCAGGAACATTTGTTTTGCTCTCTCTCTCTCTCTCTCCCTCTCTCTCTCTCTCTCTCTCTCTCATCAGAAATGAAAAATAAACTATAATATTTGAACTAAAATATCTGACTTGCTATCCATTAAAAAAATGAGGAATTTGGTTCCCCTTCTCATCCATCTCCCCAAAAAGCAGGGAAGAGGAGGCCTGGAACCCTGAACAGAGGGTTGGAAGTGGAAAACTTTCTTCTTCTGGAGCAAGATATGGCCAATGAACTTATACAAGTTTGATCTTAACTTGAAGTTGTTCCTGTTTGATTCCATTTGTGATTGCCATCCTCCTTCCCTGAACCACTATGACAAAGTGTGTGAGACTCCTTGGGGGAAATGTGAAAGACAGGGCCACACATGGGTAACCAGACCTTGCGGACCTCGCCCTGGGGGAGGAGGCTAAAGCTGGGCAGGTGCTGACACAGTTGATGGGAGTGGCGAGGAAAGGGTTAAGGGGCCTGTGAGCGGGATTGGCTCTCTGCTCAGTGAGGGCAGTAAAATCAGCATGTCGCCTCCAATTTGCTCCGGCCTGACCTTGAACGTGAATCATTCCATCACAATGTCCTTATTGATTTCCACAGGAAGAGGATTAAGCCCAGAAAATCGGGGCTGGAACTTGAGCCCCAAGCAAGGAAAATGGGATGGTTCTGGGGCTCAAAACCCCTCGTGTTTGCAAATACGTCACAGGGGGCTGCAGGCTAGGCAGCCGCCCAGCTCGCCCAGCTAGATACCAGCTCTCTGAGTGGCGGGGACCTCGGCTTCTGTTTCTCCTTTTTTTTTTTTTCTTTAAAGTAAATTTATTTGGGTGACATTGGTTAATAAAATTATATAAGTTTCAAGTTTACAACCCTATAACACCTCATTTGTGCTTGCCACTGTGTGCCCGCCACCCAAAGTCTAGCCTCCTGTCACTGTATATTTGACCCCTTTGCCCTCCACCCTCCCACCATGGGCTTCTATTTCTTACCAGTCTGTGTGGCCTCTGGGGTTCTCTTAAGCTTTAAGTCATGCACAGAGTGGGGAGGAAACAAGGGTTGGGGAGATGCTATAGATACCCCTTGAGTCTTGAGGTTCTTCTCTGGATTCTCACTAACCCCAGCACAGTCAAGAGTGGTTGCAAAAACATACTGAGCTTTATGAGACAATGGGAAAATAGGTACAGAAACATTGAGGCATGAAACTTACCCTCAGGACCTGCCATTCACATCCTATGTGAGAAGCACGTGCCCTGGCCCCACAGAGTAGGGACCATTTCCTAGGCCCCTCACCTGGATGCCAGCTTCCCAGCAGCTCCCAGTGTCCTCTTCCTTCTCCTCACTCCTCCCTCTAGGAACCAGTCCAATTCCAACCAACAGATACCAGCTGAGGACCTGTCCTGAGTGGGGCACGGTGCTGGGCATGGGTGGGGCAGAACTCAGGGTGACCTCCAGAGCCATAAAATAGGGTCTTATCGTCAAAGCTGAAACTCCTTCAGATTCAAAGCACACCTGACACCCTCAGAGATGCTCAGAGGCTGCATGTCTTCCCACGGTTTATTGGATATTAAACAGAATACAGGTACAGGAGCAGGGAGTCTGCAGGAGCAGCTAGGGACCATCCTGGTACAGGACCCTTACCCAACTCTGGGGGCACAGGACAACCACACACATCAGATGTACAGGACGGTGCTGGCCAGAACAACCTCGTGCTCACGCTGTTTGGATCCAGGAGCACAAGTCTGCAAGGCTGCCGAGAGGTGGGCCTGCAGCGGTGCTCGCCTCCACAGATGAGGATTTGGGGACAGGCGGGATGCCTCCCCACCCCAGTCACAACATCTGTCTCTAACCTCTCTGGGTGACCTCACCCCTGTCTGGTTTTCAGCTTTTCTATGCAGGGACCTGGCGGTGGATGTGTGTGGGAGTGTGGGGGGTGGGGCAGCAGAGTAGGGTGTGGAAGGGGCCCTGGCCCTGGTTTTAGGGGAGAAACTCTGGTGCAGAGACAAGGGTCTGACAGATGCTCAGAGAATCGGGCGGCACACACAGGGCTTGCATTTCCCACTGACAGGTGCTCTCCTGCTATCAGGCCCAGGAAGCAGTGAGCTGAGAACCAGCTGAATCCCAAAACCCACCTGAAGTCCCTGCAGACACCAACGTGGCTATGTCCTTAGAGAAATGGCCACTGCAGAGCCAAGCTGCCCTCGCAGGCTGAAGATGCCCAATGAACATCTTCGACCTTGGAGGGTGGGCTGTCCAGCAACACTGAGAGGAGCTGTGCTGAGCCCTGGCTGAGGAAGTCATTCCTTCCCGTCACCACCCACCAGAGCCAGCTCTCCTGCCAGGAAGACCAGCTGTGGTGGATGGGGGCAGGGGGTGGCATGGAGTAGGCATGGGCCTGCTCTGCTAAACCTTTCCCAAATCCCAATGTCAATCAGTAACAGAATCCCAGGGCGCTCAGGGGACTTGAATGTCCCTGAGCCCTCTCCTCAGTCTCTGGGGCTGAGCTCACAGATGTTGGTGAGAGCAGCCCAGGAACCTGCCCTTTTTGCTTCTGGGGATTCCTTCGGGGCAGCTCTATGGAGGCCGTGGGTGGCAATGAAAGCCCTCTTTCCTTTTACTGTGTCTGTGCTTCTCCGTGGCCAAGAAAGAGACCGGGCTCTCACATCCTGACCCTTGGTCTTGGGTCCAGCTCTGATCCCAGCTTCCTAGGGAAGCTCTCACCCGCTCCACCAAAAGCACTGTGGCCAGAGTCACGGACACGCAGGGGCTGCTGC
Organism: Lasiurus cinereus; assembly: GCA_011751065.1. Classification (NCBI taxonomy): domain Eukaryota; kingdom Metazoa; phylum Chordata; class Mammalia; order Chiroptera; family Vespertilionidae; genus Lasiurus; species Lasiurus cinereus. The sequence goes on from JAAGEH010000135.1 coordinate 416,597, forward strand.
CCTGACCCCGGGCCCATTCCAGACCTCAAGCCAGATACAGAGTGGAGTTCCCCAAGCCCTCGCTGGGGTTCTTTCCCAAGTATGGAGGAGGGGCAGCCTAGAGAGGGAGCCAGGATGGGCAGGTGAGGCCTCTACTCTCGGTGCCTCTACTCCTTCCAGGATCCCCACGAACCAGCTCTCCACACCTGAAGTGTCCCCTCCCCCACTCATAGGCCAGCTGGAAACTGAAAGCAGGGGTGATGGGAGGTAGCCCGGCCGGCCGGCCCTAGCCCCAGGCCTCAGGACCACTGGCAGGCACAGTCGGTGGGCTCCTGCACTGTGTAGGGCACCCAGGTGGCGTTGGTGGCACAGAAGAGCTGCACGGAGCGCCGCTGCAGGCCCACCTCTCGGCAGCACTTGCAGAAGCGGGCATACGTGTTGATGTTGTAGTTGTAGATGCTGGCGGATGGGCACCTCCCATCACAGGACACTAGGTTCACCTGGGGATGGGTAAGCAAGCCCGTGAGGCAGCCTGTGTCGCTCCCACCTCCCCAACCCTCCCCCCTTCCCCATCTTTGGCTGCCCCTCCCCCACCGCCTTGTGGATGCCACGCACAGGGGTGTTGCTCCTGCATTCATTCTTGCGGATGGTCATGCGGATGGTCACTTTCTTGCAGGAGCGCCCGTCCTCTTTACCTAGGGGGACAGGGTGGGTGAGGTGGCCGTGGCTGAAAAGTGCTTCTAGTGGTAGCAGGGTGGGCCGGACTGGGGCAGTTAGTGTCATGCTGGAGGGTCCCTCTGGCAGCGTTAGTGCCCATGCATTAGAGCCTCTCCCCATCAGAGGGCAAGCTTTTAACTCAGAGCCCTGAGAGGAGACGGTGGCAGGGAAGGCAGAGGAGACAGAGGAAGGTGCCTGGGATGGCCTTGGGGGCTCTGGGCTAGGGACGAGAAGGATTTGGGGACAGGCAGGATGCCTCCCCACCCCAGTCCCAACATCTGTCTCTAACCTCTCTGGATGACCTCACCCCGTCTGGTTTTCAGCTTTTCTATTCAAGAGGGCTTCTAGCATTAAGATTCTGCCATTTCTTGAATGAAGGCAACCCCAGTGCTGAGTATCATGTGTGCACACAGCAGGCTCACGCGGTTTCCATATCTAGTGCAGGGACGGAAACTGATGGGAGTGTAGTTTCCTCTGCCTGGACCATGCCTCCCCCAGACAACAATCACATGGCTCATTCCTGCCCTCGACTGCTCAAGTATCTCCTCTCCGCTGTCCTACCCCGAATCCCTTCTTGGAAGGGCACCCACCTCTCCCTGTACCAGTCCTCCTTCTCAACCCCTCCCCAGCCTGCTTCTGCCCAGGACAGGGTCACCACCCGGTCAGAGACGCCCTGCTGGTTACGCTGCTGAAGTGCAAGCTGTAGAGCCTTCTGCACAGCCTCTTCCACAGTTTGTTGTGAGCCCTGTCCTCATTCTAATAACTATTTACTTTCACACCTTCATCTGGCTTTGTCCGTGTGTGTTCTTTTTCTGATCGAGGTCCTCCACATTGCATAAGCTTCCGTCCTCATAAAACCAGAGGCATCCCCTCTATTACACACTGTATTTTACTAGCTATTCTGTCTCCCCCACTACAATGGCAGCTCCGCGAGGCCTGGTTTATGCGGTGTCCACAGTGCCTAACACAGGGCCTGGCATATTAGTTAATATTTGCCAGGTGCATGGACTTGCTGTGACTCCAGGTGCCTTCTGGACATGGGGAAAATCCTTTCTTCTGGCCTTGGGCCTCCCTACAGGTTTTCCACCACAGCCGCAGGAGGATGCCCAGCCAGAGCTCAGCTGACTTTGTCCACTCCCTGTGCTCCCACGAGGCAGGAGAACTGAGTGCTGTCCTGGCCATGGCCCCTGGGTCCGGACTGAGACTGGCTGAGTGACCAGTCGGAGCAAAGCGGTGGCAGCTTTGGGCACTGGTGGGTGCCAGGTGAGTGGGCACCGCTGAAGCATTCCCATGCAAGCCCAGGAGGCACAGCTTGCTATCCAGCATGCACTGTTGGCCGAAAGGCCTCTGCCAGAGGCAGGGAGCAGGGGCGCCTCCCTCCCCGCCCCCACCCCCAGAGCTGAGGGCACCTAGTAGAAGGGACATTGTTGGAAATAGCAATGCGGGTGCCCGCCTCCAGTTGTACCTGGGTGGCAGTGGACACTAACCCTTGGAGTAAAGGCAGGGCTAACGGGGACCACGGGAAACAGGGTCCCCAGAGAACCTGGGGAGAGGGACATGGGTTGTAGGTCACACGGGAGCACACGGGACATTCAGCGAACATGAGTTGTGGGTCAGAGATCAGCCAGTGAAGCACTGAGCCCAACTTCCTTGGAGTATGTGAGGTGATCATAAAAAGTCTCCCATTCTGTAGCTCTCCAAGGAAGGGTCTGGAACCTGAGGGGGGTGGGGAGGCATGTGGGCTCAGGCTCTAAGGCTGATTGGGCCATGCATGCCTGTGTGGCTGGGGCTGCAGGTCTCAGGGCGAGGTGTGAGGACAGTTGCACAGACCTCTCACTCAGACTCCACAGAGAGTCTGAATCCCACCCACCAGGCCCCTCCAAGACAGGGCTCCTGGCCACAGGGAGAATTCATGTGGTAGGGGGACATCTGGGCTGGGGACCTTGGCAGGGGCAGGCCAGTGAGGTACTGACCTCCTGGAATCAATATTTCAATGTTCCCGTCTCCAACAAGAAGCAAAGGCTTTGCTGTTGGGACAGGAATGTGAGCATGGCCTCTGTCCAGCTGCCTATATGTGCCAGTGCCTGAATCTCGTGGTGGGGGCATTATCCCTTCATCTACTCACCCGTGAAGAGCCACCACCAAAGGTGCCAGGCCAGGGCCTGGCCTTCCAGCCCCCTCATGACCTGCTCTCCACCAACCAGAGCCCCTCACCCCTGGGTCTCCACCATGACCACTCACATGTCCTGCAGCATCCTTCCAGGGAAGGGACCACCGAGCCCCCAACCTGGAGGGAGAAGAAGGGAGGTGGGTGGAAGGTCCTGTCCAGATCAGGAGCCATAATCCCAGCAAGAAGCAAAGAGTCCCAGGGACTGGACTCCTTTCCTCCCATGATGCCCCAGGCAGGACCTCCAGGCCCTGCTGGCCATCAGGCCTTGGCCAGAGGAAGAAGGGGCCCTGGGCTGGCCCTGGGAGAGCCACAGGGGTGAGCTGACTGGTTGGGACACTGGCATTAAGATGGTCTGCAGCTCCCACTGAGGTTGGAGCCCAGGTTAAGGTGATGCTTTCCAGTGGCAGCTCCCCGCAGGGAGGGAGGGGGGCAGTAGCTGACCTTTGGGTGAACAGCCTGGGCTCTGTCTCAGCCCTGGATGGATATGTTGTCCCTTTCTTCTGAGCTTAATTCCCCCATTTCTAAAATGGGAGCAATTCTCCCTTAGAGCCCTCCTCCTCTACTGTGAAGTGGATAAGACAATGGATATGACTGTCCTTTGTGAATAAGTGTGAATGTGAGTTTCTATTTGTGTGTGATTTTGTGAGCATATAGGTGTGTGTACATGTGTGATTGTGTGTATGAGAGTATGACTGTGTGTGTGTATCTATTTTTTTAGGTAAGGTCAGAAATCTTTAAATGCCAATATGCATCTCAGGAGCTTTAATAATTTAACAATAACCCCAAACCCTCCAGGAAATCCTGATCCTTGGGGTGTACCCACAGTGACAGCTGTCCATACCAGTGTGAAAGTGCTGTGGTGTGTGATAGTGAGTGATGTGTGCCCTGGCATATTGAGGTGTTAATGTCCCCTTGGAGTGTGTGGTGTGTGTGAGCAGTCGACTGTTTGTGGTGGTGCGTCTGTAACAGGGTATATTTGTGTGTATCTGTGTGTTGCCCGGTGATGTGTGAGGTGGTCAGAGCCAAAATGCATGGGGAGAAGTGAAGCTGGGTGCCGGGGCTCTGGGAACCTCTCCTCCCTGCACGAAGGACCTCTCCCACCCCACTAGTAAGAGAGCCGATGCCCCTGGCCTCAGGCCATGCTGCAGGGGACTGGGGGGAGGCTGACACTGACACACTGACCTTGGCACACTCAGTCTCATTGAGCGGTGGGCAGCTGATGGGCGAGCGAACAAGCACGGCGCCCAGGGGGGTGTTGCTGCAGTGGTGGCGGGCACACTCTGCAATCCAGGACGCCCCGGGCTGGAGGACACAGAGGTGGGCGATGCGGACCGTGGCCAGATGGGTGGCCAGAGTGAACCGATAGGGTGTATCCCCAAAGACAAGTGCAGCCCCAAGCCTAGTGCTGCCCTGGACCCTATCTGTTCCCAGCCCTAGCTCCTGGTCCTCGGTGTCTCCTGCTGGAACCCCTTCCTAGGTGGGCATTTAAGGGGTTGCATACCAGGAACAGGGAGGTGGTGCCGTTGGGGAAAGTGAAGAGGCAGGACACGTTCCTGCAGGAGCCACAGCAGGCCGCCAGGTCCCGCGGGTGCTCGTACTCCTGGTTCTGCAGGACAGGGAGGGTGAGATGGGCTCAGCACGTGCCACCTCCGCCCTCTGACCTCTCCCACTGTCTCTTGCCTCTGAGCCCAGAGCAGGGCCCTCTGCAGATGCCCAGGAAGGGGACCCCCAGGCTCCTTCTATCTCGGACAGGAAGGTCACCCCATGTCTACTCTGTGGCTCCTTTGCTGCAGTTCCCGGGCTCAGCCCCAGGGATAAAGAGCGCCCCCACCCCGTTGGAAGACAGCATCGCTGGTAATTACGGGATGCCACTTTCGGTTCCAGATAGACCTCACGCTGAGTCCCAGTTCCTGTGGAACTTTTGACAAAGGACTGGACCTCCCTAAACCTCGTTTTGTTGTTGTTGTTGTTGTTGTTGTTGTTGTTTTCCATTTGAAAACCAGGAACAATTCTAAGCCTGTTTATTCAATTAGTATTTCTTTAGCCTCACTAGAAGCCAGTAACTCTCCTGAGTATCAGGCATGGAGACGTGTTCCACAAATGATGGCAGCAACGCAAACACAGAAATAAAAACAAAAACAAAACAAAACAAAAAAACCAGGGGATATACCAGCCAAAGAAGGCGCTTCATCAATGGGAAGTCAAACCCCAACCTTTGCCAGGCCTCCACTCCCGCTGTTCCCCTCCTGGCCTCACCCTCCTCAGCCCTGTTTCCAGCACTTGCCACAGAGCCCCTGATGTGTATGCTCTAGACTTGTTTAGAGAGCTCGGGGAGAGCAGGAGGGCCCCCCTAGTTCTTGGAGCACCGAGGTTCTGCCAGGCCAGCCCCTCTCACGTGCCCCCTCCCCGTCCCATGCTGCCCCTTACCGCCTCACAGTGGACGTCACACAGCACAGAGGTGGTGTTGATCTGGTAGAAGCCAGTGAGAGGGTCCAGCCGGTCAGTGCAGCGGGAGGTGTGGCACACGCCGTCTGCCGAGAGCTCCACCACCGTCTGGCCCGGCTGCATCACCCCCAGCTCTCGGCTCAGACACACAGCAGCCTTCACTGCATGGGCATGCGGGGTGGCCCCAGTCACCAAGAGCCCAGCACCCACCCCGCCCCACCCATGGCTCGCTCACCCCGGCTCTACCTCCCCGCTCACCGCACTCGTATTTGGCGCAGCCACACACGTTCTCCTCGCTGTGCATGAACTCCTCGTCCAGCTGCGACTTCTCCCACTGGGTGGGGCAGAGGTGGTCAGCACGCTGGGAGGGAAGGCCCAGCCCCGCCCTCGGAGCCATCTGCCACCTGGCCCCCCCTCTCTTTGCAGCCGTGGAGAAGGGCCTGGCAGGCCTGGGGACCCTGGGCACCCTGTGAGCTCAGTCACCCTCCCACCGAGGTTCCCCGCTGAGGAGCACCCCAGTGTCTTCTCTGGGCCTCAGGCCTCTCCTATCACTCTGAGCACCCACTGACCCCGTCACTAGGGGACCAATGCGTGGCTGGGGCACAGCATCTGGCTCGGCTCATGCTACTTCCCTTCTCCCTCACCCGTTGAGGGGAGAGAGAGAGGATGGACAGGAGGCAACGTGAGAGGAGATGCATGTGGAGGTTTGGGGGGCGGGGGAGATATATATAATTCATAAAATTATGTGACAAAAGTAACTTTAAACATAACTTTGCAGATTTCCTGGCTCCCGATCCTGGCACTGTGATTACTAGCTACATGACCTTAATCTTAGTGTCCTTGTGTTTATGTAACATTGGGTTGTCGTGAGAATTAATGTGATAATATACATAAAAGCCCTAGAGCAGTGGTTCTCAACCTTCCTAAGGCCGCGACCCTTGCATACAGTTCCTCATGTGGTGGTGACCCCCAACCATGAAATTTTGCTACTGTTATGCATCGTGATGTAAATATCTGCATTTTCCGATGGTCTTAGGCGACTCCTGTGAAAGGGTCGTTCGAACCCCAAAGGGGTCGTGACCCACAGGTTGAGAACCACTGCCCTAAAGAGTACCTGGCATATATAATATTAACATTAGCTACCAGCGTATCATCATCATCATCACCATCACCATCATCTTCACCCTCCTCCCCATCCCGCCATCATCATCACCAGCATCCTCATCATCCCCATCTTTATCATCACTGTACTTAATCCTCATAACTCTGAAGCATGACCATGCCCACTTTACAAATAAGACACTGTGCCCAGAGAACAGGACTTCGGACTCTAATACTGACCTGCAAACAAGGCTCTGTGTCCTAGATGGAAGGACAGGGTCTCCAGGGGAAGGGGTGGGGAGGGAGGAAAGGAAACGGGGCAGCGCAGGGGAGGGGCAGGCTCTACGTACCAGATGGCACCGGGGCACTGGGATTGTGTCGCAGTCACACTCTGAAAAATAGGAGGGGCCAGGACCCACCTCACCGGAGGTGTCCAGGTGGAGGACCTGTGGGCGTCCAGACGCCTCACTGCACGCAGCCCTCCTCCAGCCTGCCTCCCCGCCCCTAGCTGAGGCACCACTAGCAAACTTAAGGGACACAGCAGCTCCAGCTTCAGGGCAAGGAGCTCCAGGGCAGCGTGGCTGTGAAACACTCTTCTGGGAAACGCACACAGCAGATGGCTTAAGTGCCTATTCTATTCCTCTGTGCGGGGACAAAGCAATGACTGAGACACTAGAACCCCTGCCTTCATAAAGTTTACATCCAGGCCCAGAAAAGGACAAGCAAAATACCCAGATGCAAAATAGAGTTTCTTGACTCTTTTTAAACATGTTTTTATTGATTTCAAAGAGAGAAAGAGGGAGAGATAGACACATCAAGGATGAGAGAGAATCATGGATAGGCTGCCTCCTGCACGCCCCCTACTGGAGATCAAGCCCACAGGCCAGGCATGGGCCATGACTGGGAACAGAACTGTGACCTCCTGATTCATGGGTCGACTGGACCACTGAGCCACACAGACCAAGCTCAATTCTTTTTTTAAAAATTACATTTGTATATAAAGTTCACTGGTGTTCATGATTGATCACTGACTCGCCCACCTACTTCCCCAAAGGATTTGAGGTGAATTTAACAAAATTATATTACTAGTTGCAATAAAGACGTTGTTAATGGAAAGGGGCCCTGGATCTCCGCCTTTGGGAGTGGGGACGGGGGGGGGAGGGGCACCACCCTGCCTGGAACTTACCGCAGGACTTGTAGGGGCAGCAGCGCTCTGGGCTCCACACCTCCACCAGGGCAGTGCCCATGCCACACTGCACGTGGGGGCAGCGGAAGTTCTCACACACTGCACGGAGGGGAGGCAGGGGACACATCAGCCGCAGGCAACTTAGAGCGTGAATCCTCAGAAATGCAACATCAGCTAAGGAGGGAGTACCTCCAGCTTCTCCTTGGGTCCCCCCAATTTCCTCAGACACCCTCCTGGGCTGGAGTCCAGGGGAGAGAAATCTGGGATCCTAGCGTGTCCATGTAGAACTGCCTTGGGAGGCCCTACGTCTGCTCCGGGAGGCATTACAATGTGGCAATGGCAGAACCTTAAGGTCACTTAACTGGGCCTCTGCCTCCGGATTCTGTGTCACCCTGAGAGTAGTGATCAGAGGGGAGCCAGTGACCAGGATAAGCTCCACTGACCAGAGCTGTTCCCTCTGGGGGAAATAAAGAGACCTGTGCTAGATTAAAATATGTTTAAAAGGCATAACATTAATGTGTGGTCCTGGACTGGATCTTGGGTTGGACAAGCCAGGAGAATTGTGGACTGGGTACGAGATAACTTAAAAATTCTATTAACGTGGCAAGGTGAAGGTCATGTGTTCACAGCTGGTTAAAGTTTAAATGTCAGTTTAAATGTCATACCTCTTCACAGGTGGTTCTCTGTGTCCACCTAAGCCTTGCACTGAGTGAGCACCAACTTCCTCGTGCTCAGTCATCCGCAGGGGATAAGTTTCCTCTCTCTCCTACACTTCTCTCTGGACAGGGACCTCACCTTCTCCTGTGCCCACTCCACCCAATGACCCCCATCCTTTCCTCCCTTCCTACTGTTATTCAGGCTGGTCCCTCTTAGCAGAGGGATCCTTGGCCACACTCATGTATCGAGAGAGCAAGACAAGGAGTGAGAACATCTCTGGGCTCAACTTTTTTAGTGGGGAGGAGAGGTACAAAGGTCAATGCTGAAGGGGAAAGATCGTATTACTAAAAAAATTCTTGGCAGGTAAACATGGTCAACTGGTGTTTCACAAAAACATGAAGCAGAGAGGAGGAAGGACATCGTACAGCATCCAAGTACAGTGGTACCTCGAGATACGAGTGACCTAACATACGAGATTTTTGAGATACGAGCCATTGAGCGAGCAATTTTTGCTTTGAAATACGAGCAACATTTGAGATAGGAGTAATCTCTCGGATCGGCCGGCTGTACACGACCCACCAGTTTACCGAGACTCGAGCATCTCATAGTTTCCCATGCCTGAAGGTTACAGAACGAATTAAACTCGTATCTCGAGGTACCTCTGTAATGGGTTACTTTCTGGTTGAAAGAGGAAATGTATAAATTTCAGATGGAGGAAGGCGACAGGTCCCATCGTAATCCAGGGCCGACGTTCACACCAGTGACAGGGGCTCAGACATGCAGTACGTGTCTCCTGGGGGGATATACTATGAAGGCTGTGCACTCCCCAGTTAGAAAATGTTTTAGTTGAATCCACCAAGACTTAGGTCTTAACTTCCGGTTTATAGGAAGTGCACAGGACAGAGAAGCTAAGATGAACAGTCCTGAGAGGAAACATGTGGATAAATCCAGACGGTGGGACTGTCAGCAGGACCACCACCAGGCCCTACAATTTAGTGTCACACAGAAAAAGGGACCTGTGCTGAAACTGTCCCAGGTTCAATTCCAGTTAAGGCACGAACCTTGGATGGGGTCCCCAGTAGGAGGCGTGCAGGAGGCAGCTGATCGATGTTTCTCTCTCATCGATGTTTCTGGCTCTCTCTCTCTCTCCCTTCCTCTCTATAAAAAAATCAATTTTATATATATATATGTTGTATATATATATATACATACATACATACAGTGGTACCTCGAGATATGAGTTTAATTTGTTCCGTAACCTTGAGGCGTGGGAAACTATGAGACGCTCGAGTCTCGGTAAACTGGTGGGTCATGTGCAGCCGGCCGATCCGCGAGATTACTCCTATCTCAAATGTTGCTTGTATTTCAAAGCAAAAATCGCTCGCTCAACAGCTCGTATCTCAAAAATCTCGTATGTGAGGGCACTCGTATCTCGAGGTACCACTATATATATGAAGAAAAAGGGACCTGTGCTAGATTAAAATATGTTTAAGAGGCATAACATTAATGTGTGGTCCTGGACTGGATCTTGGGTTGGACAAGCCAGGAGAATTGTGGCCGGGTTAGAGATAACTTAAAAAAATTCTATTAACGTGGCAAGGTGAAGGTCACGTGTTCACAGCTGGTTAAAAAAGAGTATGTCCCGGTGGTGTCCTTTTGGTAACACACACACACACTTAAAGGCATAGAGAATATCCCAAGGATACAGATGGAAATGTTTACTGTAGGATACCTGGGAGGCAGGAATATAGAATTTTCACTTGGATTTTGTACTTCCTATAGGGCTTTTGTCATGAAAGCACAATGAAGACTGGGGCAGGGTAACATCAGTGTCCTGCATGGTGGGAGGGGAGACTCTGTGAAGGGCCCAGGGGCACATCCGGGACCCAGGAGCCCCTTCCGGCTGTGGCCCACATCCCGCGGGGACTCACCGCACTGGTACAGCGGGCAGCAGAGCTCCGTGGTGTTGCTGTCCACAGTGAGCGCCTCCCCCTCCTGACACTCGGGGATAGGATCTGGACAGTCGCCACAGGCTGAGAGGGGAGAGGGGCCACTGTAGTCACAGGCAGCCCCCCTCATGGGGTGGGGGTGGGAGAGGACAGGTAGCTTGGTGGGGACACTTTGAAAATCCAGGTGGGGCGCTGCTAGACTGAGAGCAGTGCTTCATGGTCCCCCGTGGCCTGTGCTGGGGTCAGAACGCGGACGCTCTCCGTGTCCACCTAAGCCTTGCGCTGAGTGAGCACGGACTCCCTCGGGCTCAGTCATCCGCTGGGGTTGGTTTCCTCTCTCTCCTACACTTCTCTCGGACAGGGACCTCACCTTCTCCTGTGCCCACCCCACCTGATGACCCCCATCCTTCCCGCCCCGCCACCCAAGGAAGCCGGGGTGAGGAGGGGTGGCCGCGGCCCAGGTGGGCATGCTGAGTCCGACGGCCGGTCCACCCACTGCAGAAGTAGTAGGTACAGCACGACTCCCCCAGGCGGCCGCTGATCAGGATCTGGTCCTGGCGGCAGCTGGGGATCTCCTCAGCCTCGCACTGGTCTGGGTCACACTCTGGGGGAAAAACAGAATTGAGGCACTGGGAGCAGACCCTGCCTGGCCACACCGGGCCAGCCACCCTCATCTCCAGCCAGAACCCAATCCCCAAAGCTGCCCTTGCTCCCCTCCCCCAGCTGCAGGCTCCCGCCTCCTCCAGCCCCCGACCTCTCACCGCAGCTGTAGCTGGGGCAGCAGGATTCCTCCTGGAAGTGGCTGACGAGTCGGTGGCCCGGGCGGCAGGTGGGGGCAAGGCCCTCACATAGGGTATGGTTACACACTGGCCCGGGGGGGGGGGGCACAGGGCCTGTCACCTGGAGGCCGGGACTTTTCCCAGCCCCCAGCGCTGCCCAGAGTCTGGACACTAGGTCTCCAGGACGTGTCCCAGCCCCCAAGTCCCTCGTTCCTAGAAGGAGCCTCTGAAGGGCACACAGACAGTGACTGGGACAAAAGAGCAATAATAGTGAACATCCAACCCCATGGGCCGAGTGCCAGCGGCTGCTCTGGATCGGCATTAACTTCTGTAATTCTCACAACAGGCCGGAAGGTGGGTACTATCAGCCTCCTGCTACAGGAGAACCACCTGGAGCACCAAGGATGTTAAATGTCTGCCAGTGTCACGAGGCTGCCAGGTGATGGAGGAAGAGTCCCTGGCAGCCTGGCTCCAGAGTCTGTGCTTTTAAGCCCTGCCCACACTAAGGGGTGGCTCCTGTGCCCCAGGCAGGGTTCACCCCCTCTCCTCAGTTCCCCCCGCCAAACTCAAGACACTTTCACTTTCCCAGCCTTGTCCTCTCCATCAGGGTCAGAGCTGGAGTCTTAGAGTCAAGGCCCAGGGAGGTGAACAGTGGGACTCACCACAAACGGCCCCCAGGCAGCACGGGTCCTCCGTGGGCCGGAGCAGGGCTACCTCCCCAAAGCGGGGACAGGTCTCAGGGCGGGGGGGGGCCCGGGCAGTCCAGGTCCACTGGGACGATGGTGTCCTGAGCTTGGCACTGGTGTTGGCAGCATCCGCTGAGGGAGCTGTTCCAGGTCTCCCCCAGGGCCCGCGGCACCCCCGTGCTGTCTGTGCAAGCTGCAGTGGGGGTGTGGGGGGCAGAGGGGACTCAGGAGGGTGGGGAGACCCAGACTGTCCCAGGTTAGGCCCTCCCTGGGAGGTTAGGCCAGCCCAAAGCAGACCCAGAAGGATACAGGCCGTGGGGCCAGGAGGGTGAAGGAGGGCCTAGGGCGAAGCCAGCTTGGAGGGTCTCACCCCGGGAGGGCAGGAACCCACCGCACTTCTCCTCGGGGATGCAGAGAGCTGCATGGCGGCGGTGCAAGATGGAGCCCTCAGAGCAGACGCAGCCCTCGCCCAGCACCTGGCACTGCTCCGGGTCCAGCGGGCCCAGCATCCCATCCTGGCACGATTCAGGGGGCTCACAGGCCGACACACAGGCCTGGTACGTGGAGTCGCTGGAGCACAGGAAGGCTGCAGGGACACAGTGAGCATCACCTGCGACTCAGCAGACAATGCAAGGGCGTTTCACTGCCTCTTTCCTCTAGATCGGGAGTCAGCAAATTAAGTTTTACTGAAGCACAGCCACGTCCATTCATTTACTACTGAATGGGCTGCCTGTGTACTACAAGGCAGAGCAGAGTGGTTGTGCAGAGGCCTCTAGTATTTACCTGGCCCTTCACAGAGAACATTGCCAACCCCTTGTTCTGGGTCAGTGTTTTCAAACTCTCTGGACTATAAAAACTAGATTTTACACTGTGGTCCAATAGAACACTGGTCTGCCCTATCTGGTTTGGCTTAATGGATCAGGCATCAGCCTCTGGACTGAAGGGTCCCAGGTTTGATTCCTGGTCAGGGCACATGCCTGGATTGCAGGCCATCCCCAGTAGGGGGTGTGCAGGAGGCAGCCGACCAATGATTCTCTCTCATCGTTGATGTTTCTATCTCTTTCTCCCTCTCCCTTCCTCTTCAAAATCAATAAAAATATATTTAAAAAAAAAGAAAGAAAGAAGAGTGGTCCTCAAATGCCGGAAACCAAACATTGTCTCACTAATAGATGTGGACAGGAGACCAGAAGGCTGGTCAACCTTAATTGCTCTGAAAGGTCAGAGCTAATCACTCACTGTTTAGTTGAAACATTGTTAGCTGAAGCAGCCTCTACCTGTTTGTTTCATGTTAATTTCTGTTCTTATAATTTCCTGCCTAAAGGCTATGGGTGTGTTCCAAAGCCTTAATAAAAGGGAGAAAAAGGCCAGAGCAAGGGGTACTCCTTTCCACTAGAGGAAGGCTCCCACCTGGCCCCCCAATATCGCCAAATTAATATTTTCTAGTCCCTCTCTTCATTTGCGTTCGGCCTTCTCCAGAATCCGAACCCTGAACCGGGAACCCTGAATCATGCGGGACATGGAAAGGGGCTCCCACACTCAAACCAGATAACCAAAGAATCACCCAGAGTTTTTGAATTGCTATTATTGGGACTCCATCCCAGACCAATGTGGGGCCTAAGCATCACTACTCTTTTAAGTTCACTGGGCAATTTCAAAGGGTAGCCCGAATTGAGAATCACTGATACATTGCAACAACAACAACAACAAAAACTTGTGCGTGAGATAATACTTAATGTTTCTAGTATTTTCTATTCTATTGCATTTTTCAAACACTGGCGCTGACTCCAAAAGTTGACTTCATACCCACTGAGTTGAAATCCACAGTGTGAAAACCATCCTCTGGGTGGCATTGTCTTTTCATTTATCTGCCACATGAAAGGTGTGGTCGTCCTGTGAGCCACCTCCTGCCTATCCTGGGTGTGTTCAAACTACTTGAGGCCAGTCCACCCCTGCTGACCCCACCAGGGCAAAGCTAATGGGGGTGAACCAATTCTCTTTAAGGAAGGAGGGGAGAGACTGAAAGAAGAGAAAGATGATCAACAGTGAAGGGAAAGGGGTGAATATGCGCTGGACATCACCAGGTGACGGGCTAGGGTGAAGCACTTTAAACACAGTATCTCCTGCCATCTTCGAACCAACCCTAGGGGGAGCTATTATTCCTGTCCCCATTGTACAGATGAGCCAAGGAGACTCAGAGAAATAAGATAATAAATAAATAAGGTTTACTTGACTTGGTAATATAAATTAGAACAAAAATAAATTTGTTAATTTATTATAGATTTATTTATAAAGTATATAGATTTATTTATAAAGTATATAGACATTTATCAATTAGTGCAATGCAATAAATGAATAATTAAATCTGAAAAGCCGCCACTGGGACTCAGGTCTGTAAAAGTATTTTCCACTCTAACTGTAGGAGCAAAGGAGCCATGGAGGGGACAGGCGCCTGACCCCTCTCCTCCTCCCCCGCCCCCAACCACCAACTCACGGCAGTAGTCAGAGCGCCGCCACTCGATGCACACGTGGAACTTGTGGCACATAGCCACGTACACGGTCAGTGCCACGCAGGGCTGCTGCACATACTTGGTGTCCCGGATCCACAGCTCACAGAACGACTCTGGAGAGACCTGGGCACAGGTATGAGGCAGTGCTGCCTCCCTGGATTCCCCACATCCCGGCGCCCAGCGCTCCCTAGCCCTGCCTGGGGGCAACAACAAGCCTCTGCAGACACCCAGTCTGGTCCCAAACAAGATCTCTGGGGAGCTTACCCAGACCTGCCCCTCCCTGCCCTGGCCCTTCCCAGCCAGGGGGGTCCTCCCACCCTGAACCCAGTTGGCACATACGAAGCTGTGGCAGGCGCTGAAGGTGCGGTTGGACACCATGCGAATGCAAGGAGAGCAGTCAGCCGTGGCACAGCTGTCTGGGCGGAAGCGGGTCTCGCTCACGGAGGTTAGGGAACTGGGCACCTGCCAGCTGTCCAGAAAGGGAGCCGGGTCCTCGTCCTCACCCACCACAGAGCCATCCTCCAGGGTAAGGTCATTGGCTGAGTCCCCATCACAGATACCTGAAGGGGGCGGAATTATCCAACAGCCACAATAACCACCACACTCCCAGGTCCTCAGCTGTCCCTTTGCATGTTCCTCAGAACAAGTCTTTGAGGCTGGTATTAGCATTATCCCATTTTATAGGTGAGGAAAATGAAACCCAGAGAAGCTAAGAAACCTGCTGTGTAAGAAAACATCTTTGTTCTAAATACATGCCCAAGTATTTAGGGATACAAAAATATTTTCGAATGGTGCAAGGAAAAAAATGCACATATATAAATTGCATATTCACAGAAAAGTGCATTGATACAATGTGACTGAGACCATGTGACTGAGTCACTGAGTCAATGAAACCTGCTTCATAAACATTTCCCAATGCTTTCCTTCTGTGGAGTTGGAAGCTCGTGTTGAAATGGCAGCACCACAAGATGAGAGGAACCTCCATTTGGGAAATTATGTGTGCAAGAAATAAACTGTTGTGTTAAGGCACTGAGTGAGGGAGGGGAGTGAAGTTTATCTGTCATAACTTCTAGCATAGCCTTAACTTCCAGCTTCTCTCTCATACTCTGGGCATCAGACACGCCCTTCCCTGCCCTTGACTTTGCTCAGGCTGCTCCCTCTGCCTGAAATACTTCCTTCAAGGACCCCCTTTAATGCATCGTCCATGACCTTCCCAGTTCTGTGTAACAGACTTTGGTCTTGCTCTGTGAGCACAAACACACATTTTCCTTTATATTCTCACCCAGTATTCCCCCACATGCCTGGCAGAGTGGCCATGATACCAAGGGTTAGTTTGGATAACTTAGAGATAAACTAGGAGTCTTCTGCTCTGACACTTCCAGCCACCAGCTTTGTGAATATAAAACTGTCATTTAATACAATTTTATCAATGGTCCCCAGGGTCACATTTTTGGTCTTGGCATTGAGTCACTGAAGGGTGGCACAAAGGGACCCTACGGAGCAGTTGGCCCGCCCAGTTATCACTGACCACAGCGCTCTGCCAGGTGCAAGGAGAGATGCTTGTATCAGTAAAAACAGAAGTTTCATCAAACAGGAGGTTAGTCTTTTTTGTCTCCTGTTCTGCCCCCAGGGACTGGCACCTGGTAACTATATGTTGCACAAAAGAATAATCAGGAAGCAGACTTACATGTGCTAGTCCAAGTGTTGAGGGCATTTTGAACGCAGGGGCGTAAGTGTGAATGAACAAAAAGGGGGCAGACTTACGGATGGAGGCCATAAGTATGTGTGTGTATAAGTATCCCTATGCCATCCATCACCATAATCAGGGCAGTCTGTCATGGAGTCCTCTGCCCCTTCAAAGAGTAGCAGTCCATACTTGGATTCCTCCTGAATCCAAGTGTGCTTATCAAAACACACTGGTCCCTTAGGGCATGCGCTAAGGGCAAGCATGCTGTGGTCTAAGAACTCTAGTTTAATGTGTGTGGCAGCTCTGCTGTGTGATCTTAAGCAAACCACTTAACCTCTCTGAGCCAGCCCCCTTTCTTCTTCAGTTCAATGACCACCGCTCAGGGCTGTGGTGTGGATGACCTGGAATAAGTGCGATCGGAGCGTGGAAGTGCTTTGTGAAGTGCTCAGGCACAGGCAGGCTGGAAGGATTATCTGGTATTAGGGAGCCACCAGGGAAACTGATAGACAACCCTGCCTGAAGCAACAACTGGCCGAGGCCAGAGCCCCGAGCCATCTCCCTGCCGGCAGCTTCAGTTCCAGAACAGAGGACATGAGGGACATTGAGTCTCTCTGCCTGTCAGCTCTCCTGATCCTCACTCTGGCCCAGCTTCCCTGGTACAGGCGGACCTGTGTCTGGGGAGGCAGGAGTGGGCCCAGGAAGTATCCCCCTGCCCCCAGCTGGGTCCCACCTCACCGCACAGGCCACGGCCCTGGGCCTCGCTGGCTTTGCTGGCCTCCAGGATCATGAGTCCTGAGCTGTGGAGCCACTGGATCAGGATGTGTGACGGCGTCCGGATTACATACATGTGGCCTGTGTCCTCGATTCTGAACCCATACCTGCTCACGGGGGGCCACACAGGCTGGGAGTCCACTGTCACCTTAAAGCGGGGGTGGGGGTGTGGAGTTGGGGGGTTGTACTGAATGTGAGCACAACTTGTTCATCCATCCATCCATCCATCCATCCATCCATCCATCCATCCTCCCATCTAATTATCGAACACACAGTTATTGAGCACCCTCTATGTGACAGGCTCTGTTTCAGGCACTGGCAGCCAAGACGCAGTCCAGGGTACATAGAAGAGTCCGTAAAGGGTTGGTGAGCACACACAATGAAGCAAGAAGTGCAACATCGGGAAACAGGCTACACATCTCTATGCACAAATTAGTGCAAATTCTGGGTCCCTCTAATCATTCTCTTCTTTCCTGCTTCTGCTCAGATAATTTCTTCTGGGAGATCTTCCCCAAACCCCCAGCCTCTGGGTTGGACACTCCTCTCTGGGGTCTCCCCATCTCTGTGCTGACCACGAAGACAGAATCCCTCAGAGCAAAAGTGCAGAAGTCAGATAGTTTTAACCACAGTCATTGAAGACCGCTGTTTCTGGCCACTGTAACTTCCTCTCTGTCACAGTATTCCTCCCGGTACTCTTCCTTGCTTGACAGTACGGTGGCCTAAGTGTTCTAATTAAAACCCCTTCCAAATACACTTAACTTTGCATTGTTTTTCTTACAATTGACCTTCCCCACCCCAGTTCCCAATCATGAAGAAGCTTCAGGCCCCTCCACCTCTGGATGCCCTGGCCCTCCACTGACTGCTGCCCCGCCCTGAAGGACCGGCTCTTTGATGCACTCACCTTCCGGTTGAAGCGATCAATGGTGACCTGATGGGCTAGGTGAGTCACATTCAGCATCACCAGACAAAACGGGGGCCAGTTCAGGTGCCCCTGCAGAGACATCCCATCAACCCATCAATTTGAGGCCCAGTCCTGCCTCCTATCCTGGTGAGCAAGTGTGACTCCCCTCCCAACAACATGCCAGTGGCACCACTGGGGCTGTGCAACGGTGCACAATCCCACAGAACATTTCTGGCTCTACCTGACCTCATGCAAGCTCAGCCACAACTAACAAACCAAGAACCCTGCCTCCTCCACCTGGCTCATAGGGCATCCTAGGTGGAGATTCCCTGCAGCTGGCACCCTTGACCAGGCCACATCCCTGGAATGGCATCCCAGGTCCTATGCACATGCCTAGGAAGCTGGGACAAGCTGGGGATGGCACAGGCCCCAGGAAAGGCCAGGAGGTGGCAGACTCCACTGACTCTTGCCCCATGCGCCCATCTCAGAGGACCCCTGGGAGACAGACAGAGCTTCCGCATCTGTCCTCACTGCCTCAAAACCCAACTCACTGCCAACCCTGCTCCAGGCCTAGTCATAGCCCCAGTGCGGGCAGAAAGAAGCGGGCGCTCACCAGGTTGGCGCTTTTGCAGTCCAGGACGTGGACGGTGACCATTTCGTCTGGGCTCTGGCTGAGGGTGTAGATGGCCTCCTTGAACAGGGCTGCGTGGCTCCCATCAAAGGTCACAAAGCTCAGGTCGGGGAAGATGGAGCATCGGCCTGCGGGAGGGCAGGGGACCAGAAGAATAAACAGGTGCCTTCAAGGCCAAGGCTGTGTAGGAACACGGAGCCGGTACCCTGGGTGATACAGAGGCCCCGAGGGCTGGAGGGTCACACAGAGGTCAGAGGTTGCAAGGGTAGGAAATCTGCCAGGTCAAGGATCACACTGAGACAAGAGGTCCCACGGAAGGTCATATTGAGGTCAGGGTTACCCTAAGGCTGGGAAGCACCAGTCAGAGGCAGAAATCAGGCTGGAACAGAGGTACAGGAGGACACAGTACTAGGATAGGGGAGGTTCCCTTGGACCCGGCACTCACAGGCACATTCCCAGATGGGGCAGCAGTGGTCCCCACCCACTCTCACAGAGAGGCCCAGGACTCCACAGTGAAGGGGTGCAGCACCCTGCGGACAGTGCTGAGTCAGGTTCAACCGGATCAGCTCGCCCTCCAGGCAGATGTGGCGGATGCAGTCCTCCTCCGCGATTGGCTGGCACAGGGTAAAGGGACGTGTGGGTGCCCCTGCTAGAAGCCACAGCCACTCACCCCAGCCCACCAGCCTGAAGCCGTGAGTGCCCGGAATCCTTTCAGATGCAGGTTCTAGCAGGAAGAGACCCCGAGGCAGACCTCCCAGGGAATGGAGCCCTCACTCTCCATCTACCCAACCTATCGAGGACCTGGGGTTGGACTGCGCATGAGACTGAGGGTCGGAGGACTGACTCCCCGAGATCTCTGCCTACCTGCCTGGTCTGTGCTGAGATCCCCAGGTACACAGATGTGCCGACACACTAGCTCAGACTCACAGAAGCCCCAGCACCCCTCACACACACATTCTTTTTATCTACCTACCTATCTCTCTATCGACAAATGCACAGTCTCCCAGCATCATGTATCACACACACAGATATCTGAGTGCTCAGAGTCTTACACACATGTACACAAACCAGTGCACATAGTTCCATGCAGGCTCTCAGACACAGACATGCACACTGACATACCCATGTTGTCACACTCTGGACATCACACCAAGCCATCCAACTAGCCCCTGGGGCCCCAGAGGGGCACAGTGTGACCTGCTATGGTATCAGGGGCCCAGAGGAGCCTGGAGAACTTTTCAGGCTCCAGGAGCATGGGGAAGGGGGGAAGGCAGTGACTAACCCCCATCTTGTAGCCTGGCAGCTGGTGAAGAAGCTGCTATAGGACTTGCCCAGGGATGTGTGGTGGTGCCCAAGCCCAGTGGCATGGGAGGAGGGGAGGCACGGAGGGTCCATACGCAGGAGGCCAGAAACCTGACAAGTCACTCACGACACACATGGCGGATGCGTTGGCCTCAGGAGTGGTTGCCAAGGCCACGGCTGGACCCTCGGAGATGCTCCGGACTGGGGCCGAGCGCCCCGACTGCTCCGTGGTGGCCTCTCCCACTGGCTCCGCGGGCGGCCGAGGTCCTGCCGAGGTTCCATGGGCCTCGGGGAGTTGAGGGAGCAGAACCAGTGAGCTCTCTCTGGAGGCGGTCTTGGCAGAGACAGGGCTCAGGGGATGGGATGTGGGCACCAGGGGCACTGTGCCGGCCCAGGGATCCTTGGCCTCGGTCACCAAGGTAGCAAGAGTGTGGGCCACAGCAGGCGTGAGCGCTGTGGGCCCCTGCTGGGCAGAGCCATGTACCACGGTGGGCAGAGACACCTGCTTGGACAGGATGGCCGTCTTCTCTGTGGTGCTCTTCCGGGGGGCAACGGACACTGTGGAGGCCACCCCCTCCGCCACAGTCACCGCTCCAGAGGTTGGCGATGCGGCTCCCAGAAGTGGGCCTGGAAGTGTGCCCCACACTGCCAGAGGGGTAGTGTGACCGGGTGGGTGCAGCTGGGCCCCCAGAGCTGGGGTGAGAGGCAGTGCAGGGCTGAGGGGCCGAGCAGATGCAGTCGTGGCCATGGCGAGAGAGGTGGCCTGTTGCTGGAGCGGAGGGGTGACGACAGGGCCCTCGGGACTGGGAGTGGCCACTGGGGCGGACGTGCCCACCTTGGCCAGGGGTAGGCTGGTATCGGGGGGCAGGCCAGAGAGTAGCTGGGGGGGCCGAGTTGACTCCAGAGATACGAAGGGTGTGGCCCCCAGCCCAGGGACAACTGTGGACAGGCCGGTGGCAGCCAGAGTCCCTGGGGGTGGCACTGGAGGCCTGGTGGCTGTGGTGGTGTGCCCGGAGGGCTGGGGTGGGCCAGTGGGGAGTGGGCTGGGCAGTGGGGGTGGCAGCAGGCCCGTGGGCTGGCCTGGGCCCAGGTGGACCTTCTCTGTGGGTGGCACCCTCTCCTCCCCCTGGGTCGCCACAGGGCTGACAGGAGCCTGTTCTGCTGCTGCCCCAGGCTCGGCTGGGGGGCTGCTGGGACTGGGAACGGGCTGGGTCTGTTCGGGCTGGGGGATCGCTGTCCTGTTCGTGACCTTCGTTACCGCAGGTGTCAGCCGAGTCTCGGGGGACTCTGAGGCAGTGGGGGGCCTGGAGGTCACTGCAGGGGAAGCCACAGGCCTGGAGGTCACTGCAGGGGAAGCCACAGGCCTGGAGGAGGGACCTGCAGGCGGTGAGCCCAGGCTCGGCCAAGCCTGCAGGGGTGTTGTCCTAACAGGCAAGGAGCCAGGGCCTGGGACCGTCACCGCTTTGGTCATGAGAGGGACGCGAGGTGCAGGGGGTGACTGGGAGGAGACTGTAGTGTTGGGGCTCCCTGCAAAGGTCACGGTTACCCTGGTCGTCTCCAGGGCACCCAACCCCATGCCAGGTGTGGACATCTGCCACAAATGGGGGAGGGATGGGGACCTTGGGGCCTGAGGGGTGGTTGGGAGGCTGGCGGTCACTCCCTTGCTGGCCAGGGCCCCTGTAGCAGGGGCAGGGAGGTTAGAGGCAGTGACCCCCAGGGGCTCCGGGGTGGGGGCTGGAGGCAGCGTTGGCGCCTCAGTGGCTGCCAGGGATGGGTTCAGGGCGGTGGTGAGGGGGGCAGCGGGGGTAAATGCTGGGCTATGGGAGGGAGCCCTGGGTGTGTCCTGTGGGGACTGTAGCTCCTGGTCACTGGGGGTGGGTAGCTCTTGACTCGGAGGCAGGGTCTCATTGCCACGGACCTCCATGGAGACCAGGACAGCAGGCTCCACACCTGGGGCAGATGAGAGAGGAGGCTCAGACGGCGGGTGACTGCTGCCCAGGGGTCACACTGCGCAGGGCTGGGCTCAGATTGGCACCCGAGGTGAGCCGGGGAGACAGCTTCCCGCAGCTGGTTAGGCTGCCTGGCCAACCCCGGGCCGCTGCCGCGTGGATGACTCAGAGAGGCCAGCGGGTCTGGGCTCTGCCACGTGACTCCAAGCCAGTCCCTTCCTTACTCTGGGCCTCATGGTTCCTCTGTGAAATCAGGAGAATGGGCTGGATGAGGTCTCAGCCTGCTCTACAGTGTGCTTCCAGAGGCCCCTCAGCTGACCCGGCCTGTCCAGGGACCTGGGAGGTCTGGGTATGATGGGTCGGCAAGACCCTGGGGTTTACGGCGAATCGAGGGAGGGATGAGAAATTCAGGCCACTCACAGTCCTCCACGTAGACGCATCTCTGTGTGACTTCATCCAGCACCTTGGGGGTGGGGCATGCAGGCACACAGCCTTCCACCCTGGGGACAGAGGGTTAGAGGTCAGGAGTGTGGGAGGGTCACCTCTTTTCCCCTGCATTGAGCACAGGCCTCATCCTTTCTTATGATGTGTGTGTGCTCTTATCATGTACACACTCCCATGAACCTCCAGATCCTGTCACATATCACACAGAAGCACACATTCCCCAACATGCCTGCTGCACACTCCTGCCCTCAGACCGAGAGGGAAACACACAAACAAGGTCCAGCTATGTACACACTGTGCACTCACTTGCATGTGCTCACATGTGCCTCTATTCAGGCACATTCTGACACACACACCCATGCCTGCAGGACTCAAAAATATTCACACAGATATACAAACACGTCCACACAGACCACTACAAACATCAATGTACACACGCTCATGCACACAGCTGCACCCACACCCAAACACATGCAGCTCAGACACACACGTGCACACAGCTGTACAAACCCAGGCACACCTTGTACACACAAACACACACGGGGCTCAGCTATACGCACATTGTGCACCAACAGGTATTCTCACATGCCCGGATGAGGCACATTCATCTGGTCCACACCCCTCATGCACACAGTACACGTGTGTACATAAGTATCTGTGAGTACACGCACACCTCAATATACGCTGATGCCTCCGCTCACAGATGACATACAAGCCCATTCCACATATGTATGCTAAACATGCTAGTGCACATACCTTGAGGCCATGCCATCTCACCTGGGCACATCCCTGCAGCTGGCTGCCCTGGGGTCCCGGCAGGTTTGGAAGCAGGGGCTAGCACAGGCATCGTAGCGCCACTCACAGACAGGGTAGGCAGCCCCCGATGGCTTGGCATCTGCAAAGTCACCCGCCCCAGAGTCTGAGGACTGGGCATCAGTGCCAGAGCACAGGAAATCCGGCTCAGCCCGCCCCGCCCCGCCCAGCCCAGCCCCGCCCTGCCCGTGGAAGAGACCAATGGACTCATTGGGGAAAAGTGGAGACAAATAAATAAGAGCCAACCTCAGGGGACATTGTGTCACTGAGAGCTGGGGTCAGTTTCTGGAGTGTCTTTGGAGTGGGGTCGGGGAACTCGGTGAAAGGGCTGAGAAAGGGGGTGCTATGGAGCAGGCCTTGGAGCTGGGCTTTGAGGGGTGACAGAAGAAGAGGCTGTGATCCCTGATCTCCCCCTGAGGCTGCCTGTCACCCTACCCCTCTGACTTGGTGGTCAGGCTTGCCCTGCACCCCAGGACACAATCCCATCCTTCCTGCTCTGCCTCTGGCCAGGCCACTGCACAGCTCCAGGGAGCCACGAGGCTTTCCCCTGAGGGTGGCGGAGGTGTTGGGGAATCCCTGCCCCTCTCAGCCTAGGTCCTGTGGGGCTCCCCCAGACCAGGGGGAGCTATTCTTTACAAGGTATCCCCTCTGTTCCCAGAGGGCCCCTGTGAAGCAGCCAGTCTCGAGACCAGGTGCGTGGTTTGTCTGAGCACTGTCTTTGTTGCCCCTAGTAACTTGGGCTACTAAGAATAACAACAGCTGACTCAAATAGCACCAAGCAGGGTACTCAACATCTTCACACAAGAATGCACGCATTCATCCTCACAATCATCTAACGAAGTAGCATTATTATTATTCCCATTTTTTAATTGATTTTTTTACAGAGAGGAAGTGAGAGGGATAGAGAGTTAGAAACATCAATGAGAGAGAAACATTGATCAGCTGCCTCCTGCACACCTCCCACCGGGGATGTGCCCGCAACCCAGGTACATGCCCTTGACTGGAATCGAACCCGGGACCTTCCAGTCCGCAGGCCGACACTCTATCCACTGAGCCAAATTGGCTAGGGCAATTACTCCCATTTTATAGATGAAGAAAGTGAGGCACAAAAGCTGCTGGGGAAATTAAACTCTCCCAGGGGAGAGTTCCTCGTAAAAGGCCTGGTGGCCAGTGCCTTGGCAAATGAAGGATCCTCAGGGGGAATAGGGTGTAGCTTCTGTGGGGCTTCGAGGCAGACAAGACCCCAGACCTCCCTGGCACAAGTGGGGGTCTCTGCTTCTGGCCCCACCCTGCAGCCCCTTCCTGACTTCCTAGCCTCCACACTGCTGCTGACGGTGAAGGAACCTGCTTTTCCAGGACCCTGAGGACCAGAACCGAGAACTTAACTATGAGCCAGGCCCACAGCAAAGCCCACGCGATACACTCAATCGCCCACAATAACCCTCAGGCAAGCGTCGCCGTTTTTCAGGTGAAGAAACAGTCAGGGAGGGGGCTTCTCCTCCAGCGCCAGGGACCCAGGTCAGCATTGGAACCCAAGGCAGTCTGGCTTCAGAGCCCGGGCTCACTCACCCACTCTGCCTCAGGGACACAGAAAGGGACACAGCCCTGCCATCATGGCCAGCGATGACCCTGTCCTGGGGGAGGCAGGGGGGTTCTTGGTGGGCTGGATAGATGACCGCTGAATGTAAGCGTGAGCTGGCCCAGCCTGGGGTGTGTGTGTGTGTTGTGTGTGAGTGTATATGTGAGTGTGTGTGAATGTGCGTGTGACTGTTGTGTGTGTGTACGTGTTGTGTGTTTGTGCATGTTGTGTGTGTTTTTGTGTGGTGTATGTGTGTGAGTGTGTGAATGTGCGTGTGACTGTTGTATGTGTATGTGTGTTTGTGCTTGTTGTGTGTGTTTTTTGTGTATTGTATGTGTGCATATGTGTGTGTGTGAGTGTGTATGTGAGTGTGTGTGTGTGTGTGTGTGTGTGAATGTGCGTGTGACTGTTGTATGTGTGGGGGGGGGCGGGAGGGAGAAGGGTATGGGTGGAGGGAATAAGTGAACAGCCTGGCTGGAGACACATTCACACATGTGCGGATGCATTCATACAGGCGGAGGTGCCCTCACAGGCATGAACACACGTGCCCTCACATGGGTCAGAGCCTCCAGGGTCCAAGCAGAGGCTGAGTTGTTAGGGCAGACACACCGGGCCGGGGATGGCAAAGCCCTGGGGCGCTTCCCAGTCCTGGCAGGAAAGTTCCCGGTGCTGCCCCATCCCAGGGTCCCGGGCCTCCAGGGGGCAGGGAGAGGCTGCGGGCTCACAGGCGGGCATGTGCCCCCATCAGCACGAAACCTGAGCCAGAGAGCTGCGCAAGCAGCGGCCTCGATCACTTCTCCCTGCGTCTCCACAAAGGCCGCCCTATTTTTAGCCGGGGGAACAGCCTGTGGGAGTAGGCAAGGCCCGGGAAGCGGGCTGGGCCCCGAGCCACGCCGCCCACACTCCTGAGGCCGCCAACAGGGAGGCCAGGACTCTTCCCACCTCAGGGTGGACCCCTGTGGCCTCCTGGTGCCAGGGGAGGGAGGGAGGATTCCGTCTCTGGGGGCAATTGGAAGGGGAATAAGGAGAGGGCAGGAAGGGCCGTGGAGCCAGGGGCTGAGGGGCTGAGGGTGTAGGCAGGGGGAACACCTACCCAGAAGGCGGAAGAGTGTGCCCCGGCGGAAGACCTCCGAGTGTTCATATGGCCGCAGGGCCAGCGTGGGGCCCACCACGTAAAGGAAAGAGCCAGGCTCTGCCAGGGACTCCAGGGCCACCAGGCCTGCCCGCCGGGTCTCCTGGTGCAGCGAGAAGGAGGCGTGGTGGTGGAAGGCATCGCTGCCCTGCCACTTGGCCAGTTCCAGCGACCCATTGGCTGTGGCATGGAGGAAGAAGTTGGGTCTGTCCGCTGCCTCCAGGGATACCACATCCGGATCTGCAGGGAGCCACATGGTAAGGGCAATACAGAGAGAGAGTCCCTGATGGCATCCATTTCACCCTCAGTGACACGGGACACACACACCCCTGTGGAGAGCTGGGCCCTGCTCCTCCAGGCCTGCCTGCCTCCCCGCCCACCTCCTCTGCCTGCCGGCTGCCCCCCTGGGCGCCTCCCCTTCCCCAGGGCAGGTGGAGGGTTAGAGAAGCCACCCACTGCCAAGCCTCGGGAGATGAGCGACCTCCCTCCCCACCTCCCTCCCGTCCTTCCACAAACCCTTTGAGGGCACCCCCATGCCAGGTGCAATTCTAGATGTCGGGGACACAACAGTGGCTAGGACAGACAGACACGCACGGCCGCCCTGGTGGAGTTGCGTTTTATTGGTCCCACCGGGCAAGCTGGGTGTGGTGGTTTGCCAGCCACCCCTGCGTGGTCCTGCTCCTCACCGAATCCCAGAGGGTCAGAGCTGGTAGAACTTGGGGACCCTGAGTCCAACCCCAGATAGGAAAACAGTGTCCCAGCGGGAAGGCCCTTGCCCAGAGCCTGTTTCCCTACCCTTCCTTCTATATCCACGAGGACGGTTTCTAAAGAGGGGGCTCCCTGCTGGCTGGATCTGCCCCCTCCCTACCCAAGACATCCTCTACTCTCCATTTTTCCTGATCACAATCTTACCCCTCAAGACCCAGCTCCTCCACGCAGCCACCCAAGATCTCACCTGGAAGGCATTTTCTCTTTTGCTGTACAGTACCTTATATATGGTGTGGGGGAGGGAGAAGGAGCACAGGATGGAATCGGGGTGGGAGCCTGGGTCCCCACTGGGTCTGCACCCTGCCCCCAGTGGCCCCCAAAGCCCAGGTCTGACTGAGATGGAGGCTGGACTTTGGGCCCAACTTCTTCCTCCCCACAGCGATGCTCCCCCTGGCCAGGCTGCTCTGGTGCTCTTAATACGCCCGTAAAACCACTGGAAAACCAACACTTTCTCTAGTGCAGACCTTATACACTAAGATATTGAGTGGAGAACAGAAGATCCCTGCTAAGAGATGGCCTATCACATCTGGAAGGCTGGGAGACACCCTTCTTCACACCAGGCCACACAGACCTGGGGGTCAGCCATGTCTGGGGAGGAAGTATCCTTTTTGTGGGGGTACTTCTGGCCCTTCTGTGGCCCAGTGCTGGCTCCTCACTCCCAGGCCCCCTCGTGCAGTGGCATGGATCCTCTGGCACTCGGGCTCACACCACAATGAAGGTCACCCATAGCTGGGAACTCTGGCTGTGCGTGGGGCAGGGCTAGAGCTGGGGAGTCCCTCCCCTCCTAAAGCCCCTCCCTGGATCCCCACCGCCCTCAGCATAGAGGCCCACCTTCTGAGCTTGGCTGACTCCTCCCACTGCTCATTCTAAGAAGCCTCTCCTGACTCTGGAAGACTGAGTCAGGCTCCTCCTGAGTGTCCCACGGGCATTGTGCTGCCCTGGACCATGTCTATCTCCCAGATGGGACTGTGACTTCTGGTAAGCAGGGATGGTGCCTCCTACATCCTGGTTCCCCAGTGCCCAGCTCTGTGCCTGGCATGGGATCAGGGCTCAGTGAAAGGGAGGGAGACAAGGGGAGAGGAGAAGGAGAGAGGAAAGGGAGGAGGAAGAAATGGGCAGAGGGGTAGATCCTCAAAGCCAGGTAAATGGCAGACCCTGAGAATCTGCGAACTTTAACTCTTAGACTGAGATGAACTCTGTCTGTTCACATTTCCAGCGGGTGCTGGGACTGGCTGCATGGACCATCTCTGGGACTAGAAAGGTACTGACCAGACAGGGTCAGCAGGATTTGTGGGGAGAAACCCTGGTCACAGTGACCACACCGGGGCACACACACAAATGGCCCAGGAAGAGAAGGCTTTCTGGAGCTGGTGAACCGAGGTCTTGGCGGCCCAGGGCCCAGCACACAGGGTCGCTCCCCTCCGAACAGGAGCTGCCACTGATCAAGCACTACTGAACTCTGGAGAGAGGTCAATGCCCTTAGCTAAGCCCTCGGGTTGCTGGTGGTCTGAGACCCAGGAGGCGGGTCCCAGGTGTGCTCCAGTGTGTGTCCCACCTGCCTGGAACTCAGGAGCATGACCTGAGCACGTCAAGAGCCAGCCCCTCCATTCACAGGAGGAGGCCCTGCTGGGGTCAAGGTTCCATCCAGCCAGTTCCCCTAGACATTTAAAGTCTATCCAGTCTCAAAAATGGGGGGGGGGGGGGGAGAAGGAAGAAGAGGGGAAGAAGGAAGAAGAGGGAAGAAGGAGAAGAGGAGGAAAAGGATAAAAAGGAGGAGGAGGAAGAGGAAGAAGAAGAAGAGAAAAAGAAAGGAGAAGGAAGGGGAGGAGAAGGAAGTGGAGAAGGAGAAAGGGAGGATGATGGGGAGGAGAAGGGAGAGCAAGGAGGAAGTGGGGAGGAGAGAAGTAGCCGTATTGCCACCTGTTTGCTGGAACACAGCCATTGTGTAAGGCCAGATAGAAAGATGTCTCTGGACTTTGGCCTCCGGTTATTTTGTGTGTTTTTGTTGTTTGTTTCAGGAAGAAGAAGGGAGGTGTCTCTTCAAAGAAGCTAAGAGGTTGAGGTCGACCCCTGTCTCAGTTGGGAAAGGGGCACCTGCTGGGGCCCCACGTGTCTTCAGCTGCGCTTGACAGTTCAGAGCAAGCATGTCAAACTCCTGCTTGGGGGCCGCATGTGGCCCACAACCAATATGTTTGCGGCCCAGCCAATATAACGGTGTGTAAGAAACGTCTTAATAACAATGTCCTAGCTTCATTCTTACAATATCCTGTTATACATCATTATTAATAACGAACCTCAATGTTCCCTAATGACTGATTGCTATAATCGTACTGTGTTCATTTCCCCCACACACCTTACACACAGACACACCGTTTCTCTCCACTAATACCAGCAGCGAATATTTTAGCAGCCGATGGCCACATCATCATTAGTCTTGCACTGACTTGTTTGGTGTGTGCAACAGGAAATATTTTGCTTTCGGAGAACAAGAAAAATAGGTTTATTTGCGTTACGCTTAATAATGTGTGCAGTTATTCAGTGTCTGGTAAGGTAATGTTCAAGAAAAAAATATTAATTTTTATTAAAATGTTCTATTCTTTGATGTTAACGATGACTCATTTATTCAGCTCTTTGTATTCAGCGTGTCTCTATCGAAATAAACCTACATTCCTATGAAATTGAAGCTTTCGCTTTCTTGCAGCCCACATCAACGTAAGCCTTGTTTATTTGGCTCCTCTTAGCCTTTGAGTTTGACTTGCTTGGGTTAGAGCAGTGGTCGGCAAACTCATTCGTCAACAGAGCCAAACAGCAACAGTACAATGATTGAAATTTCTTTTGAGAGCCACTTCTTCAAAAGGGGTATTTTGTGGAAGAGCCACACTCAAGGGGCCAAAGAGCCGTAGGTGGCTCGTGAGCCGTGGTTTGCCGTCCACTGGGTTAGAGCCTCAGCACCTTCCCTCCTCTGGCAATGCCTCCCCCAGAGGCGGCCTTACCGTGGGCCTTGGCCTTGTCCAGGGCAGCCGTCAGCAGGAAGTTCACGAGGTCCCCCGGGGCCACATCCTCTGCGCTCACTAGGACTACGGCACCGCCTGCCGCCTTCGCGGCCACTCGGGCACCGCCGGCCCCCTGGCTGGCCAGCTGGTAGGGGCCCTTACCTAGTGCTGGAGAGAAAGGGCCAGTCACGGGGCCTGCCTCCTGGGGCCTTTGCCCAACTCCCGTCCCTACCTGCCCACCCCTCCCAGAGGTGACGCTGGGGGAGTGTGCCAAGGAGGTCTGTTGGTCACTTCCCTCACCCCAAGCTCTAGGGACCTGATTTCCATGAGAAGGAAGGACAGGAATTTGAGGGGGGGGGGGAGGGCATAGCGCCTGAGTAATTTCACAGGAAGCCTGGGAACAAGGTCACCCACAGGGGTCATCTGAACCCCCAATAATCTCTCCCTGGGCCTGTCCCCCTGCCTGAGACTACACTGCCAGCCACTGCTCTATTCAGGGTCCCCATTGGGAGGATAGACCTGGTCTTGGCCCACCCCGGCCTGAGGGATGAAGGCCAGTAGAGCTTATTCCCAGCGTCTGCCACTTTTGTGTCTCCTGGGTTCCTGCATTCAGTATAAGCTGGTTTCCTGGATAATTGTAACAGCCTGTGAGTGACCCCCCTGCTGCTGGTCTGCGCTCCACCTCCAGCGCCTCCTCAAGTGCCCGATCACCTTCCTGGCACACTCCCTGCTGGCACTCATCAGTAGCTCCCATTGCCCTCAGGAGAGAACCCAAGAGCCCAGCTTGAATTCGGAGGCCTTTCATGCCCCGCCCCTGCCTGCCCCCCACCTCCCCACTCCTTGGGCCTGCCACACTGAACTTCTCTTGTTGTTCCTTGAAAGAGCCTGCTGTGTCCTGCCTCGTCTCTCCACTCACACTGCCCGCTCCCAGCCCCTCAGGGTAGTCCTCCCATTCTGTGCCTGGCAAACGCCTCCTCCACCTCTGGGCCCCAACTCAAATGTCACCTCTGTGGTGAAGCTCTCCCTGCACCCCTCCTGTCACACACAAACATCCCCCCTCCCGCTGGGCCCCAGCGGCCCTTGGAGCATGACACAGCCCTGGCAGCTCTCATGAGGGATCTCAGTTGGGGGTCCCTGTGTGTCTCCTCTGCTAGATGGAAGACAGGCAGCACTGTGCCTGTACACGATTAATAATCAGCCCTCAAAAACCAACCCCAGCCAAAACTGGTTGGCTCAGTGGATAGAGCATTGGGACTGAAGGGTCCCAGGTTCGATTCCAGTCAAGGGCATGTGCCTTGGTTGCGGGCACACCCCCAGTGGAGAGTGTGCAGGAGGCAGCTGATGGATGTTTCTCTCTCATCGATGTTTCTAGCTCTCTATCCCTCTCCCTTCCTCTCTGTAAAAAAATCAATAAAATATATACTTTTTAAAAACAAACCAACCCCAATTGCTAGTGTTTGCTGATTTCCGTGCTGTCATCACTCCCACCAGGGGGGTCAATTTCAAACTACCAACTGAATGGGGAGTTAGGGACACACAGGTGGCTCTAGAGAGCCGGTGTGGGCCAGCTCAGCCAGCGCCCCCCTGTGACAGCTCTCATTGACCATCGACTCCGCAGCATCCAGCAAGGGCCTGGACCAGAGAAAGTGTGGGAGAAAAGCAGAGCGAGGCCTGGACGGTGGGTGAGTGG
This sequence comes from Lasiurus cinereus, assembly GCA_011751065.1. NCBI lineage: Eukaryota > Metazoa > Chordata > Mammalia > Chiroptera > Vespertilionidae > Lasiurus > Lasiurus cinereus. Next base: position 447,433 of record JAAGEH010000135.1, read on the forward strand.
GTAGGTGGAGGATGCTAGAAACAGCCTGTCCTTTGCCAGTTACTTCTGCCCAAAATGCCACAGGAGGGAGAAACTCTGCTCAGAGCTGTCTTGCTGAAATGTCTGCCTGATGTCAGGCAGACACTGCCTGTCCCAGGGACCACAGCTCTCCCATCACAGATTTATTCCTTTAGGGCTTAAAGGTGCTTGTCCATCAGGAGCCCCGAGGCGCTAACGCATCAGTGGGACGGCAGTCCCTGTGAATGACGCTGTGCCCTGGCCCAGCCCTCGTCATGCAGACCCCCTAACTAGTATCTTTGTCTCCTATCATTGGTCCCCTATCATTTCTCCTGGTTGCACTCTTTTTTCAGGGAGATGTTTTTCACCCCCAAACCTGAGAATGCAGGGAACTGAGCACGAGGACAGAGCCTTGGGCCTCTACCCACAAAGGCCTGCTCCTGGCAGGATGGTGCCTGGAAGAGACCAGTCGGGGAGGAGGTGTGCATTGGAGGTCAAAGGTGAATGACACCAAGGACCTGCTGAGCATCTCACTCTGCCAAGGTGTGACCTTGGCCCACCTGGACAGAGATCAGTGCCAGAAAGTACTCCTGGGAAACCCTTCTCCCACTGTCCACTGACCCCAGTGATTAAATTAACTAATTGTTCCTAGCCAGCTTGGCTCAGTGGATAGAGCGTCAGCCTGTGGACTGAAGGGTCCTGGGTTTGATTTCAGCCAAGGGCACATGCCTGGGTTGTGGGCTCGATTCCCAATGTGGGGCGTACAGGAGGCAGCCAATCAATGATTCTCTCATCATTGATGTTTCTTCTCTTTCTCCTTCTCCCTTCCTCTCTGAAATCCATAAAGAAATATATTTTAAAAAAATAAGATAAATTGACTAATTGGCTCTAACGCCTTCCTGGGGTTTTCCCTCTAGTTATGAGCTGTGTTTTCACTCTGGTTAATGCAGGGGAGAGAGCATATTCTGGGACCCTATGACCCTGACTAAATTTGATGACCAATCTGATAGGCTGAGCCAGACTATCCTTGAGGAGAGCAGTTTGCATTTGCCGTTGGCAACTTAAAACTTCGGTAAACCCCAGATAATGTTCCATGGGCCCGAGGAATTACATTATGAGGGTCTTGGGGTGGCCCACTAATTTTTACTTCCTAGTGAAGCTGCCCTAATGAGCAGAATCCCCAGGAAGCTGGCCTGGCCTGGGTTCCATATGAGCTGCTGGGAACAGAGTTCTGGGGCATCCCTGGGCCCTGCCCTGTCCAGGCTCTCTCTGCATCACAGAGCCCCTCCCTGCCCCACGTCACAGCTCTTCCAGAGCCAGGATGGCTGCTGTGGTGGCATCAGGTCAGGGCTGGCAGTGCCCCAGCCCCGAGGTTCCACTTGGGGAGGAGGGCCTTACCTTTGTTAAAGAAGTCACAGTCGTACGCTGAAAGAGAGAACAGCCTTCTTAGGAAGCTGGAACAGATGGCAGAGCCAAGGCCCCAGCATCCCAGCTCTTCCTCCTTCCCCAAGGGGCGGACCTGGCCTGCCTCCCGAACTCCAAGATCCAGGCATGGGCATTCTGTTCAGATATCTTGAGCTAGGAAACACAATGGCTCCTCTCTGTGTCCCACACAAAGCTCAAAGCCGGCCCAGAAGAGGCCAGAATGAATGAATGAATGTTGGGAAGAAGGGTAAGTTTTGTGTGGCCCCACAGGGCAAGATTAGAATCAAGAGGTGGGAGTTCCACCCGGAAAAGTTGCGGAAGGTGGCAGAGGAAAGCAAGCACCAGATAGAAGTCAGTCAGATAGAAGTCAGTCTGTCAAGAACCTTGGATGGAAAGGGACCAGGTGAGTCCAAGCTCCAAGCTCCTGGGTGCAGTTTCCACTAGGCTTTCACAAGCTCCTGGCAGCGTGTGCTTGGCGCGCCCTCTAGTGGCCCAGTCTAGCAACACAGCCTTTTCCCCTGGCTCCTCAGCCACAGTCCTCAGTGGGTTGGGGGGTTAGCTGGGGACCTTGAAAAGGGCACCTAAATCCAGGAGCAAGGCTATGAAGAGCCAGCTGGGTAGACCTGGGATACGTGAGGAGGGGCTTCTCCATTCATAGGTGTGATCTGAAGAGAGCCACTAACTCCACCCCACAGCCCAAACCTCCTAATCAACACTACTGTATTGCATTTGGCATTGCCCTCTAGGAAGATGGATCTGCTGTATTGCTCTGGGCAAGTACCTGCCTCTCCTCACCCAAAAACTGAACTAGAAAATTAGAAGATCTCTGAGCGTCTGGTTTCAGGTGTGTATCAGGCTCCTGGCAGGTCACCCAGGATTGTCAAGGCCTGGGTTAACCCCATCTCTCTCACTGGTCAGCTGGGCACACTGGGACAAGTTACACCACTCTCTGTCACCTAGTGCCCTCCTCTCTCAGATGGGACCACCTCTAGCATCTGCCCCATAAATTTGTGGTGCTGGACTAGGATAAGGCAAGGGCTTTACCTTGGCGCAAAATTTAAGGAGACATCAAAAATCTCAGTAATCAATTTCTATATGTGTTCATCAATATTTTTTAAATTGCAAAATTAATACAAAATACCCACAATAAATAAAATATCAACAATTTAAAAATAAAGATAGGATGAGTGACAGCACCTAGCTGAGTGATCCTGGAGCCCGAGGCCAAGGAAAAATCAATAATTCTGTCGTTCCTTAAAGTGTTGGTATTGTGTTCATCGAAGTTATTTTTACATTCGTTTTGATTTTTAAATTGTAGTGCCAACATATGACTTACGTTGTGCCCACCGAGTGCCTGGCCTGCTCGCCCTAGCCCTGGCCTTGAGTATTAGTGAGTTCATGCACAGAAGGCAAAGGCTCTGTGGGTCCCCTTCTCCTCCCCAGAGGATTGGTATCAGAGAAGGAGAGGGAGCAGCAGATGGCAGGACCCGGAGCATTGGTGGTGGGAGGGTCTCAGGGGAAAACAGGCAGAGAAAAGCGAAGCCAAAGGCCGCTTCTGATCCCCTTCTTCCTGAGGCCATCCTGCCTGGAGCCCAGGGCTCAGGACATGCGAGCACCCACGCCACCATGACATATGACAGCAATAGCTAGAGCATCATGCCGAGAACCTTACATGTGCTACCTCATCTAAATCTCACGGCACCCTTCGAGGTAGGTACAGTTCTCTAACCCTCGTTGACAACTCAGTGCGAGTAATGTGCCCAGTTACCCTGCTTGATGGAGCTTGAGTCTGAACCCAGAGAGTTCAGCCCCCAGGCCTATGTAATAACCATAGCATCGCAAAGTGTGGCGTGCTTGCAGCAGGAAAATCACTGTTATGCAGAAAAATATAATAAAAAATAATAAAGATGTAATATGCAAATGGTCGTTACTCCATGAAGCGTAATGACTGACTGAGTAACAACCGATCATGGATCAGCAGGAGGGTGGGGCAGCGAGCTACTGGGGGGTAGGGCAGCAAGCTATGAGGGAGGGTAGAGGAAGGGGGCGCAGAAGGAGCTATAGAAGAGTGGGGCAGCGGGTGGAGAGCTACTGGAGGATGGCAGTAAGCTATTGGCGAGCTACTGGCGCATGGATTCGTGTGCAGGGCTACTAGTAATAAATAATCACTAATTTAAATTTCTACATATTTTGTTTCATTTTTAAATATATACTTTTTTATCTATTTTATGATATACATTTAGGCTAATAATATACACATGTATGTGAACCTGTGTATGCATATGTGTGTGTTCAAAATATTTTTACTTGATTAGAGTGTGCAACCAAAAGTGTTGGCAGACCACAAAGCCCTAGGTATACTGATGTCTTGGGCTGCCTCTGACAGCAGGTCAGAGGGCTTTTACATTCACTACCCTATTTGACTCTCACAATAAACATGGTGGGACAAGTCTATTCTTTTTCAGATGAGAACATTGAGCCAGAGAGGATGGGAGCTTGTTTGAGGTCACACAGCTCACAAATGGCAGCTCTGAGTCTGCAATCCAGAACTCCTGACTCCTCTAGCAAAGTGGTTAAGAGCACAGGTTTCAGCCAGGCTCCACTACTAAACCTGTGTGAACTTGAACATCTTATTTAATCTTTCCCTCTCTCTCTCTCTATAACCTGTTTCTTCAACTCTAAGACAGGAATAAACAGTCCTCTTCATAGGGGAGTTGGTAAAGAATCCTATCTAATAAAAGAATAATATGCAAATTGACCATACATCCACTACACCCACACCCACCAGCCAATCAGAAAGAGTATGCAAATTAACCCAACCAAGATGGCTACGGCCACAGAGAGAGCAGGAGGGAGGCTTGGGTTGTCCCTGGCGATGGAGGAAGCCAAGCTTTCCGCACACCCTGGCTGGCCCAGGCCTCTGCTTAAGGCATTAAAGTTTCAATGGCTGTGCGAGCAGAAGGCTTCAGTTGTAGAAAATAAATAAATCCCAGATACCAGGGCCTCCGCTTGGGTCGCCGGGGGTTGTGGCCAGCCTGTAAACCACCACCTCACCCAGGTTACCCCAAACCCCAAGGGAACACCCACCCTGATATGGAACACCCTTCAGGGCAAACCAGCTGGTCCCCACCTATGTACCAGGCCTCTATCCTATCTAATAAAAGAATAATATGCAGATTGATCATCACTCCAATACACAAGATGACTGCCTCCATGTAGTCAAAAGATTCTGCCCCCATGTGGACACAAGATGGCCACCACAAGATGGCCAGCAAGGGAGGGCAGTTGGGAGGGACCAGGGCTGCAGGGAAGGGCAGTTGTGGGAGACCCAAGCCTGCAAGGGAGGGCAGTTAGGTTAGGGGTAACCAGGCCCATAGGGGAGTGCAGTTAGTGGCAAACAGGCTGGCAGGGGAGCAGTTAGGCATCAATCAGGCTGGCAGGGGAGTGGTTAGAGGGTTATCAGGCTGGCAGACAGAAGTGGTTAGGGGCAATCAGGAAGGCAGGCAGGTGAGCAGTTGAGAGCCAGCAGTCCTGGATTGTGAGAGGGATGTCCGACTGCCCGTTAGGATCAGGCCTAAATGGGAAGTCAGACACTCCTCAAGGGGTCCCAGATTGGAGACAGAGCAGGCTGGGCTTAAGGACACCCCCCCCCCTGCCCCATACACAAATTTCATGCACCAGGCCCCTGGTCTATAATAATAAAAGTGTAATATGTTAATTACACCAGAGAGCCAAACAACCTTCCAGACAAGCCGGGGTCGAGCCCTTTGCATGAATTTCAGGCATCGGGCCTCTAGATAATGAATGATACACACAGAATAGTTGGTGACTGGCACAGAATAAGTACTTAATGAATGCTAGACAGAGTGATGGTCCCCCCCACAGAGGGCCCCACTCTCCCCCTCAGGTGATTGGACACTCACGGCAGAGACGTGGGGTGCGCCAGTCGATGGCCACTCCGTGCTGGCAGCACTGGTGGGCATAGGCGGACACGCTGGCACAGAAGCACTCACAGTCACCGCCCCGGCTACAGCCACATGTGTCCGTCAGGCAGTTTGAGTAAAACCAAGTGACATCAACCTAGGGGAGGTCAGAAATCAGAGGTCAGAGGACAGAGCCTGAATGTTTGCCCGGAAGCTTCTTCGCTGATGCCAATCACCCTCAGGGAGCAGCAGAAACACAAAGAAACCACAGGATGGCATGAGCTGCCATACAGGGACAGGGCCTAAGCCACTGGATCCCGGGGCTGGAGGTGTGGCTGAGGAGCAGACATGGGTGTGAACTACCAGCCAGGGCCAGAGACAGCTGCCTTGTGGGCCTGCAGGCTGCAGAGCAGACCTGAGCCCCAGCCACAGCAGGAGGGTGTGGGGTCACTGTCCAGAAGAACTTCCTGCTTGGGGAAGAGCCAGATGGAGATAGGCTCAAAAGGGCACAGCTCTGTCTGTCTGTCTGTCTGTCCTGTCCTGGGTTGTCTGGGGAAACAGGACAGACTATTTCATCCCAGCTGGAGGCAGGGGAACGGCAGCAATGTGTCTCCTCTCTAGGCCTGAGGTGTCTCTCCCGAGGCATGATGGGGGTTGGGGTCTGAGAGCAGAAGGGATCCCAAGAAGGGTGGGGTCAAGAGTGGCCTTGGCTGGGGCCCACTCACCACAGGGTGGCAGGTCTCAAACACCTCGCTGAGCAGGATGCTGCACTCCTTCTTGGCAAACGGTTCTCGGAGAGGATTCAGGACACACGTGTCCCGGGCATCGAGGGTGTCTGGGCACTGCAGGCAAAGGCAGAACTGTTGACCTCCCCAACCCCTAAATGCCTGTTGCCAGATGTGGTCAGACAGACTCTTAGAGTGACCCCCTGATCCCACCTCCTGGGGTTCATGTGCTTTTATAATCCCCTCCCCATGAGAGGGGGAGTGGCCTAGGACTCGCTTTAAACCAACAGGAGGCCGCAAAGGTGATGCATGAATGTGGTTATGTGTCAGTGATTGCATGACTCTGTTGCATTATGTGTAGAACCCATCTTGCTGGCGTCTCTCCAGACAACAGCCAGCAAAAAAATTGAAGCTCTCAATCCCACAGTTGCAGAGAACTGAATGCTATCGACTGCCACGTGAGTGGGCAAGGAAGCAGATCCTCCCACCCCAGCCTCCGAATGAAAGCCCAGCTGAAGCGGACAGCTTGACTGCAGCCTGTGGTACCGGAGGCAGAGGACCAAGCAAGCTGTGCCCTGACTCCTGGCCCACAGAAAGGGTTCATACGTGTGGATGGCTGACTGCCGGTTAGCCCGAGGGACTGTTGCTGCACAGCTATAGATACCACGATTTCCTGATGTCAGCTGACCCTCCTCCCTCAGGCCTACATTTTCACTACAACATCCCTGGGAAAGGCTCCAGGGGAGTAGCAGGAGAGAAATCGCAGTGGGGTGGGTGGAAGCGGGGAGCAGTAAAGGGTAATCAACCACTCAGCTTCTCCAGAATCGAATGGGCAGAGCACAGCTTCCTGAGGCTGTGAGAACAGCCTTGTCCCGCCTCAGGATTACACTGAGCTCCAGGCCATGCCTACCAGCTTTCCTCACCCCAGTCTACAGAGGCTCATCTCTGTCTGCTCCCCAACAGAGAATTAAGGACCCAAAACTACTCGGTCCAGGAAAGGCGGCTATGTCACACGCATCCCCACCCTCCACGGCTGCCCCACGGCAGACATAACTAATCAGTTTTCCTTCCAGCTGAGCCTGACACAAGTCTTAGACATCTCTCCACACAGCTTCTCCGGCAGCCTCTTCTCGCAGATCAGAGTTGTCATATGAGATGAACTCTGTTCCACACACCTCTCCGGGCACAACCCCTTCACAGAGGACCAGAGAAGATGGGACGTAAGGTTACCCAAGTCTCGGATGATCCAAGACAAGAACCCAGATTCCGTGCTCACAGCTTGGCAGCCTCACTCAGACATGTCCCAAACCTCTGGGACATCCTCCTCATTTCTGCCTCTGCTAATAATATTGTTCTCCCTTTCCCAAGGTCTCTTCTCTGATATATTCATTCTTCCAAATTTGTCCTGTTCTTGAAGTACTGCACTAGCTCCACCACCTTCAGGAAGCCTTCTCAAATGGCCACCACCCACCTGGGTCTCTCTTGGCTTCTCCTCTGTGCCAGATTTAGTGCCAGGCACTGGGGGCACAAAGGTGGGTAAGATGGTGATGCTTCAACAAGCCTCACCTTCCTGCTAGGTGGTCATCTCTCCTAGGACAGACTGTCTCCTTCCCGGCCTGGAACCTGGTCTAGGGCAGGTGTGCACTGATTTATGAGATGGGATGATAGGTGTCCTTGGGCCCTAGGATAGTCTGGGCTGGGGATGCAGCTCAGAGGCTGAGAGAACAGCTGTGGGAGCAACCTCACACCACTGTCCCTTCTGCTGGACTTAGACCAGGTACTCTTGTGCAGGCCAGGGCCCCACTCAGGGAGGCTTTACCTCAACTGCAGCCCAGCTGCTGCCAAACTCCTGGGGGTTAGTTAGCTCCAAGTTCTCCGGGGTCCTCATCTCATTGATGGTTTTCAAGTCAAAGTTCCCACAGAGCCCTGCCAGCTGGCCCTGAAAGAAGAGAGGACACCAGGTCAGTTGCAGGCTCACCAGGGGTGAGCCGTGGACAGGCGGTCGGCACGAGCCAAGGAGTCTTTCATGAACCCAGAAGCAACGACTGGGGTCCCAGGATGAAGAGGAGTAGGAGAGGGGGTCAGAGGAGAAGGGGTGGGGAGGACAGGACAGAAGGCATGATGCTGCTGGCTCTCCCCGTGAGGGTACAGCTCACCCATGGACACCCAGTGGCTCGCTCAGCCCTAGGCAGGAGCAGATGGCTCCTTGAGGGTCGCTAGTCATGTGACTACCTGCCACTGCGGCCCAGCCTGGATGTGCACTGTGGTCCTCTGGTCCCATAAGAGGGTGATTTGCTCCCGGGGGAAATGCACCAGCGTGAAAAACCCTGCTCGCCACGTGTGGACCTCTTGTTTCTCGTCCAGGAAGCTCTCGGGACTCTAAGGCGACAGAGATGGTCCTTTCTGAGGCCAAAGTGTCCCCCAGCACCAGGGGCAGCTGGGCCTGGCTATAAGTCACTGCCCAGCCCCAGGACCTCGCCAACTCCTACACCTCCCTCACACCTTGACATTGACCCCTGTGCTCTTGACCCTGGCTAAGATATTCAATCTGAGCTGCTGATTCCGAGGCTCCCAGAGAATTTACTGTGGTGAAGAAACTAGTCCTTAGCCCTCTTCTGCCTTCAGCCCCTGTTAACCTGCCAAGTGTCTCTGCCACCTTCACTTGCACTGGGCCTTACGGGATTTCCCGAGTCGTCATCGAAGATGATGAGGGAGTTCCCAACGTTGATGGAGATGAATTTCCTGCAGATGATGCCAGAGCTGTAGCAGTTTACATTTTCTACAATCACAGAGAAGCTGAAATTTGATGTGCTCTGAGGAGAAAACAAATTAGCTTAGTGAAACCAGTGAAAGAAGAGGTCTGCTGAGAGGCACAGGGGTAGAGGGATATGAACTCTGAAGTGGTTTTCAACTCACTTCTACTTCTTATTAGCTGTGTGATTTTGGGCAACCTATTTCAGTTTTCTGAAGCTCAGTTTCCTTTTGGGGGATACCTCGTGCAGTGTTTATCATGTAATGACTCTCCAAAAGCTATCTGATGAGTACATGAATGGATGAATGAATGAAATATAGGATGACAGGTGTGTAGGGAAAGGGACACTGTCTCACATATATTGATAATGGTAGGTGGCAGTGTAAGCCTTTCTGGAGGGCAATTTATAGACAGTAAGCAATATTTACATGTACATACTTCTTCTAGCACTTTCACTTCTAAAAGTCTAGAGATACTTTCACAAAAGTACTCACTGTGCATTTAAATATTGGCAACAGCCTAAATATCCATCAATGAGGGAATAATAAAACGAATTAGAGCAGAATTCTCTGCAGAATTCAACAGGAAGAAGAAAGAAAAAAGTATGCACTGACTATATGTGATAACGTTCAAGGCATACTGTTAAATGGAAAAAAGAAAATTGTAGAAACTTATTCATTTAAACGAAACAAAGTGTATGTGCATGTGTGTGTGTGATGAAAACACCTGTTAGGAACAGGGAATGAGAACAGAAAATACATGAGGAGGAATATTTGCTTTTAATATGTGATATTACATTATTTTAAATGTTAGTGAAGGGCATATATTAGCTTTGAAGTTTAAAAAATAAAATGGGGTCTGTGTAGCTTTGAAAGTATGTGCCCCATAGCTAGGATGCATTCCATAGAAGGTTTATTATTGTTATATTAGAGGCCCAGCACACGAAATTTGTGTGTGGTTATGGTCCCTAGGCCTGGCCTGGGATCAGGGCCATCTCCCCCAGCTGCCGGCAGCCAGCCCTGCCCTCTGCCCCTGCCACCCATAACCCAGTTCCCTGTTTTCCACTGGGAGATTGGAGCCTGCCAGGCAGGGGGAGGAACCAAGATGTGGTCAGTGTGCCTCATAGCGACTGGTCGAGCGGTCATTCTGGTTGTTCCACCGTTTGGTCTATTTGCATATTACTCTTTTATATATAGAGAGATAATGAAATAGACTGGCTCTTAGCAAAACCAAGGTCCCCTGGTGTGTCTCTGGCACCCTCCCACCTTCCCTTTCCTCCTGCTGGAAGGGATCTTGCTTCTACTGTGCCCCGCCCCATCGCCATTCCTCTTCCTCCATGTGACTCCTTAAGCACCAACTCTCCAGTCAGCCTTCTTAGTTCAAACCTGACCCCCCTCTGCCACTGCCTGACAGTGTGACCTGGGGCAACATACCTAACCTTTCGAAGCCCCAGTTGCTACATCTACTAGTATAACCTGGGGCCAGTAACTACCTTGTAGGGCTGCTGTCAGAATGAAGTAAAATAATCCACAAACAGTGCTCAGTAGACCACCATGCATATAACAAAAGCTGAAAAAGCACCTGCTCTCACTATAGACAGAAGAACATGGGGACCCACTGGGACAAGGGTTGAATGGTGGGTGAACAGGCAGTGGAGCATTTTGTGCCTGGTGAGCTCAGCCCAGCTTCTGGCTTGCTCCTCAACATTTCTTTCCGCCTCTGGGTAGCCGCACCCCAGGGCTGAGATCCCCCCACCACCCAATTAGTGTCACCCTGGAGTCCAGAGCATCACCGGGCCCTGACAGATCTGTAGCCTCAGCTACCCTGGGTCCTCATGGAGCCAGCCAGGCGGACACATCCAGGAGCTCACCTTCACCAGGTGCACCTTGCATGCGCCCACGAAGTCAAACGGAAGCCCGTCAAACGTGCGGTAATGCCGGTCGCCGTAGGCCGTGCAGGTGGCGGCACAGGGATGGAGGGCGCACTGGAAGGAGCCTTGCTGGCACACGCTGAAACACAGGCACCCGGTCCAGCGGGCAGAGTACCCCCAGCCCCCGTGAATATCCTTAACGGAGACACTGCCTACTGAGCGCTCACTGTGTGCCCCTGGGCCGGGGATCCACAAACATCATCAGCCTCCCACAGAAGCCTGGAGGGTGGGATTGGGGGTCCCTTTATGTGGGAGACACCCCCCTTGGAACTCACATGTGCACACACTCATTAGGGTGAGAGGAAACCTGAGTCTAGGAGACCCTCCTCAGCCTACAAGAGACAGAGTTCAGGAGAGCTGAAGGGCTGGGAAGGGCTCAGACAGAACACATTCATTTCTGAAACCCCAGGCCAGGGGTCAGTGCTCCCGGCCTGACCCAAAGCCACTTTACCCAGGGTCTTGTTCCCAGCCTGACCCCTTTGGACAGTCACTGGAATGTGATGTGGGACTAGGACAGGACCTGAGTTCCACTGGCTGGGAGGCTCCATTGGAATGAGCTGAGGCATCCTGGTCCTGTCTCCTTCCCCTCCCCATCTTAGCCCCATTGCTCTAGCTCAGTGGTTCTCAACCTTCCTAAGGCCGCAACCCTTGCATACAGTTCCTCATGTGATGGTGACCCCCAACCATGAAATTTTGCTACTGTTCTGCATCGTGATGTAAATATCTGCATTTTCCGATGGTCTTAGGCGACCCCTGTGAAAGAGTCGTTCAACCCCCAAAGGGGTTGCGACCCACAGGTTGAGAAACGCTGCTCTAGCTGCTATGCTTTGGTCATTGGCCAGAGAGTGGCAGAAGCCAGGGCTTAGGGGCCCCTGGGCTATCCCCTGGCCCCTGGGGCGTGGCAGGGCTGCCTCCATCCTGCAGATACATGGAAAGCTGGAGGAGCACCAGGCCTCTCGGAGCCCTGGAAAACCCAGGCTGGAAGCTCTGAGGCACCCGGCAGAGGTGGCCACAGTAGAAGCCGCCCAGCCTGTTGAGAGGCCTTATTGATTGTGAGAATGCATATGCTCATATATGCATAAACATACCTGTATACATACACAAACCCATAATTGTATATATTCACTAGCATATTCAAGTTTATGAATGCCCCCCTGTTCGTATACATGCACTTACATACACATGCATATATACACTATGCGTTTTGGATTTCTGCCCACACTTATGCATTTATATAAACATGCAAACACATTATCACATTTACAAATACGCGTGTATACATTTATATACATGTCTGAACAAATCACATTCATGTAAATACTCATAAAAACACCCCCTAAAATTCTTTCTATGCATACACTTGTACATGGAGGCAAAACCCCTACAACATGAGTATGGAAGGGGAATGCTAGATTGTGCTCATGATCCTGCATCCCATTTCTAGCCCCACTTCACCCCCAGTAAAAGCTAGAGTCCTGATGGGGCCCTCACTTACCAGGAATGGCAGGGAGACATGACCTGGTCCCCAGGGAAATATTCCTTCCCCTTCCAAGTGCAGGGGCACTCCTCTGGCAGGAAACATGCGTCTCCGTGTCTGAGGAGGCTGTAGGGACACAGCAAGCAGGTGGTCAGGAGAGCACCCTTCCTATGTCTGCCATCTGGGGAGGACCCCATAACCACATGGGTATCCTGGGGTGGCTCTCAGCATTTACCCTAGAAGAGACTGGCCATGTACCCACTACCTTCCTGCCTAGTGGGATTCAGAGGTACCTTGGAAACTGGAAAAAACAGACAGAGTTGGCCCAGCTCTGCCATTCATCAGGAAGCAAGGCTAGGCCCTACCAGCCACATCCCCCAACCAGTCTGGATGCCATTTGCCCCGCAGCACCAGCTGTAGACTAATCAACAGACCACATTGCTCATGGAGCAACCAGGAGACCTGCACTAAAAGAAATGTTAAATGGAGTTTTTCAGGAAGATGGAAATGTATCTCCACATGAAGGAATGAAAAGCTTGAAAAAATAAAAAATATGTTAGTAAACATAAAAAAGTATTTCTTAATTTCTTTAAGAGATAACAGCATTGTTGCCAAAACCGGTTTGGCTCAGTGGATAGACTGTCGGCCTGTGAACTGAGAGGTGTCAGGTTTGATTCTGGTCAAGGGCATGTATTATGGTTGCGGGCACATCTCCTGGAGTGGGGTGCAAAAGGCAGCTGATCAATGTTTCTAATTCTTTATTCCTCTCCGTAAAAAATCAATAAAATATATTTTTTTTAAAAAAGAGAGATAACAGCATTGAGAACAAGATTCATGTCAATGAGTTTTGGGGTTTATAACATATAAAAGTAAAATGTATGACAATAGTAAAAATGAGAAGGAAACAAATTAAAGGACATTGTTGCAAATATTCTACAGAGTGGGAAATTATTAATTTGTGGTAAATTGATAAATGAAAGATACATATAATCTCTAGAAATACTGCAAAATTGCCAAGATATATAGTTTAAAATTAATAAAGGAGATAAAATAGAATACTGGAAAATACTTAACCTAAAAGAAGGCAGAAGAATAAAAAAATGAAGAACAATAGAAGAAACAGATAATAACTAGATGGTAGTGTTGAATCTAGTCAAATTACATTAAATGCAAGTGCATAAATCCTCCAATAAAAAGGGAGAAACTGCAACATCAGCTAAAAAAGCAAGACCCAATTATATTCTGTTTACAAAAGATACAATTGAAATATAAAGGCACAGATAAGGTAAAAGTAAGTGGTGAGGTAAATACCATGCAAAGTCCAGTCATAAGAAAGATGGAATGGCTATATTAACATCAGACAACGTAGGCTTCAGGACAAGAAGCATTAACAGTAATAAAGAAGGCTATTTCATGACAATAAAAGAGTCAATTTATCAAGAGACCATAACAATCCTCAATGGCATGTACAAAGCAACAAAGCCTAAAAACCAAAAAACAAAAACCAGAAGAAAAACTCACAGAACTAACAGGTGAATGAGACAAATCCATAATTATAGTTGAATATTCCAACACTCCACTCCATTTATGGTAGAAAAAAAAATCATCAGAGATATAAAAGATTTGAATAAGTCTAACAATGCTCTCTACTTAATTGATAATTAAAGAACTCTCTATCCAATAATAGCAGAATGCACATGGTTTTCCAGCACACATGGAAAGCTCACCAAGATAGCTATATTCTATAACATAAAAAAATTTCAAAGACTTGAAATCATACAAAGAATATTTTCTAACCCACCATAAAATTAAATTAGAAACCAGGAATGAACAAATATAAGGAAACCTCCAAATATTCCAAAATTTAGTAGCATTTCTAAATAAACCACAAGTCAAAAAGAAAATTATAAAATATTACCAAAAAAATAAAAACACATTGTATCACAATTAGAAGAGTGCAGCTAAAACAGTGCTTACAGGGAAACTTTTAGCTTTAAATACTTATATTAGAAAATAAGAAGGGATTGCAATAAAATGTCTAAATTCAAAAATAAACCCAAATTAAATTCAAAGTAAGTAGTAAGAAGAAAATAATAAAGATAAGAGCATAATTAAAATAGAAAACAGAAAGTCAATAAAACCAGAAGTTGGTTCTTGGACAAGATCAATAAAATTGGCAATGCTCTGGTTAGACGGGATAGTAAAAAACAAATATATATAAGCAACCGGTTTACCTTTCCACTAGCCGACCAGTAGCTATGATGAGCACTGACCACTAGGGGACAGGTGCTCAACACAGAAACTGCTAAGCTGAAGTGACTGGGCAGCTGTGGTTCTTGGGTGACACACCTGGAATCAGAGAGGAGGGAGTCCAATTCCAGGGTGCATCACCCGAGAACTGCCCTCTCACAATCTGGGACCCCTCGAAGGATGTCAAAGGGCCAGTTTCAGCCTGATTTTCACAGGTCAGGCTGAGAGACTCCACTGGTGCACAAATCCATGCACCGGGCCTCTAGTAAATAAATAAAATCTTCAAACACCAATATCAGGAACAAAGAGGAGATAGCACTACATACCCTACAGATATTAAAAGGAAAATAAAGTAATATTTATACAGTGTCAAGCCAGTAAAGCTAACAACTCAGATGCAATGCACAACAAAAACAACAAATGCTTATGAATAAGTTCAGTAACAAACGTGTAAAAACCTTTATGTGAAAACTGAAGCATGGCTGAGAGAGATGAACAAAGACTCCATAGATGAACTGATAACACCATGTTTGTGCCCTGGAAGACTCACAAGTGTTACAGTGCCAGTACTCCCCAAACTGACCCACAGATTTAACAAATTCCCAGAGGCTCTTTGGTAGAAATTAACAAGCTGATCCTAAATTTACACGGAAATGCAAAGACATAGCAGGGCCAAAAAAGACTTTGAAAAGCAACAAAGTTAGAGCACTATCAATTTCTGATTTTAAGACTTTCTATAACAGAAGTCTTTAGAAGTCAAGACAGTGTGATATTGGCCTAAAGATAGAAAAATAGATCTATGAAACCAAACAGAGTCCTGAAATAGCCCCATGTTTCTATAGTCCATTGATTTTTTTTTTTTACAAAGGTGCCAAAACAATTCAATAAGCAGAGGAAAATCTTATTTTTTTCTTACATGGGGCTATAACCACTAGATATCCATCAGAGAAAAAGGAAAATAAAACTTGACTCTGTTTTGCAACATATACACAATAGGGTAACTTTAGATAGCTTACAGACCCAGATGTAAAAGCTAAAATTGCAAAGCTCCTAGAAGGAAACATAGAAGAATATCTTTGCAACCTTGGAGTTGGCAGAGATTTCTTAGGACACAGACAGCACGAATCCTAGAGAAAGAAATGACAAATTAAGCATCACCAAAATTTGAAAATTCTGCTCATTAAAAGTCTTCGGACATACGAAACACATTGCTTAAATAAACAGG
Source organism: Lasiurus cinereus (assembly GCA_011751065.1). NCBI lineage: Eukaryota > Metazoa > Chordata > Mammalia > Chiroptera > Vespertilionidae > Lasiurus > Lasiurus cinereus. The sequence continues at coordinate 463,137 of JAAGEH010000135.1, forward strand.
CAAACCACAGACTGGAAGGAAATATTTGCAATACCTATGTTGGACAACGGGCTTCAGTCCAGAGTATATAAAGAACGTCTACAACTCAATTTTAAAAACTGACCAAATGAAGAATGGGCAAAAGACTTGAACGGACACTTCGCCAAGGGAGATGTACAAAAAGCACATGAGAAAGGACTCATCGTTAGTCATTAGGGAAGGACAAATTAAAACTGTGTGGAACGATGACTATGTGCTCACTGAAATAACAAACAAATAAAAAGAAAACACCAAGTGTAGTGAGAAGGTGCTGCGGCCAGCACTCCCCTTCTGTGAGAGTGTCCGATTGTCCCCGGGCCTTGGAAAATTCTTTGAAAGTTTCTCATCTAATTACACAATAAAGCTACCCTAGGGCCCAATTCCATGCTAACCCGTTCACCCAAGAGAACGACAGAGCAGCCTTATTCAAAATAGCCCCAAACTGGAAACAGCCCAAACAGCCATCAACATTGAGTGGATAAATGAATTACTGTCTATTCAGGCCATGGAATACTGCTGAGCAATAACAAGAGACAAACGACGGGAAAGTGTTGTGGATCAACCTCGAAAAACGTATGCCAAGGAAAGGAAGACAGGTGTCATGCTGTATGATTCCATGTTGTCATGAGCACCTAGAGCAGCCAGTGTCCATCTACGCTGAAATGAAGACCATGGCAAATGGGGTGGGAGGAACCACCTGGGGAAAGGCATGGGGCCTGAGGGAATTTTTTAAAGTGACAGGAGTGTCTATAGTTTGAGAGGGGTGTGGGTTACAAGAGGATATAGATTTGTCAAAGCTTAGCACAGCTGTATACTTAGAATCTGTGCACTTTTATTACATATAAATTATGCCTAAGTTTTTAAAAATTAAAAGAAAATAAAAACAACAGTGAGGGACCAAAGGCTGACTGGAACCTCCATATTTAAGGGGGACCCACCATTTTCTTGCGGAATCCCCCAAAGGCCAATGTCTTTTGTTAGTTTGTTTTCTTTTGCCCCAGCCAATTGTAGAGAGAAGAATTCTCTTTCATCTCTGGCCTTCGAAGCTAAAGCTTTGATGCCATCGACCTGGGAACCAGGCTGGGGAAGAGGGTGGGGGGCCCAGTAGGTTTTCCTTCTGATCTCCCAGTTTTCACTCCATCTCTATCATCCCTCCTTGTCCCCCTAAGATCAAAGCCTCAGATTTGGTTTCTCTAGAAACTCTCCTGCTGGGTGGCATTAGAGCAGGCTCAGGGCACACGGGATGGGAAGGTGGCTAGTGGTTCAAGTGCCCTTGACATGACTTGCAACTCATCTGCCTGTCTCCCTGCCGCCACCCCACCTTCTGTGATTCCTGGAGCCTCCCGTCCTAACGTTGTCGACAGGAAGCAGGTTGCTGTCCTGGGTGCCCAGGCATCAGCTGCCAACCTCTGCTCTCAAGGTCAGTTTCCTCACATCCAGTTCATTCCTCCTTCAAAAACGATTGACCCATCTTGTGCCACTGTCACCCCATTGCTGTTTTCCTTGTCTCTGGGGATTTACGTTTTATTTACTCCATTACCGGCATTTCATTGCGATTGTGGGAGGAAGCAGGGGAAAAGGCTGATGCTTAATCCATTACGTTTTCCTTGAAGCCACCTTTCTCAGCCTCCATATATTTATGTGTAAAACGAAAATAATGACACCTTCCTCCCAAGGTCATGATGAGGATTTAATTATAGACCTGGGCACACTGCCTAGCGCAGGGCATGGACACAGTAATATTGTTTTCTTGCCCCTCCTTTCCCCGTAATTGCATCAGACACCAGCAGTGGGCTGGCTCATTGCCTTCCACCTTCAGCCCCAGGCCGGGGCTCTAGACATTTCCTTAGAGATCTTCCCTGCCATCTACCATCCATTGCTCCCTCCTGCCCTCTGCAGGCCTGCCTCCATCCCTGAGCACCTGCTTCGAGCCCACCACAGAGTGGAGTGAGACAAGACTTGGAGCTTTGGCCTCTGTCCTCAAGGTGCCCTCAATCTGTAGAGTGTGCCCTTTCCTTAGCTGTTAAAGGACCCTCTGGTTTCAAGGACAACTGCAAGTGCATGGGATCCAAATGAAAGAAGACAACGCTGTCTGCTCACGTCGAGTGCCTACTCTGTGCCACTGAAAGATGAGGACTCTGAGGTGGTGAGAGAGTACATCACCACTGCGCTAGACTGCCTAGAGGCCCAGGCCCCTTGGCGCACCTCAGCCGGCCTCCGTGGCCCTGCAGTGGCCAGGTCCTTCGCAGCAATGCCCGGCACCCAGAGGTTCTTAGAAACACTACGGAGACAGGCATGAGGCCAAGAGGCCCAGAGGGTCCCCAACAGGGGTTGTTAGGATGGTACTTGGGCATCATTGGGAACCTTATCCCAAATCCCAGGAGGATGCTCCACGAGGCTAGGAAATGCCTGCCCCTTCTTTACAAGTTGAGATTGTAATAATTTCCCCTTGAGAATCCCTGTGGGAGGCTCATGAGCTCCTCGTGGGCATTTGATACAGTACATGCATGAGCCACTAGGGCAAATACCCCAGAGGTGATGGGGTTGAACACTGAACAGGGGAAGAGGATGCATCCTCATGGAGTACTGCAGAGCAGTGCCAGATCCCTGCAGCTTCTGTTTCACTTAAATCTCACTGAGAACTCTGCACAGGGGGTGCTACTACTCTCAATTCACAGAGGAACCAATCGAGGCTCAGAAAAGTCACATGATGTCACATAGCTAACCACAAACATGAAGCCCTCCGACTGTGGTGTTCTTGGCACAGCGCCGCGACCTGATTGGCCTGTGAAAGGCCTGGAACAGGGCAGGAGGATTTGGATACTTCCCACTCAGGCGGGTCCTGCCTGCCGCCAGCTGGGCCTTACAGACAAGAAAACTGATGCCCGAGGGGCCAGGTACCTTGTCCAAGGTCACCTAGCCCATCCTCTCCTCTCCTTTGGAGCCTGGGATTGAGAAGGGAACCCACTCTGGCTTCTGAGCTCTTCTGGGTTAAATGAATCCCGAGTGTTGGCCAGGGCATTAGACCTTTGCTGCTCAAAGCCAGGTCCCCAGACCAGCAGCACAGTCTCCGAGGAGCTGGTTAGGAAATGCAGTCTCTAGTGGAGATTCGTGAGCACATTAATATTAGAGGAGCATCTACATCGCTAGAGAACCCCAAAGCCCCTTCCCCAGAGGGATCTCACTGAATCCTCTGTTCCCCAGTCTCCTCTGGGAGGGAGCCCTCAACCCTCATTTTACAGATGAGGATCTGTTGAGAGGTCAGGTGATGAGTTACTGGCAGAACCGAGCCAAGTCTCCATTCCAGTCCACCTCTCCCAGTTCCACCTTCCCTCTGTGGCCTTGCCACCATGCGGGGCAGTGACTGACCCTCTGCTCCTGACCCCAGAGGCCCTGCTCTCCCTGTCCGGGGCACAACAGGTTAGTGTCTGCTTCAGTGACAGACACCCTTCGCAAGCTCCTCTGGGGCCCGAGCGACAGCAGGTGGCAGTTGGTTTAGGATCCTGTGCAGGTTCTTGAGACCTCACAAGGCTTCTTGCGGATGCCCTGGCCTGGGAAGGGGCAGGCTCCTCACCCCCATTGTGACCTCTGTGTAGGAGACCAGGCCTTGGGCCTCCTGGAGCCAGCACTCTAACCCATGGGCAGGCTTCAGAGTAAGCATCGCGGGCTTTGAGTCCAGGCTCCCATAGCAGACCATTTCCCTCCATCCTGCCTCTGGCCTCAGTTTCTTCGTCTGCAAAATGGGAATAATGGTCCTTCCCTCCTTTCTTTGAGGGATGCTCTGAAATTGAATGGGATGGTAATACCAAAGTGTTTCATAACCAGTAAGGCTCCTCATGCCTACCTCTTCCCTTTCCCACCCTAGAAGTCCTGACTCCCCCCCCACCCGCAACCCTCTCACTTCACTTGGCTGCCAGGCCTGGCCCACAACTCCCAGCTGACCACTGACCTCTGCACAGGCTGAAGGACACAGCCCTGCGATGCCAAGTCATGGCTCCTCAGCCCAGACCTGAAGCAAGACCAGCATCAGGAATGAGAACTGGCAGAGCTGGGTACAGGGCCCCTGAGCCACCTGTGGACAGAACACCCACCGGCAACCCACAAACCCATCTCGTATGGATCTCACAGCTTTAATGCCATCTGAGAGACCCTGGGTGGGCCTCACTTTTGCAAGGATGACAGGGGCACCAGACTGCCACCAGAGGGCTCTGTTCAGACCTCTGTTCAGGGGAAAAGGTTGGGAGCTGAAACAAGGGTTTACTCTCTCACGCCTTCAACCCACTGTACCTCCAGAGCCTGCCCCACCACACTCAGCGCTTCAACTTCAGAACCTTGTTTAATCCTCACAACAACCTGCTGCTTGTTTAATCCTCACAACCTGGTATTACTATTATTCCCATTTCACAGATGTGAAACTGAGCCTCAGAGAGGCCAGGCCCCTTCCTTATCCAAGGTTGCCTGTTGGGAATAAGCAGGGATAGGTGCACTCCACTCCACACGCTCCTGCCCGCTCCCAGACTCCTCACTGGCCAGTATGTTGTCAGAGGCCAGCCCTGGGCTAGTGTCTGCCTGCCAGGCTGAGTGAGGTTTGTCCTGACCCTCATTCTACCTCCTGGTCGCAGAATGGGAGACCATGGCCACATAGATACCTACCCTTGGGGACAGGCGCAGCCTGAGAGGCAGGGGCCCCGTGCTGGCACGCTCAGGTTCAGCAGCTGCTGCTCGCACGTCCTCTCTCTGCTCAGCTCGGGGTCGGCATGCAGGTCACTGCAGTTGACGAAGACCTGGCCCGCGGGGCAGGCAGTGGCTGAAAGAGGAGAGGGTGGGTGCTGGAAGGAACATGGGCACTCAGCAAGATGCTTAGAACCCCCGGGCCTGGAGGTGGGGTCCCGGGCAGCAGGGTTGGCCAGGGAGATGAGGGGACCCAGCATCTGGGAGATGCAGGGAGAGCTGGGCACGGATACTTTTTGGTGCCCTGGTTGCTTCTGGACGTTCCTTGGGTTCCCATGTGCACATCCCATGTGGAGAGGAGGGGTGTGTGGTGTCCCACAGCAGGACCACCTCCTCAGCACCAGCCCCAGCTACCAAACACGTCCTCCCTGCCAGGCACCACTCCCCCACTTCACATGTGTTTTCTTATTTAATCCTGTAACAGCTCTGGGAGGTATTCTTACCCCCATGTCCCCATACAATGGAGAGAAACACTTCTGCTTGCAAAAGGCGTGATAAAGAGGAAGTGCCCCAGAGGGATGAGGAGAGGAGCTAAAAATAGCCATGCATGTGAAGCCATGCAGTATGGCGGGGTGGCCAGAGGACTTTTAACAACAGGAAGTCAGTTCCCATTACTCATTTCTGTGACATGAACTAACTAACTCTCTCTCTCTCTCTCTCTCTCTCTCTCTCTCTCTCTCTCTCTCTCCTTCCCTCTCTCTCTCCCTCCCTCCCTTTCTCGCCAGGCCTTCCGTAAGGCTGTGCACACTCACACTTGTATGAGTGATCTTCAGGAAAAAAAAATCAATCAAAGGGAGCTGAGTTTCATGCCCAACCTGGGATGGAGCAGAGAGAAAGGAATAGCCCAGGACTGTAGTCGGCAAACTGCAGCACTTGGGCCCCTTGAGTGTGGCTCTTCCACAAAATACCACGGCCAGGGTGAGAAGTTTAAGTTTAAAAACTTTGGCTCTCAAAAGAAATTTCAGTCTTTATACTGTTGATATTTGGCTCTGCTGACTAATGAGTTTGCCGACCACTGGCCCAGGAGATGCAAATCCCAAAGAGGCAGAAATCCAAAGCCAGAAGTGATAAAAGGAAAACACTTTCAGGAATATACACAGAACATTGGGGAGAACGCAGAAGTCTAGGCTACTTACAAAAAAGTTAACAAAGGCTCAGAGAGGTGAAGTGAGTTACCCCGGACTGCACAGCTATCGCGTGCTGGGGAGGATCTGAACCCAGGCTGCCTGACTCGGGAGGCCTGCTCTTTGCCTCCTGCCATATGATTAGTCTCTGGTCCCCTCTGTGCTGATCTCCACCCTCAGTGGCCTCCTCTGCCCTAAGAGACCCTCCCGGAGAACCCCTGTCTCCGTTCTACCACCTCCAAGCCTCTCACAGGCTGACCCATCGCTGGGCCACCTCACCCCCATCTCTATGGCCTGGGAATGTCTCAAAGGCCCAGGCTGTCCTCCCCATCTCTGTGACCCCCACATCCAGCACCCGACTGAGCAGAGAGTCCACCTCAGTAGACATGTGATAGCTCAGACCCAGGAAATCCAGAACCCAGGGGAATTCAAGGGACTGTCCAGACACCAGCTGGCCCCCCTGTGAGAGACAGTCTCAGGCTCTCCTAGGGAAGCAGAAAGGACAGGCGTATGGGGGGACTGAGGCTGGGACAGGATTTCTGGATGCCACCCTCCAAGCTGGAGTCTTTCCCAAGAGGGCAAGTGTGGGAGCCCCTTTCCACATCCCGCGTGGTTCAGGGTTCCCGGATCAGGGTTCAGGTTCTGGAGGAGGCTGCACGCAAACAAAACGAGAGACTAGAGAACATTAATTTGGCGATATTGGGGGGCCAGGCGGGAGCCTTCCTCTAGTGGAAAGGACTACCACTTGCTCTAGCCTTTTTCTCCCTTTTATTAAGGCTTTGGGACACACCCCTAGCCTTTAAGCAGGAAATAACAAAACAGAAATTAACATGAAACAAACAGATAGCAGCTGCTTCAGCTAACAATGTTTTCATCTAAACAGTGAGCAATTAGCTCTGACCTTTCAGAGCAGTTAAGGTTGATCAGCCTTCTGGCCTCCTGTTTACATCTATTTAGTGCAGTGGTTCTCAACCTTTTTTAATGCTGTGACCTTTTAATACAGTTCCTCATGTTGTGGTGACCCCCAATCTTAAAATTATTTTCGTTGCTACTTCATAACTGTAATTTTGCCACTGTTAATGAATCATAATGTAAATATCTGTTTTCCGATGGTCTTAGGCGACCTTGCTAACAGTTTTCAACCTGTGGGTCGCGACCCACAAGTTGAGAAACGCTGCTGTAGAGCCTAAGACCATCAGAAAACACAGATATTTACATTATGATTCATAACAGTAGCAAAATTACAGTTATGAAGTAGCAACGAAAATAATTTTAAGCTTGGGGGTTACCACAACATGAGGAACTGTATTAAAAGGTCACAGCATTAAAAAAGGTTGAGAACCACTGATTTAGTGAGAACAATGGTTTCTGACAGGCAAGGAACACAGAAGGCTCAGTGTAGGGTAAGATTGGGGGTGGCCTCTCCCCATCCCAATCTGTTTTTAAGCTCCTCACTCTCCTCTCTATAACCCCACTACATGGAAGAACCCCCTCCCTTCCAGTCCCAGTACCTGGGGCTCGGCTGTCACAGCTCATGACCCCATCTTTGCAGTGGCTGCAGAGAGAGAGAGAGAAAGAGAAAGAGAGAGAGAGGGGAGGTATTGATCAGATGATCCAGTCACTGCACAGCCCAGACACCAAACCTTAGCCACGGCAGGACCCGGAGACCCTGAGACACTGCACCCAAATCCTTGCCGCTGTCTGTCCCTGGCTCCTGTGCGGAGGGTGGGTGCCATCTATGGGATGTTCTGCTCAGATGCATTCTCTTCCGTTAGCAACTTCCACTGACAGAGAAGACAGCAGCACTGCTGCCCAGGGAGCTCACCAGTGGCCCAGAGACGGAATGTCGCTGTCTCCCGGGGGATAGTCCACTCCTTGGAAGTGGCAGGAGCACTGGTTCCTAGAAAACCCAGGAGCAGAGAACAGTGAGCGGATGGGACGCAGGAGCTGAGACAGGGACTGCCAAGGACAGGGACTCCCTTCTCTGCCAGCCAGGGGCAGAGGGACATCTCATGGGACATCTACTGTGACATGTGACACATCTCCAGGGAGTGAGGAAGCCAGCCTGGCACCAAGGATGGAGGCTGGGGGTAGAGCTCAGACTCAAGGCCCATCCACCGAGCTAGGTCTCCGTGCACTCCCAACGCCAATCTCTTTGGGATGTAAAGTCAAGGTCAAGCTTCCTGAGCCCAGGCTGTGTCAGGGACAGCGCCATATTCTTGTACTGGTCATCCCCACCCAGCATCCATCCTAATTGCTCAGGCCTATGCCTATGGGTTCTCACATATTTTGAGCACCAGGCTAGGCCCTCTAAATACATCTTGTCATCTACTCCTTACAGGGTCCCCCTAAGATCCTGGTGCTGTCTTTCAGTTCCTCACTGTAGGTCATCTGAGGGCGAAGACTTCCCTCCTCATCTGCCTCCCACAGCACCTGTGGGCTACAGCCAAGGGCAGGCCTTGGAGCAGAGCCATTGGGGGCTGGAAGGGAAGTCTGAACTCATCCCACCCCCAGGTTTCTCAATCACTTTCTCCTTCTCTAGTTATCCTCTACCCACCCCCATACAACGCACAGAGGCTCCCCTTGTTGGCAATGCTCAACATTGGGGTACGGGGTTACGTGAGCGGGGCGCTGAATCTCCAGGGAGGATTCTGGAGTTTAAAGAGGCATGAGTGATTCTGGTATTACTCCCAAGAGAGGCCTCTCTCCAAGCCCTCACCATTCAGTCAAATATGAAACCATTTTACAGATGGAGAAATGGCTGGGGGTCAGGGCAGGGAAGGTGGGGATCACGGGCCTTGCCTGTCAGCCTCGGGATTCCAGGAGGGTTCCACTTCCCATATGCCTTCCAGCCACACTGAGACCAGGCCCACAGCAGCCTCAGGGCCGCCCCATCCCCTCTGCTTGGAGCACTCTTCCCTCACTTCCCTCAGGTCTCTGCCCAAAGCTGCCTCATCTGAAAGGCCTTCCTTCCATGCTCCTCTCAGGTGACATAATGGTGATCGGCCCCACCCAAGGACTCCTATTCTCACTCCGCTTTGTAGCTCTGATCACCACCAGACCCATAAGTGTCTGTCTGTCTGTTCTGCACCCCACCACCTAGAATGGGAGCTCCATGAGGACAGCATTCGGTTTGTTCACTGCTGAATTTCCTGGGCCTAGAAATGACGGGACCACGCTAGAGGGTCAATAAATATTTGTGGACAGAGTGGGGAGGTGAGGGCAGAGAGACCCTCTTGGCTCTGTGGGTGGTCCTGTCTTGTGGTCCTCCTGATGTGCAGAACTGAGAACCCAAGGTCACACAGCAGATCAAGGTCAGAGTTGGTGTTTAAACCCAATGTGACTCCAGAGTGCCACTGCCTAGAGGGTAGTTCTGTCTCTATGGAGTGGCCTGAAGAACCAGAGCTGAGAAGGGAGTTTACCCATCCACCCACTTTACCCACCCAGGTCTTCCCTGTGACTGTGAAATGAAGTAGGGACATCCGAGGGCCAGGCAGGCGCCCCAGGCTCCGGTGCCCTGGAAACCCCAGCCTCTTCCCCGACTGACAGAGGTCAAGCCGACCTGCTCACCTGGGAACACAGAGGTCAGCCTGGGTGTCCAGATAGGTGTCCGGTGGGCAGGCACAGCCCTCCACACACTCGTCCTCGCTGAGGTCACCGCCACAGGCCTCAGGGCCAGCCAGGTCCTGGCAGGTTTGCCCACACAGGGCCACACAGGGGCTGTACTCCTTGGTGGCCTCACAGGACAGTGCTGCGGTAGAAAACGGAGCTGTGCTTTGTCTCCCTTGTCCCCACAACTGTGTAGGGTAGGATCATTACCCTGATGAGGAGAACTGAGAACCAGAGAAGTTGAGACACTCACCCAAAGTCACACAGCAGGTTAAGGTCACAGTTGGGATTTAAACCCAGTCTGACTGCAGCGTCCCCCTGCCTCCCACTACCCCAGCATGGCCGGGCGGCAGAGCTGCGCCCCACCTCCCGACCTCAGCCTGGGCCCTGCTTGTTCTTTGCAGGGCATTCCTCTTAGGGAATGATATTGGGGGAGGGCTGGAAATCACTGGCTCCTGACAGCCACATACCCACACACACACACATCACACACACACACACACACACACACACACACACACACACACACACACACTGCTGCCCCTCTCATTTCTACGCCTGTAACACTCTCGGCTCTGTGAAGATCAATTATGCCCCCTCGGCAGCCTCTCGTCCAGATGGCCCTCTCTTTACTTAATCTGGCCGCTGTTCCACTCCTCCGGATCTCCCACTTGCCAGGGGCCAGGGCAAGTAGATCCCCTGAGACTGTCCAGTTCAGCTGCTCTCCCTGGGACTGCACACCAAAGCCACCGGGGAGTTTTTAAGATGCTGATGCCAGCGCCCTCCGCAGGTACGTTGTTTTTGTTGAACTGAACGTGGCTCCGAGAAGTGCATTTGGAAAAGGTCCCAGGTGTGTCTAATGTGCACCAATGCGGAGACCCACAGGTCCCCTCCAGTCACCTCTAGAGAAACTTTGGCTCGGAGAGGGGCATGGCCTTGCCAGGGACACACAGCAATTACCTACGGGGCTGGCTTAGAACTCAGCCTCCTGACTCACAGTACTATTACTTTTTCATGTATTCAACAGACATTTCCCTACAGCTTACAGAGCGGGGCCTGTGCTGGGGCAAGGGGCACAGAGACAACTAAGAGATGGGAGGTGTGTGGCTGGGTGGGGTGCGGTGCGTATGGGCCAGCACATGCCCATTGAGCCACACGTGCACCTGAGGGACACGGAGCTGGGGTCTTCAGAAGGCTTCTTCCAGCTCTGACTAGAGCCATGGCAATGCAAGTGCTGAGAGGTGGGGGCGGGGTGGGTGACAGGACCTGGAGATGGGCTGGAGGTGAGCGTAAGATGGGAGTTGGGTGTCACATGTCCCAGGCCTGGGTGACCCAGGAGACACGGCCCTGGGCAGAGGTGGGGAGCAGGAGAAGCCGTTTGTGAGGCGGGGTGTTAGGCCGGAGAAACTGGGGTCATGTGAGGGGAGAGTCCGGATGGGCACTCAGGTCTGGAGCGCCCGTTCCTCCAGGCCCCCTCCCCTGGGCACACAAGTGCGGGGCACTCACCACAGGCTGGCAGGTGGGTGCGGAAGTCGACGGGGAGTCCGTGGCGCCGGCACAGGTGGGCGTAGTGGGCCAGCGTGGCACACAGGCAGGGCTGCCCGCAGCGGCAGGCGTCCCGGCGGCACTGCTCGAAGTAGGGCACGGGGCTCAGGTACAGGGAGCAGGGCGCAAACAGCTCCTCCATGAGCACGCTGCAGGCCTGCACCGCGTAGGAGACTGCGGGCAGGAGGCACGGGGCCGGGGCCGGGGGTCAGGCTTGCTGGGCCCAGGCCCAGCCCCTGCCTCCCTCCCCACAGCTCAGGGGAATGTGTGTGTGTGTGTGTGTGAGCATGTCTGCTTGGGAATGTGTGGGTACGGTTCAGTGAGTTTGGATGTGAATATGTAGCGGGCCATATGCATGAGTATAAATAACTGTCAAGAGGTATGTGTGTACATGTACACATGTTACGCATATGTACACGCACTCATACATTGCGTTCCACTAGGCATGAAACCATGTGCTGGAAGGAGAAACAGGAGGGAACAAGCAGACAAAATCTCTGCCCTCATGGAGCGTCCATTCTGGAGACCACCACTGAACCATTTACATAGAAAAGTGGAAGGAGAAGTCTCTAAGGAGAGAGGCTGGGAAGGAGACAGAGATCTCAAGCTGAGGCGGGAGGGGAAATTGCGGTTTTAAATCCAGAGGTCAGGAAAGGCCTCCATGGGAAGATGATGTTTGAGCACAAACTTGAAAAAGGTAAGAAGTATGTTTTCTGAGGGAAGGGCATCCCAAGTGGAGCGAACAGCAAGTGCAAAGGTCTGGAGAGGAGAGGAGGCCTGGCTGAGTGGGGAGAGCAGCCAGGGGGTCAGGGGGACCAGAGCTGAGTGGAGGGCAGAGGGGGAGGCGGTGAAATGAGGATGGGCAGAGGGTGTAGGGCCTGATGGGGCCACGGTGAGGACTCAGGCTTTTGTCCTGAGATAAGGGAGCCAGTAGTGTAGAGCCAGTAACAAGGTAGAACGTGAAGCTTCCTGCCTGACAAACCCTCACCAGGAGGGAACCCCAGTTTCTTAGCAACCCTGCCCAATTGGACCAGCATCCTCATGCCCAGGGTTCCCATCTCCTATCTCTCAAACCAGTCCCACTGCACCCAGTCCCCCTCCCCGTATCTCACCGGCTTGCAGGTGCATATCACAGGGGTCCAGGGGGGAGCCAGAGACCAGTGGGGAGCAGGCAGACAGCGTCTTCCAAGAATTGCCAAAGAGTTGTGGGGTGCTCTCAGGTACACCCACCGGAGACCTGCAGCCAAGACATAGCCACACTCACACACCTGTCCATGGGGGCCCAGGTGAACATCCAGTGCACACCCAAGTAAGCACCCCACCCCGGATCATGTACACACACACACACACACACACACACACACACACACGGACCAAGCATAAGCACACACGGTAAGAGGCACAAATGTACCCACCTGAACTGGAATACCATAGGCCCAAGCATACCACCTGCACACACCTTCCAAGCAAACACACACTCACACACAGCGCAGATATGTGCCAGACATGCCAGCAGCCAACAGGGCCTCCACAACCATATTCAAACACAATTACAGCTACGTGTGCGCACACGTCATATTTAACAGGTTCCAGAGGGACTCAGAATGGGCATGGGCCCACACTGCCCTACCTTCTGCACCCACCCCCAGCTTTTCTTTGTGTCAGAAAGAGAGAAACAGAAATGCTATGAACCAGACTTCTTCCTCGCTTTCCCACTGGCAGTTCCTAAAACTCCCCTGCCCTCCCTTTCTCAATAAGGAGAGCAAGAGGAGGAAGCATGATGTTTTCTAAGCATCCCCATCTCCAAGGTTCACCAAACCCAGGAAGAGAGCCCTCGGAGTCCATAGGGGGCAGGCTCTGCCCACATTACTGCTCCAGGGCAGCCAGAGTCCTCAGGTGACACGGAGCAGTGTTTCCGCAGAACTCACATTTAGGAGGGGGGCAAGCAGCCCACACAGCAGACCAAGGTCTGCCCCCACCATCTGGCCAGCTGCCCTAACCTCAGCCCCACCAGGCCAGACAGAGCAGATGGCTGCGTTTAAAGTGTGCGTGCCTGGAAAAGCGCTCAGCTTTTCCTTGTACTGTTTTTTTCCAAGCAAATCTGAATTCTTGTTTCCGGCTGAAGAAAGCCTCTCGTGTTTCCTTCTGCATTGCCCAATGCGTGTAACTCGAAGGACTGGCCGGAGCCCCCATCTTTCAAGATCAATCCTTCATCCTTATTTCTAGAAGGCCTGACTACTGTCCCCTCCCAAGGTACCAAACTGCGTCCAAGCCCAGAGAGTTATTTCTTAACTCTCCGTCGGTCCATGGGGAACTGCGCCAGGCACGAAAGTTGAAGGGTTGGTGAGACAGAAAGCAGGAATTCTGGCATCCCCGGCTCACTGGGCATTTGCACTCATCTAAAGGTGTCCACGGTCAATTAAAGCAAACAACCCTGAGCCAACTCAAACCCCTACTAATTTTAAGATTTTTACCATAAAACTGTATTTGCCATAAAACTGTGTGGCTCCACAGACCTCATGGACTAGAATCACAGTGGTGCTTATCTATACTAATAAAAGCATATTATGCTAATTAGACCAGATGAACTTCCGAACGAAGCTGGAGCTGCAAGGGCTGAGCCCCTTGCACGAATTTTGTGCATCAGGCCTCTGGTTAGAAATAAGATTCTTGGGCCTGAACGTCTAGCAGATTCTTAAAGGGTAGGACCCAGGAGTCAGCATTTTAACAACCTCTGCCTCTTCTGCACAGAGAAGACTGAGCCACTGCCTTAAAGAAACACACTTAAATTTACATGCAGAGAAATAAATGACCAATGGTGAATACCAGGCACATGAGAGCCCATGGGAGTTTGGGAGATTAGGATACTTGACCCCATAGCCCCCCTCCTTCCTGTTCCGGGGCAGGAGCACGTACAAGAAGTCATCCTGCGTGTTGCCGTTGAAGGTGCCGCAGAGGCCCACGGTGTCCTCCACCCATCGCTGGTCCACCTGCAGGTAGAGCCGAAGGCCTTCTCGATCGTAGAGCACCCGCACGCCCACGTTGGTCCTCACCCGCAGGAACACGGAGGACAGCCTCCGGATCTCAAAGGCGTCTGGGCACAGAACCCGAAGGGGGGATGTGGGGAAGTTGAGCCACTGTGCACACCACCCGCCACCGCCACCACCTACCACCTGCATGGTGCCCTCCGAGCCCCGTACCCAGCCCAGCCTTCACACACACTGAACCCTGCCAAGGGGGTGGTGTGGGGGGCCTTGAGGAAATCTGCTCCGTGATGAAACCAGGACCAGGGATAACCCTACCATGGCAGCACCACCCGAGAAATGGCTTTTAGCTTTAAATGCCAATTGAAGCTTTGCCTCCCTACTAACTGGTATGTTTCCTTCTCCAGCACAGGAAATTCCCTAACTGCTCATTCTTTTCACAGGGGCCACTCGGAAGCTCACAACATGGCTTTGGATTCAGTCGTAGCCAATTTAAAGTTGAGATGCAACTGTGGTGGATTTTATGCCCTTTGTGGTTGGTTCTTCTTTGGCCTCTTTACCCCCACTCCTCTCCATCTCGAGTCCCTATTCTTCCTTCTTTCCTTTTGCATGTTCTCTGGTGCTATCATATTTCTTCGTAGTTCTGACATTTTTGTTAGTCATGCTTCCTATGAGCTACCACAAACCCCTGTGGAATCAGACAGGATAACAGTAAGTCATAGACAAATCTGAGAGTGGGGGTGGGAAACTGCTCCATTCATACCCTAAGTTAGGAGAGGCCGTGAGGCTCTGTTGGAGGGGGGCAAAGATCATTTTAGAGTCCATCATCCATGTCCCTGGGATCAGGGTGCCCCTGGCCTGATCCACTCAGTGTTAGAATTGGAGCTCTTGCCCACGTGGCCGTGCCTCTGGCCAGAGGAACCTGGGAGAAGCTGGGGCAGCAGCTCCCAGCCAGCTCTCACCCACCAAAGCCGTACCGTCCGTGTAGGGTGGGGTGACCTTGTACTGGTCAAACAGAAGGACATCCCCCGCTTGGGTCAGGGTCACCTGTCTCCGAGGGTCCTGGTGCAGAATCACTGATACCGACTGGACACAGACTCCATCCTGGTTCTGGGGGAAAAGGAAGGCCCATGGGGCAGAGTTAGTCTGTCTGTCCTGCTGGTCCCAACAGAGCCCTCCAGAAGCAGAGAACTGAGTGCAGTGTGAGGCCAGGGGCAGGCTGCTCATGGTGACAGAGCCTGAGAGGACATTAAGGATCCTCTAACTAAATGCCTTCCTCTGGGGAATGGGAAGGCAGAGGATCAGGCTGGAGGTCAGTGGCAGAGCTAGGATAATGCAAATACATGGGATAGTCAATAGTCAGGCTGCCTACGATGCAGAGCAGAGATGGCCCCTGAATGGCCCAAAGTCTAGCCTCAGAAAACACTCCCCACTCGACTGCCAGCTGGGTCTTCAATTTCATCCTTGTACAGTTGTTTATGGAGCTCTTTCCATGTGCACATCCTGGGAAGTACCAAGCTCCTCTCACAGGGAGGCAGGATGTGAGCTAAGAGTCTCTGGGTCTCAGGTTCTCATCTCTAAGATGGGTAGCACGCCCGAGCCCATTTGTACCCCTTTGCACCGGAAGAGATCAACACAATCACACAGTGATGAACCTGACAGATACAGTCCCTGCCCTCGTGGAGAGTACATATTCATGTGAGAAACAGACATAAAATGAAGAATGCAAAGCAGGTTATTTATCATTGTGATCAGCGCTGCAAATACATGTAGGTGCTAAGAAAACATATAGCAAAGGAACCAGACTTAATGTGCAGAGGCAGGAAAGGCCATCCTAGGAAATGATTAATAATAATAATGTAAAAATAATCACAGCAAGACTAAAAACTCTTAATGCTACAATGTATAAATAATAATTGCAACAGCTAACTTTAACGTAGAGTTTCAATGTTCAGGCACTATTCTAATCTTTTTACGTACATGTATTCACTTAATCCTCATAGCAATTCTATTCAGTAAGTATAAACAACCCCATTTTTCAGATCAGAAAACTGAGTCCTGGGGGAAAGTGACATTGGAGCTGAGGTCTGAACAATGCAAAGGGAGAAAGGGAAGAAGGGAGACATCCAGGAAGAGAGAATAGCTGAACCATGTCTCCTGACACAGGATGGCACAGAATGCATTCAAGGACATCAAAGAAGATCAGAGGGGCAGAACCCACTGGGCACAGTGTTTTAAGAAAAGGTTCAAGCCAAAACCAGTTTGGCTCAGTGAATAGAGCGTCGGCCTACGGACTGAGGGGTCCGGGGTTCGATCCCGGTCATGGGCATGTATCTTGGTTGCGGGCACATCCCCAGTGAGGGGTGTGCAGGAAGCGGCTGATCGATGTCTCTCTCTCATCGATGTTTCTAACTCTTTATCCCTCTCCCTTCTTCTCTGTAAAAAATCAATAAAATATATTTAAAAAAAGAAAAAGTAAAGGTTCAAGAGGGAGGCAGGACCCAGCTTCCGCAGAGCTGACACAGCTTGAGGGAGCACCTCCTTTAGGAAGCCTTTCTTGATCCACTTCTGACGCCCAGGTAAAATAGCAACAAGGAGGCGTTCCTCCATGGAGAGCTCCCCTGTACTCTCCACACTGTCACAGCTCCTATAACAGAGTGGGTTATGGGGTCACTTGTCTGTCTTACCCACAAAGTGTAAGGCCTAAAAGGGCAGAGCCAGGCTCAATTCATCCCAGTCTCCAAGGCCTAACATAGCTTTGGGCACAAGTATTTGCTGAACGAACGAATGAACGAACGAACGGACGAAAATGAATGCATGCATGAATGAATACAGAGATGTTGAAGATGCAATCCAAGGAAGCAGAGAAGATTAAGTTGAATTAGAGCCATATTACAGATTAAAAACAACAACAACAAACAAAAACAAAAAACACTGTGATTCCTACATCCACGAAAGGAAAATGAATCTCAGCTATTCCAGAGCCAGAACCCAGTCTCCTGCCCCAGGCTCTGCCCAGGAACAACAGGCAGAAGGCTCAGTGGAAAGACCTGAGCCTTAAATCCCCCAACCTTTCCCGGGGCAGAGGGCAGGGGACGCTGGCAGGAGGATTGAGCTTGGCTTCCCCAGCCCTTACCAGGCCACACGGGGCATTCTGCAATGTCACTGTGAAGGTGCCCGAGGAACGGCTCTTGGCCAGGATGTACTGACACGTGGCGGGGAACGTGTACCGGCGGCCGTCAAAGGTGGTGAAGTGGATGTCGCCAGTCACCGAGCACTCGGCTGAGGACAGAGAAAGGTGGCTGACCCATGGGAGCTCCGCCTGGGGATGGCCTCTGCCCTGCAGGCTCTGAGTGGGAGGAGGGGTCAGCACCCTGTCCTCGGGACTCAGGGCAGCGTCTGGAGGAGCCCTGGCCTGCCCTTTAGGAGCCCTGGCCCTGGGGAGCCGCAGCCCTGCCCTGAACTCCCTCTGACAGGAGGCCAGGCTTTGGGCTTGAAGACCAATTCTGATCCAAGCCCCTGAAGTCAGGAAGGGCCTTAGATGCATAGAACCCCATGGAAAATGGGCCCTCATGGGATACAGCAGAGGGAGGGTAGTTATACACACACAAAAAAACACCTGAGTGACCCCTCAACCCACCACCCTAGCCCCAACAGCAGGCCTGGCTCCCAGTGTCCCTGCCCTCAACACTGTGAGGCTAGAGAAAGGGGGGAGAGTCCAACGTGGGAGTGGGGGGCGGGGGGGGGGGTCAGGCGTACCTGGGCAGACAGATGTGCTGCACACCCACTTGCCCGCAGTGCATGTGCTGAAAGAGAGACCAAAGAGGCAGCGGCTCACCGTGACTTCCTGGAAGAGATGCTAAAGGGTGGCGGGTCCAAAGAGCTCCTTCCCCCAGCCCTCAGTTCTCCCATTTCTAAAATGGGGGGTGGAGAGTCCACCCACAGATTAAAGCTAATGACATCTGCGACTCAGTGATGCTGAGTGAGTGCCCTCATGTCACCGCGGCTCCCAGACCCCAGATGGGCAGCCCTGATGGAAAGGCCTGGGATTTCCCACCTCCGCCCCCGTCCGGGCGGCGGGGCCGGCCGCAGTGGATACAGACCAGGCATTGCAGTCTTCTTTCACCACAGAGCCAATCGGGTACAGGGTCCCGTGGAACTCACAGGGACAATCAGCTGGTGCCACACAGCCCCCGTCCTCGAAGATCAACCCTACGATGACAGAAATGCCTGCTTAACTCCCCTCCGTTCCTGTTCACAAACCTTTCATGGCTCCCCAGGTCCTGTGATCAAGACTCCCACACCCAGCTCTTGCACCACGGAGCCCACCTTCAAACATCCTCCTGTATAAATCCTCAGCTCCGGCCGGATCTGAACCTCCTCTGAACAAATAATCTCACCTCCAGAACTTTGCTCAGAGACACCCGTCCCAAACAACCTGCATATGGTCTAGCTGCTCCTCGCCACCTCTCAAAAGCCTGTTACTGTATCTAGCACTAGCATAGGTACCACCTCCTCTAGGAAGCCTTCCCTGACCATGTCTCCCACTAGTGAATTCCTATATTCTGGTGTGAACCCCTGAGTTGATGCGCCTTAGAGTGGAGTCATAGGTCAGTGTCTTCTCACTGCCACCAGAGTCTGATCCCTAAAGTCAATCTTTATATTTTTTTAACCCACCCCTGCCTAGCCGAGTGACTTGCATGCACACTACAGATGTGCTGGCAAAGTTACACACCGTGCAAACAGCACATGAATAAATGCTGAAACACATGCATTGTGATCAATGAATAGATGAATGATGGAGGATGTGTTCTCATCTGAACACCGTCAAAAGCTCAGACCCAGAAAAGTAAATGCCCTGCCGAACTTCTCAAGAGCCACAGTCCCACCCCCATCCTCACCTCCCTTAACCCATTCATTTATTCAATTAGTTGTTTGCTCCTTCCTTCATTCATTCCACACCCCGGCCTCCTCCTAGTCCCTGCTTCATGCTCAATCCGTGCCCAGCCAGGCCAGGTACCCCCTCATCGCCAGCATACCATCGGGGCAGTAGCAGCCATCCACACAGGCAATCTCGCTGCCCACGCAGGCCGCCCGGGGCTGGCAGGAGGTGGGGCAGCAGGCGATGCACTCGTTGTAGATAAAGGCCTTCTCCTTACAGTGCACGGCTTGGGGGGAAGGAAGCAGAATGGCCTGTCAGCTCCTTACGGGCCCAGCTCTGCCAAGACCCACCCAGTCTCTATCCCACATCCTGGGGCAGCCATGGAAGGGCTTTGATTTTCCTGATCCCTTAGCCCTGATGTCAAGAACAACCCTCCTCTCACTTTATGGCCATGGGCCAGTCTATCCTGCTCCGAGCCTCAGTTTCCCACCTGTCACATGGGATGAGACCTCGGGCCTTAAAGCTCTCACTGTGGTTCTCAGCAGGACAGGGCATTGAGCTGAGGCCTCAGAATGCCATCCACAACCCCAGGACAGAGCTCGTCTGGGCCCTCTCTGCCCACCACCAGGCTGCACCTACTGCACTGTCGGAGCTGGGACCTCCAGCCCTGCAGGGGCCGCCCCGCCTGGGCGCACGCCCGGGCATACTCGGCCAGTGCCCGGCACCAGGTGGCTTCATCCCCCGCTGACCTGTGCAGGAAAACCGAGGGTAATTCTGGAGCAAGGCCCCATCGCCACCAGACCTTCATATTCTGTAGAGACCATGGGGCTCAGGGCACCCCAGCTCTTCACACAGCTGGGAAAGGAAGGGGGCAGGGGCAAGCCCCATTTCTGAGCCTCAGTGAATGGAAGAGCTCTGTCACATCTATGCAGATAATTTCAGAGCTTTGGGAAGCCTATCTGTCAGTGCCTGGGATTGTCAGACTCAGTGGCCCACGGGCTGAGTCCCACCCCAATACTGAGAGGGGTTTCCCCACCACCCCCAGTCCTGGCTTCCCACTCACTGGCAGAGGTCGCTGGTACAGCTGGCCGCGAAGGGCAGAGGGCTGACGTAGGCGTGGCAGGCATCAAAGGGGGGCCTCAGCAGCACCTCACACCGGTCATACACACTCTGGGGCAAGGGCAGGGAGCTGGAGCCGGGGACCCACAGGGCCACACATAGCCCTCTGACTCCACCAGCCCCACATGGAACCCCAGCTTAGGCCCAGGGGACGGGGGAACAGAGAGGATAGGGGCCTTGGGCACCAACAACCTGAGCAGCTGCAGCCAATGACTTTTCAAGAGGCAGATTGGAAACCAACTTAAGCCAGGCACGAGGGTGGGAGGTAAGGAGCCGGGGTCCCGACCTGCATGGTGCCCAGGTTCTGCTGCAGGCACGGTGGGCGAGGCAGGGAGGAGGTTGTGGGCCCAGGAGGCTGGTTCGGGACCTGCTCCTGCCAGCTGTGCACAAACTCGGCCACGTCGTCCGTCAGCTTCCCTGTGGGGAGAACCCGCATGACCACAGGTGGGGGCAAGTGCACAGGGGGATCTGAGGGAAGGCAGGTGGAGCAGAGGAGATGCCCAGAGGGGGCCAAGGAGTTGAGGAGTCCAGTCTCCTGAGCCGCCATCCCAATCTGCATGCCCCGCAGAGCCACTCTCCTGGGAGAACGCTCAAAACCTGGAGCAGGTCCCTGCTGCTCCACACTCCGGGGAGGCAACACCACGCAGTGGAGAGAGAGCAGTGTGTGAGCCTGGACACGGAGCCTCCATTTCCCCATATGAGAAACAGGGCCAATGATCCCTCTGTGAGATCATTTCACGGACTACATGGGGTGATGCACATAAAGGGTTCAATATGCTGTGGGTGCTTCAGGCGTCACTGCCCTTCTTCGGGCCTGCGTTGCCAAGATTGGGCCCTGCACCTTCGCTATTACTCTTACCTCTCCTCCATAGGGATCTTCAGCTCCAGCTGGCCCGCTCCCCCTGGCTCTCTAGCCCTCCCTCATCCTCCCTCCTCCACATCCCCCCACCCCGCAGGCCTTACAAGGTCAATCCCGCCCAGCTGATGCTCACACAGCCCTAGGAGGAATCCTCATGATGACTAGTTTACAGAGGAGGAAAGTGAGGTCGAGTGGGTCAGAACCGAGGTCACACACGTGGTAGGAAGTGGCCTCCCACTGATCTTCTGTAACATGACCCAGGGTTCTTCCCTAAGGCCCTCCCGGGCCTGTCCCTCCGCCATACCCCACTGGAGGCCACCCACCCTGCACCTTACCATAGCTCGTCACCAGGTCGTCCTGGGGGTCAGCATTGTTGTTCCCACACAGCCCGTGGGGCCAGCCCAGGAACTCTGGGCTCATCTTGATATAAACAGCGGAGGCACCATCCCAGGCCAGCGTGAAGGCAGACTGATACCGCACAAGGACGTAGCCAGCAAGCCTCTGCAGATGCACGCTCCCCATCACATAGGGCAGCTGGACCCTGTAACGCACAGCCCAGAGCACTCACAGCACCTCCACTAGCCCAGTTCCCTCACCAAAGGATCTGCCATCTCAACCTGCCGGACCCATCATGTACACGGCACCTGCCTCATCCACACGGCCACGGGCACCAGGTACACAGCACCCGCCTAAGCCACACGGCCACTGGGACCATGAGATCCAAGGCCCCCCTTTCCCTCCCTCTCTCCTCGGTGCCTAGAAGTCCACCATAGAGAGAGATTCTTTTGTCTCCAGAGTTTTCAAATTGCTTGTTAAAATCGCAATTTCCTTGGCAGAGACAAATCTTAGAGTGACTGAATTTGCTCGCTCGGCTCTCCTAGACAGCAGAGATGGTATAAGCAGACAGTGACCTTGTTTCTTTTTTTGTTGGGGGACGAGAAAGGAGTAAGAAAAGCAAACACCGAGGATGAAGGTAAAGTGGGATAGAAGAAAAGACGCAGGGACCACTTTCCTCGGTTTTCCTGGTGTAGAGTCTCCTAGCCAACCTGGGATTTGGCAATCCACCTGAAACATCGGGAAAGGAAAACAAAAGAGGTGCCCAACCAACCAAAATGGTACCAAAAGCTTGGTTTTCCCGTTTCCAGGTCTGAAGCCAGAAATGAGAAAGGGGAGAAGGGTCATGGCAGGAAGACCCCCCTTTCCTTCGGCAAACAGTGACAGACAGCAGCCAGGGAAGGGAAGGACAGCGACAAGGTTGCAGAAAGAACCACACTCCAGTTAGTGTGGGAACAGGGTCCTCCTTCCTGTGCGGTCCCCTGATGTCCCAGAAAATGACCCCATGTCGCCAGAAAAGGGCGAAAGTGTGCCGATTCTGTTTTGGGGAGACTCGAACTGTGTATTATCCATTCGGGCAGATTTTCTTCAAATTGTGGGGGTGGAGACGGGGGGTGGGATGTTGAGCATGCTTTAGTAGCACACAGGCATCTCTCTGGGAAATTGCGATTTGCCTGAAAACTCACTGTCTGGAAACCCACAGGGCCTGAGAGTCACAGAAAATCACGAGGGACTCATCTTCCTGCAAACCCAGCCGACTGGACACGCAGCGGGCCTGCCGGTGCGCTCCTGCCCTAATAGTGGGAGTTCTGTTGCTGCCCCCAGAGAACAGTTTCCTTGAGGCCTGAGCTCGGCAGGTGCTCGCCCACCCACCAGCACTGCCCGGGGCAGGAGAGGCCAGGTCAGAAGGTGTCCTCACCTCAGTCCTCCGTGGGTGACCTCCTTGGCCAGACGGAGCTCCTGCTCACCCGCAAAGAAGAGGCTGACAGACCGGGAGCAGGTGTAGGGGGCGGAGCCGCACTGCGGGTCGTTGTGCACCTGATTGGGGGTTCAAAGGTCAAGTGCAGGGTTCCTGCTGGGAACTTCAGTTCTGGACCCAGTGGCCCCCTGTTGAGCTTCTGCTCAATGCTGATCACCTGCCCACTGCATGTCAGGCGCCCTTTCATCTGAGACCTCTCCCAGTCCCCCAACATCACAGGGAGGTCAGAGCTGCGATTTTCTGAATTTCAGAGAGGAGGCAACTGGTGCTCAGAAGGTGAAGTGATGAAGGCCACAGGCACAGCCAGGATGCTAACCCAGGTCTGCTGGTTCACATCCCAGCGCTCTTTCCCCATTGATGGACTCTATTTCTCCATCCCCGGTTATCCCATCAGACTGAAAGGCAGGGTTGAATACCATTTCACACGCATACAGAATGAACACACACACATAGTCACTTCATGTATCTACTTACCGGGTACTCTCAACCCACACACTATAAACACACTTCGACCACAACCCTGGCAAGCAGTCTAGCCCTCCCCTCCACCCCCAGGTCACTCCTGTGCTGCCTGTCACATACACATCTTCTCTTCCCACTGTTCAGAGAGAGCCCACACCTCCAAGGCCACAGGAACCAGGGGATGGTGGGTGAGGGGGCACCAGAGCTCCCAGAGCTTAGAGAAAAGTCTGAAAGTGTTTCTCTTCCTCAGCCTTCCACTGCCGCGTTAAATGTGGTTAAACAGATGGGCCACTTCAACCAAAAGTAGGACCTGTGAAAGCCACCCCATAGTCTAATTACTAAACATTTTTCAAATATTTTGACCATGACCCACAGTGAGAAATAAAAATATGTACATAAAACAAAAGCTTTACAAAATAATATTTATCCCATTCAAGTGTAATGTATTCTTATATTTTTTAATCTCCTTTGGGGATTTTTAAGTTGTTTGTGATTCATTCTGTGGATTTTATAATCCATGAATGAGTGGAACCTCATCACTCTATGTAACTGTAACATATCCATCATGAAATGACAGCCATGAAAAACTCTGATGTGGGACACCCCAAGGCACAGAGGGCAGGATCAGTCAAGGTCATGACCCAGGTAGGGCATGGCCCCCTGGGCAACCTCTTGGCAGGGACATGCCTGCGACAAGGGGCACTAGCCTTCAGGGCCTAGTGGAGCCGTCCTAGGCAGGCAGGTCAAGGGAGGCCTCACCTGGACTGAGAAGGTCTGTCCCTCAGGTTCATGGCGCCCCACCAGTGTGTAGCTGCCCTTCCCAGAGAGGTAGTAGTAGAGGCCATCAAATGTCTCCACATGGTGCTGGCCCCACGCCCGGCAGATGCTGTCCCGCTCAGGGCCAGCATTGTACACTGAGCCAGGGAAAGAGAACCTCTCTGTGTAGCCACAGTGGGCACCAAGCCACAGGCTGCTGGGCTCCAGCCCTGTTAGGGTCACCCCCACTCACCCCACAGTCCCAGACCCCCAGAATGCCCCTGTTCCCATGGCCCCTCCCAGGGTGGGATGGAGCCCAGACCCACCCATCTGGCAGCGTGGTCCACTGGCATTGAAGCGTCTGCAGTCACAGAAGGCTGGGTGCACACACTCGCCCCCGTTGAAGCACGAGAACAAGTCTGCAAGGGAGACACAGAAGGCACCTCCCCATCAAGCTGAGACTGGCAGAACTCAGGGATGAAGCACCTCCCTTATGCCAGGGCACCCAGCCCCAGCCCTCCCAGCACTACCTGGAACTCAGATGCCCATCCCAGCAAGTTCCAAATTCCTCGGTAGCTAACCTTAATGGAGGCACAAGTAAGGTACCTCAGCCTGCTGCCCAGCCCCTTCCCTGGCAGGCAGGTAGAGTGGGGTACCTGCCTTCAGTGTGCACCACATGGCCCCCAGACCAGCCCCACCTGGTCATCTGCTCCTGCAGCTAAAAGTTCCTGCCTGGGCCGAAACCGGTTTGGCTCAGTGGATAGAGCGTTGACCTGCAGACTGAAAGGTCCCAGGCTCAATTCTGGTCAAGGGCATGTACCTTGGTTGCGGTACATCCCCAGTAGGGGGCATGCAGGAAGCAGCTGACCCATGTTTCTCTCTCATCGATGTTTCTAACTCTCTATCCCTCTCCCTTCCTTTCTGTGAAAAATCAATAAAAATATATTTAAAAGTTTCTGCCTGGCCTCCAGGCAAGGCAGGCAGAGCTGATCTCTGGAGCATGTTGGGTAAGCAGGCACAGTACCCCAAAATCTTCAAGTTCTGCTCTTCCTCACCGCTCCATAAGCACAGAGGTCATGGCACAAACCAGGGGAGGGGAAAAGGCCTCACCACTGGAATTCAGGAGAGAGAAAGGCCACAGAGAACAAGAAGATAAAGCAGAGCAAGGTGTGGTGAGGAAAGGAGCCATGATGTAAGAGGAGGGGCCATGGATACAGGACAGGTGAGGCCATGGACAAGGGAGGGCAGAGGCCAGGGGCACGGGACAGGATGAAGAGCAATGCCACAGAACACAGAAAGAGGCCACAGAAACAGTGGAGGGGGAAGCATACACTCCTTAGAGTTAGACAGTGCGAGAATGGAAAGCCACAAGGCCATGATCATAAGAACAGAACACCGGCGAGGTGCTCCTCTATCAGGGAGAACACTGAGTGAAGTTGGAGGATGGGGCTGGAGGATGAGGAAGAAAGCCCATGCAGGGAAAAGAGGTCAGGAGGCCCCGAGGGAAGTCTGTCCTCCCTCACTGGCCTCTCAGCCAGCTGGGCCCTCCCACACATACCCCCGGACCACAGGGAGGGGACCACTTACAAGATGGTGCACATTTGGCCCGATGGAGCCGCCTTTCCCAGAAAGACATGGCCAAGGAGTCCACGGCTTCAGCCTCCTTTTAAAAATGGGAGAGAATGCGATCGAGGGCTGCCTTCCTGAAGGTCACAGCCCTTTCAGTCCATCACCGGGAGGAAGGGAGACCCCCGACCCTTCCATGCCCCAGCCCTTCACCTACCCAGGCCCACCTTTGCCATAGGCCTGGAGAAGTAAAGGCTTTTTTTGCTACTCTCCAAAGTGGCATTCCACAACTCCTCCCTCCGATATTCCCCACCTCCCTCACTCTTGTGATCTCTAGTAAACCTTTGTGTCACCACAGCTCAACCCAAAACCCCCTTGTCTTGAGAACAAACATGTTCCTCCACAGAAACCACATGAGGCAGAGCAAAGCTCCTCACTGCAAGATGGAAGGACATCTCACCCCATCCCTCACCTAACCCTCCTTCTGGAATCTTCCAGCAGCAAAAACAGTGCCTCACTCATCACCCCCACAGTCCTCAGAACTCAACTCCAAGTCAGGACTCTCCCTGATACCACAAATCTGAGGAGGACACAGGCAAAGTGGAGCTACTGATATGTAACTAGTAACTAGTTATTAATGACCAGTAACTAGTTATTAATAAGAGGAAAAGAGCAAAAGGGAAGACCAAACATCATAGGCAAGTCATTTGGGCAGCTTCCCCAGGAAGCTGCAACTTTGCACCCCCCGGGGAACCACTGTCCCATCCCCTGCAGATTACTGGGGGGAAGGATTGAACAAAGAAGAGGATGGACACATGCACAGTGAGGTTGGGAAGACCTAGGGGAGTACTTAGCAATCAAACCTGGGTCAAATCATGGAGTAGAATAGGTGGAGCCAGTGCAAGCCCACAAAAATTTGGGGATACATAATCCCCCAAACAAAAGAGTTTGCTCTCTCTTGGCTCTTGGTGCACGGTTCTCTCAGCTCTTAGGTTCCTTTGGCTTTGCTGTGTTCCCTCCATAACTGCATAGCCATGTGGCCATTTGGACCCCATAGGCAATGGACTGATGGACTACAAGGGGGAACACAAACTAAGCTAGCCTGATGCTGGACTGGACACTGCTCCAATATGGAGCAAAATCTCTGGACACTGGCTCTAATTCTAGTCCTGTTGAAGCCACAACTACACTTCTTCTAAGGTGGGGCAAAGGGAAATGAGACCTCGAAAACTCAAAAGATTTAATTCCTCAGAAATAAAGCTTTCTAGCTCATCCTCCCGTGAGAGTCTCGGAAAATTCCTTTTCTTGGGTTATTGCAAGAAGCCACTCCCACAAGCAACAGGTGGGATGTGGACCTCTCCCCACCAAAAACACTAAGAAATCCTATTTTCCAGTCCCCAAATCCAAACCCTTGGTCTCTCGAGATACAAACCATCTGAAATTAGGGCTGTCCCGAACATCATGTGTGTTCTGTCACCACAAAGCCAGCTGACTTGGACATCTAACCTTGAAAAACTCCAGTCCAAACTGTCTAAAGTCACCTGGATCTGGGACTCTGTGCACAGTAGGCTCCTTCCCTCTCAGAGCCTCGGCCTCCTCATTTGTACAGTTTTCCAGAACTAGAGGCCCAGCCCCTGGCCAGGTGTAGTGAACAAAACAAAATCCCTGGCCTCGGGAAGCCCACACTCTTTTTTTACGGGGCCAACAAGACAAACACAGTGTGGGGACTCGTCTCACATGTCTTCCTCTCTCTCTGTCAGTATCCCCAGAATGAATGCCCAGCCTCTAGCAAAGGGCTTGGAACATAGAAAGTATTAAGAACTCTTGGTCCCTGAAACCAACCCCAGCTCTTTGCCTCTCCTTGGCAGGCTGAGTCTCTCTGCCTCATCTTCAGGCACTCACCTCCTCCCTCTTCACTATCCTACTGACCCCTGGCAAGTCCCTGGCCCCTCCTTGACCAGGTTAGTTCCTGGGTCCTCCCCAGCTCTCCCTACCATGAAGACCCAGACCAAGCCCTGGGGCTCAGGCTGCCCACCCTGGCTGTAATCTATCTCCCAGGGCTTCAGAGACCACAGGAAATAGGAGACAGCAGCCAGGGAGAACAATGAACACCAAGATCCTCCAGGGCCCCAAAGAGCTTCATTAAAATTGCCCTTTATGCCTCTCTCCTCCTTTCCTCCACCTCAGATGTGGCCTCTGAGATTGGTGTTAGGAGGATAAAGCAGCCTGTGCCTCAGAATCGAGGCCATTTTCTGGAGAAAAATTTTAAACTCTGTCCACATGATTCATCTTCAGTGTAGATGGGTTCTTAATCATTGTTATGCCGTTTTTATGAATACCTTTGACAACCTAACGAAGACTATGGACCCCTTCTCAGAATGACGTTTCTAAAATAAAACATAGGATTACAAAGGAAATCAAATACATTGAAATATAGTTGTGAAAATATGTTATAATGTGTGACTTAGTAATATTTGCACTTTTTATTCATGCATTAAATAACCAGACCTAGCAGCACGTGCTGTCACTGCCAACATTTTGAAGCAGTGAGCATAAGTGGGATCGGGAGGTGGCAACAACTGTAAGGGGACAGGACAGATCTGCGATATCTTTGGTGACAGTCACAGACACTGCTAACTCTCTTGTGGTGTGTAGTCTACAGCAATAATCAAAAGGAAT
This sequence comes from Lasiurus cinereus, assembly GCA_011751065.1. Lineage (NCBI taxonomy): Eukaryota > Metazoa > Chordata > Mammalia > Chiroptera > Vespertilionidae > Lasiurus > Lasiurus cinereus. The sequence goes on from JAAGEH010000135.1 coordinate 491,284, forward strand.
GCTAAATTTCAGTTAATTGAAGTTCCTGTAAATAATAATATATTTTCCCCATCTATGTTCATGGACCCCTGGTCTACACCATCAATTCTTCGACAATGGCTGCTCTCTGTAGGAGTGAGGCAGCACTGAAATGAAGGGTGGCAGGGTGCTGACCAGGGACTCTCCCACGGTTACGAATGAGGGCATTCCAGGCAGAAGCCCTGAAGCGTCCCCCAAGTTCACTTTCTAGCTGATGGCTTCATTTTCCTCCTTTATTTGTTCCATGAGTAATGTGAGAATCCTGCTGGGGTTGCTTGGTCTAGATGCTTCACAAGGAAAAAGGGGAGGCCTACCCTGGAGCCCAGCAAGGAAGGAAGCCCACCAGGGGAAGAGGTACTTGGGTAGGGATCATTTCCTTCACTGAAACACATTTCCCTGGAGTCCTGTGGGGCATCCATGGTGCCAGGGACAGGCCACTACACCAGGAGACCCAGCTCCACCTGCTTTCTGGGGGCCTGGCAAGTCACCCACCTACCTTGCTTTCCCCAGCTATAAATGAATAAAGATATTATCTTTCAAATCAAACTATATCTCACCATAATTCTAAAAGTTGGGAGCTGAAAAAGTATGCAAATAAGAAATTAAAAAAAAAAACACAGACAAGCATGACCCCTTCTACCTTGGGGCCTTCATATCTATTTTCAAAGGGCAGGAATGTGAGACACATTGTCTCCTACGATAAATGATGTTCCCCACCTGCTGGCACAAGGAGCTACCCAGACTTGATCCCTAAGGTGCATGAGATGAGGATCAAGATGCTTAGGGGACCTGGCTGTCAGATAGGCTGCATTCATAACATGTCTGTGGTTATAGGAAGGAGACAAGTGAAGTCCAGGATTAGAAGGAGAATCTGAGTCACCTGATCCAGAGCCCAAAGAAGTTTGGCAAAGGAAGAAAACAAACCAGTACCTCTTCTGAAAGCATGAGGACCACAGGAGGGTGGGCAACAGAGTGGTCAAGACTCAGAGGATGGTAGCTCAGCTTTTCCACCGACCCCTTTTTGCAAACCCTACCAGGTCACCCAGTTTTTCTTCCCTCTCAGGGCAGCTTTGCTGGGACACTGCTCACGGTAAGGAGAGGGGCCGCTGAAAGGGTTTAGGGCCTTCCCAGGCCAGGCAGGGAAAAGAGAACGCTCTCCTAACCCTCACCTTCCCACTTTTCACTCGGGGAGGGGAGAGCTCAATTGTCTCCTGACAGCACCTTAGTGCTCTCCTCCCATTAAAAAGTAGGTACATAGATGCCCCTAACTGGCTTGGCTCAGTGCATAGAGCATCAGCCTGCGGACTCAAGGGTCCCAGGTTCGATTCTGGTCAAGGGCATGAACCTTGGTGGTGGGCACATCCCTAGCAGGAGGTGTGCAGGAGGCAGCTGATCGATGTTTCTCTTCCATTGATGTTTCTAACTCTCTATCCCTCTCCCTTCCTCTATGTAAAAGTCAATAAAATATATTTTAAAAATAAAAATAAAAAGTATGTAGATGGATAGATAGATAGATAGATAGATAGATTAATAAACTGACTGCAGGGCCCTAAGAGATTAGGAGAGTGGGAATAGAAGTGACTTATGAATTTGCATACTTCATATCAGAAACTATGTTAGCTCTCTTCTGAATAATTGCAGAGACAGCCTTCCTGAAACCTGGGAACTCGCTACCAGCCTCAGATCCCAACAGAGACGAGCCCCTGCACATTGAAGCCCCCCTTCTCCAGGCCTCCCCTTACCTGGCCTCCCATCAACGCTGTCGCATCCCCTACGGCAAGGGTCCTCCCCGGGTGGCTGTGGCTGGGTGAGAAACAAGCCCAGCATGGGCAAGGGAGTAAGAATGAGCCAGGCCTCCCACCACTCCCAGGCCCATCCCACCCCCGCGCTAACTCCGGGGTCACTCACACCAAGAGTAAAGATGGGAACAGTGGGTGGGGCAGCCACAAGCTCACACATACTCACCTGGGATCCTGGGCGAGAGCGGGCTGCAGCTCTGCGTCGCTGGCGGGTGCAGGTGCTTCGGCTGGGGACAGGGAATCCGCTCTACTCAAATTATGCCTCTTTGTTGGGCTCCCACCACCTGTCTCCCACCTATTAGGAAGCCTCTCCTCCATTTCCCCTAGCCCCTCAAATCCTTCCTCCTCTCCCGGCACTCTTAAATAAGGGTCCCCCTCTTCCATCCCCCAGTTCTCTATAGTTGCCCACCTTGGGTCTCTTCCACTCTGCGCAGCTTGAGACCCGTTCCCCGGGCTCTCAAAAGCCTCTCTTTCCTTCTAGGCCCCTCTCCTCTCTTCAGACCCTCTCCCTGGCTGTCCTGCTGGCCTCCCTTAAACCTTCTCTTTTTCTTCCCTCTTTCCTTCCTGCCCCGGTCCGGTCCGTTTCCCTAATCGTTCCCCAGCCCCGGCCTCCCCTAGTCCACACCCTTCTTACCTAAAGCAGGCACCTCCAGGGACTCCCCTGCCGGCTCACCCCAGGACAGCCAGGCGCAAGCGAGGAGCAGGCAGAGCGCGGGCGCGGGGACGCGCGGGGCCGGGGCCCCCATAGGAGCGCGAGGGGACGGGGAGTCCTGAGTACCTCTCCCGGCGAGGGCTAGGTCACACCTCCACTGTGCGGCCGAGGTCTGTCTTGCAGTCTTGCCCCAGGGTTCCCTTGGCCCCTCCTCCCGGGCTCCTCCCCAAGCTAGAGTGACAGGACTGCCCAGGTCATTACCATAATTTAGGCGCCTGAGGAAGATCCAGCCCTAGCCCAGCTTGTAGTGGCTGCCCCTCCCAGGGGAGGTTGGATTCAGATCTCTCAGGCCTAAGTCTTTCCCAGTACGAGGCAGCCTGTGCAGCCTCCAACATCCCTTATTCCTCAGAGATCCCTGGCTCAGGATCTAGATCCCGCAAGGCCCTTATGCCAGAGATCCAAGATGCTAGTATGTCTCCTCCCTCTCTTTTCACAGATGTCCTGCCACATGCCACTCCAGTGGTCCCTGTTCAGTAGCTCAGGTCAGCAGAGTCCTAGCCTGTGCTCCCACCACTACAGCCTCCTGAGTCCACCTCCTTTCCCCTCTCCAGTTTGAACAGCTCAGGAAATGTTAACTTAATAACTCACACTCCCCTACTGTTGCTCCCATCAAGGCCAGACTTTGACCAAATTTACTTCCTGTCCAGGAGGACATTGAAAATGGAAATGTGGACCTCAGAGCCTTGGGAACCTGGGCATCATTCACTTGTCCAACTAAGTGTTGGAACACCAACTAGATGCCAGGCCTTGGAGATGATGGTTTTGGCCTGAGTAGACCTCTGAACAGGGGGATAGGTTTGGGATACATTCATTCACTCACCCATTCAACAAAGTTGTGAGCATCCATTCCTCATCGCACTTTGTTCTGGGACAAGGGCGGTAAATAAAGCACACCGTGGGTTTGAAGCCATGGGCGTAGATGGGGAGGGGAAGAGGAGAGAGCCAAGGATGGAGCCTGGTTAGGGAATGGGTGAAGGAAGGGCTGTCTCAGAGGAAGCTTGGAAAGGAACACGCATGGGCGAAGAGAACTGGGACTGGGGGCTATCCTCAAAACCAAGAGGGGAGCATTATAAGAAGGAGTTTGTTGGGGAGGTAGTCATGTAAGAAGATTGGGGTGTCAGTGGACCACATTCCCTGTTATAAGAGTATTTTCCACCTTGCCTGGATTCTAACTATGGCTAATGATACAGTGATGAAATGTAGAGAATCAACACAGTAAATTGGAGAGGAATATATTTCGTGTGTCTTTCCTGGACCTTTGAAAATCCCAGAAGTTTTCCCCTTTTATCTCTGATGTAACTAGTTACTACTAAAGTAAGATCGTGGATAATATTTTAAGGTTATTCTCCAGGAGGGATTTACATCTTAAACCAGGCAAATAAAAATAGTCTGCTGGGAAAACCAGCTATTGGGGGCGGAGTGCTCCTGGAGTTACAATTATACGTGGTTCTCTGGTTTGGGCTGCTGTCCATCTCCTGTTTTCCTCCCACCCCCTGGTGTGGTGCCCACAGCTCAGGCTCCCACCCAGGCACAAGCTCCTTAATGAAAAGTCCCCACTCTCTCCACTCACACCTGTTTTATTGCCCTTTCCTGGCCCCCTCTTTCCTCTCAGTCTGCCCCAGGCTGGGTTCATCAGTCTTTGTACCCAGCACCAGACCTGGAGTTGAGCAAACTTTGGTTGAATTGAATCACATGAACCAGGTGGGGTTTCAGACATGGGCTAAGGTCGGCTGTAAGTCATTGCTAGGCTTTTCCATTCATTGTTTCAGTGAATGTGTGTGTGTGTGTGTGTGTGTGTGTGTGTGTGTTTGGAGGGAGTGGGGTAGGGGAGGTGGGAAGGGAATTGGTTGAGAACGGGCACTTCCATCCACTGGTTCTGGCCTCTTTGAGCCACAGTGAGACCCAGGCCTAAGGAATTCAGATCAAAGGTTTCTTTCTGGTGGGAAAAGCCCATGAAGAAGGCCATTGTGGAATGCATGCTGAAGGTGAGATGTGGGGTAGGGGGTGACAGACAGGCCACGAGGGCGAATGGGCCTCTGTGTGTGTACCCAGAGAATTCTGACTAGATTATCCTGCTCCCTATCCACCTGTGTTTGAGTCTCAGGACTTCTGCATTACTGCCCTTACCAAAAAAAAAAAAAAAAAAAAAGGTCCCAAACCTCCTCCTCAGTCTCCACAGATCCTCTCCTTCAAGCGTGTGTGTCTGAGGAGGGTCGTTCCAGGGGGACTGGAATAGCGTCAGCCGCCCACCCACCGCCACACACACACACGCTGCAGCCCACTTGCTCCCAGGGCGCGTGAGAGAACAGACAGCGGAGACGACGCCGAGGTGCGGACAGGTGTCTCCCTCTCGCAGCCGCCTGGCCCCGCCCCTCCTCCACCGGCCAGGCCCCGCCCCGCCGCTCCCAGGCCCTGACGGTCACTGTCTCCGGCAGCCTGGCACCCGCAGGAGCGAATTGTGCAGAGACAAGGCGCGATCTGCCCCAACCATGGACCGGAAGGTGGCCCGAGAATTCCGGCACAAGGTCAGAGCTGCTAGGGGCGCCCCAAGCGCCCTGGATTTCCCCCCTCCCTCCTTTTCCAGTGGGACCTGAGGGCTCTGGGTAGCCTGGGATTCCTGATGATGCCAGTAAAATGAGGGAGCAGGCCTGGGTTCCATTGTAAGAACTACGGATCTGATCTTTGTCCCTTCTCCCTCTGTCCTCCACGGGCTGGGACTTCTTTGGAGTTGGAATTCCTTCCAGCCCTGGCCTGAGACGGAACACTTCTCAGAGATGCCCCCATAGTGGGCAAATCCCCCAGCTCAGCTGGAGCATGTGGAGAGGGTGGGGGCAGTGTCTGAGAGGGAACTGCATGTCTCTCTCTGTATTTGAACTCCAAAACGCTTCAGGAAGCCACCCCCTTCCCTGCTTAAGGGCATTTCTTAGGTCCCCAAGAAGAGAAGCTGTTGAGGAACTGGTGCTGGCACGGGGGGCAGTGGAAAGAAGGTGGTATTCCAGAGAGTCAGCCAGACCCTTGCCCAAAGCCACCTCTCCCCCTGTGGGTGGGGAGTCAGGACCATCACTGAAAGCTGCTGGATTTCACCCAGGGAATTTGTGCCCGAGCCGCTGGGTCCCTGAGACCAGAGAGGACCATTCAGGAAAGCCAGGGGACCTCCCCACCAGGCTTTAGGATGCCTCAGAGCACTCTGGTGAAGCCAACAGTGCCTGGAGCTACCCACAGGCCCTGCTGTATGCCCTTTCCCCCCTGCCACAGCCCAGAGGGGTCCTGTCTACCCTCTTCTCAGGCCTGAGGGGTAGAGCTCAGATAGGCAAGATCGTGGTACTGAACCCCTCTCTCCCCAGAGAGGCCCAGGGGAGCCAAGGAGCCAGCCAGTGCAGGGCCACAGGGGCTGAGTGCCAGGAGCCAGGGATCAGTCATTCACTTCATACACATGTTTGGAGCAGCCATTCTGTGCCAGACCCACTCTCTGCCCTCAAATTGTTGGCTGTGTGCATGGGAGTCAGACCCTACACAAGTAATTACCTGCATCTGGGCTGCTGAGCGGGGGCGGAGGGAAGAAGGGGACAGGGGGAAGGTGGCAGTCAAGGTTTGCTGGGACACAGAGCGGGCAACTCATACTGGCAGAAGTTTCCTAACAATAGGGCGTGGGCATCCTGGAGTGAGAGATAGATGGGGGAGTGTGAGGCAGTGTTCACTGGTGTACCGTCTTGCAAAGGGACGTGAGGGGAGAAATTTTAGCAGCAAGGTCGTCTGGTGAGTGTAGATTTCAGACAACCCACTTTAAAGGATCACAACCTCAAGTCCCCCACCCCAAGGCTCAGGGTTGAGTTTCAGTTCCCTGCCCCTGGGCTGAAAGCTCGGCCCTCTTTTGTCTTCTCCCTGTTGGGTACTAACTAGTTTCGCCTCTTTTCAGAGAATTAACTCTGGGGCTCCAGTGTCTGCGTCAGCCCCTGGGTTAGCCCCTGTTCCTCTTCACCAGGTCCCTGGGGCTCCAAAGGGCCTCAGGCCTCTGTGTTTCCCCCGCCCGCCCTACTCTTCCACTTCACAAGTCATTACCTATTAATGCCCCTGTGAGTGAAGGCGGGGCAGGCGCCATGCTGGGCAAGGCCTGGGCTGGACTTTGTGCCCTGCAGCTTGGGAGGCAGCTGCAGCCTTCCGCTCCCAGGTTGGAGAGCATTCAGGAAGGAACAGGGAGAAAGGAAGAAACAGCTGAGAATAGAGAGGGGCTCACAGGTATAGGGGGAGAAATCAACTACTTGCTGCCGATTGCTTTCTGGATGTACCTCCTTAGTGTTTCACAGATAATTGACCCACTGGGAATGATTTGTAATCTAGACCCATGGCGCCTTAGAGTAGTGTTTTGTCCTGGACAGTGCTATGTGACCTTGAACCAGCTATTAACCTCTCTGTGCCTCCGTTCTCTGATTAAATGAGGATGGCAATAGTGTTTAACTGGTAAGGTTACTGTGAGCTTAACTCGACCCTGGCACGTAGGGAGGCCTCCACAAATGTTCACCTCTGTTGTCTATTGTCTGGGTTGCACAGAATTAGGTTCAAATTGCAACCCTGCCAACTCATAATCCACATCATCCTCCAAGTGTCAGTCTTCTCAGTTATGAGGTGAGGTTATGGAATTCTGAGAGGAATTCAGAGTGGTGGAAGATGGATCAGAGGTGGTGGGGGGAGAGGGGACTGGTAGGCCATGGTCAAGACTCTGGGATTTGTTATGTGTTGAGAAGCCAGCAGGGGAGGGACAGGACTGATTTACATTTAAAAGGAATTACTCTAAGATTTGAACATAAACTTCCCAAAAGAAGCTACAAGAAAGGCCTGTAGGCATGCAAGTAAATGCTCTGCATCATTAGGCATTAAGGAGATGCACAGTAAAAAAGGAGTCAACATTTTACACCCTCTAACATGGCTAACATGGGAAAGACTGACAATAATAAATATTGGTGAGGATGTGGATTAGCCAAAGCTCTCATCCCTTGCTGCTGCTGCAGTGAATACAAAATGATACAACCATGTTGTAAAATATGTAGCTTGGCAGTTTCCTGTAAACGTTAAACATACATTTACCATAGGAGCCAACAATTCCACTCCTAGTTGTTTCGTCAAGGAAGTGAAAACACATGTCCACAAGACTCATACATAATGAGAAATGGATGAACAAACGGCAATGTACCTACACAGTGGACGATCACCCAGTCATAGGAAGGAGCACACTATTACTACACGCAATGACACAGATGAATCTCAGAAACACAGAACACAAAAGTATGTTCTGCATGATTACATGTATGTAAGGGATGGGAGCAGGGTTGATGGAAGAAGAAACTCTGAAATGATTTGGGTGGTGGTCACACCAGTGTATAAACTTGTTGTAACTCATTAAACTGGACACTTAAAATAAATATTTTTTTAAAAAAGAAATTGGTCTGACTGCTGGTAGAGAGCAGACTAAGAGGGCCAAGAGAGGAATCCAGTTAGGAGTCTCCTACAGTAGCCCAGAATGGAGGCAGAGGGACTTGGACTATGGTGAGGAGAGGCCAGACCCAGGACACATGGTGCAGCTATTCCTGTGGGCTTTGTTGATGGGTTGGTTGTGGGTGTGGAGAGAGACATCGAGGGTGATCTACATTTTGGGGAAAGGAGCAAGTTGGTGAAGACAGAAGGGGAGATAGTGGAAACAAGGAGTTCCATTTTGGATGTTTTCAGTGTGAGATACCTATTAGGCCTTCCAATGGAGAGGGGAGTGAGAAGGCCAGTAGCGGTGGGAATGTGAAGACTGGGGAGAGGTCTGTGCTGGACACAAATCTCAGTGAGTCCTTGGGGTGTGAATGGTAGTTTAAGCCCCGAGATCAGACTGACTAGGTCACTTAGGGAGACAGCGCAGGTGGAGAGAAGACTCAGGAGACCCAACCTTTAGAGGAGAAGAAACATCAAATAAGGCTGGAGAACCGGGAGAAGGAAGCATGGTCAGCTGTGCCAAGCGCTGGGTCAAATGCTACCAACTAGTTGGCAAGATATGAGTCTTTTGAAAAGATGAAGGATAATAAAATAAGAGATAAGCAACCCCAGCACGATCTGGGATGCAAGCTATGAAGGCCTGGGAAGAATATGCCCGGGCCCATTCATCCCACCAACATTTATGGAGGGCCCGCTCTCTGCCCGCTGCTGAAGATATAGAATGTGTATCATCTATTCTTACCTAGTTTTATTTCACAAATGCTGAGTACTTACTCTTTGTCCCGCATTGTCCTGAGCATCTGACAACTAAATCACTCATGAATAACTTTAAAATTATAAATCCCTCATAGAAGGATGAATCCTATGGAACAGATACTTGAGTCCCCCTTTTTCAGGTGAAGCAGAGAGATGCAGACCTAGATGGGGAAGGAGCTTGTTTGGCCTCACTCTCCACACTGCCCCCCAGCCCATTAGTGGGGACACAGGAGGGTAAGAGAGAAAGTACAGCACAGCTGGGTGGGTCCCAGGGAGGGGCTGGAACCAAGTGTGCAGAGATCAACAGGACAGGCTTTGTGGTAGAGCCCAAAGAAAGGCTGGACCGAGAGCTGACATTTGAGCCCAGGAGTCTTGGCGGGGGAGGAAGAGGTCACAGAGGAAATGATGCTGGCACCACCATCAATAACAGCTCATGTTTCAGGCCAGCCAGTCAGGTGGGAGCAGCTGGCCCATCCAACCAGAAAACTGAAAAGAGCCTTATGAAGGGGCCACAGAGAGGGAAGGGCAGGAGCACATGTACCAACAAGGATGGTTAACACAGCCTGAGTGGAGCAGCAGCCAGAAGCCAGGGCTCCTGAAGGCAAGGGGAGGGAGGGTCCCCCAACAGGGGCAGCCACTTAAAACACTGCAGCCTCAAGTCACCTGCCTTAAGGTGACCCAGCGTGGTGGGAGCCGAAATCAGAACCCATTCTCTTTCTCCTCCCCCCTCCCCACCCACTGCTGAACTCAGGCAAAACTTCCTGGGACACAGGATGTGGATGGCGAGTGGGTCTGGAGGTGCAAAGGAAGAGATTCAGCACATGTTTTGGGGCCCTGGGCACTCTCCTAAGTACTTTACATGCATTTCACTCATTTAATCCCCACCATGGCCCAAGGTCGAGTGGAACAATATGCATTATTTAATTTGTTCCTGCTCTCTTTTTCCCTCTTTGGCTGGGTGCACACATGGAGTTGAATTTGCATGAGCTGACGTTATAGGCTTCCTCTCTCCGGAATGGCCAGACCACAGAGGAATGCCGGGAGATGAGGCTACAGTGAGCCCAAACTAGAATTTGCCTCTAGTGCCCCAGACAAGGGGCCTGAACCCCAACGTCTCTCTGCCATATAGGCCTGTAGTGCAGAAATAGTTGAGCATCAGCTAGAGAATGAAAGCAACCAGACACAGAGTCAGGCACAAAGTCAGCAGAGGTGGTGGTGTGTGTGTGTATGTGGCAGGGAGAGAGGGAAGGGGTTGGGGGTTGATGTGATAAAGAGACTGCCTGACAGTTATTTGTAGATGGTGGCTTCTTAGGGTTTCTGGATTTCTGTGCCCATGATTAAGAAGGGATCTAAGAAAAGAAAAAGCTTTCTAGATATAGGTTGGACATGATGTCTTATGTACAATAGGTGCTCAATAAATGTGTATTAGACAAATGCATACAAAAAAAGAATGTTGTATCTGGGAAGTGGATACCATACGGTGGTCTAGAGGAAGCAGAGGTTTTGGAGCCAGCGGACGTAGGGTGAAGGCTCATCTCTGCCCCTTCTCTGAGCCTCTCTTTACTCACCTGTGAAATGGGGATAGGCTTGTCCATCCAACTCAGAGCATTGTAGGGAGGTTAAAGGCATTACATGTAAACTTCCTCCGACGTGGTGAGCAGTCAGTAAAGAGAGTCTGTCCTGAATAAGGAAGCCAGGCAGGAAGGGGCTCAGCAGCGAGGCCAGTGAGGAAGCTCCAGGCTGCGCATGGTCAGGAAAGACTCTGGAAGGAGGGACTTGCACTCCCCTTAAGCAAAGGCAGGGTTCAAGGGAGGAGGGAGGACAGTCCATCTTGTGTGGGGCTGGGACTTACTCTTTGGTGACAAGCGGAAACTGGAGAAAGATCCAGGAGGTTGTGGTAGGTGTGTGCTAAGGAGATAGGCAGGTAGTCACCCAGGCCAAGAGGTTGGACGGAAGGTTCCAGATTAGAGTAGCTGGAGTTCACTTGTCATTCAGTAAACAGCACTGAGCACTGCCTGCCTGTGTGCACTCCACTGAGTGCAGGCTCTTCACTGGGACCTGAGGGCAAGGTATCAGGTGAAACCAAATTTCTATGATTATCTTTGGACTGCGGCTGTGCTGGTCCTCCTGGCGAATTTGCCAGAACCCAGACTCTAGGAGGAGGGGATAGACCACGTGAGTTTTAAAAAGTTATTTGAAAAGCGAAAGTTGAATTATGCTGCTGACATTACTGCATGTCAGGCTTCTAGAGAAAGTTCCATCTTTCTCAGTTGTCTTTTTGGTGCCTTTGAAAGCCCAGAGAGTGAGGTGTGAGTGTGTTTTCAGGTGGGTGTGGTCTGACAGTGAAGCAGAGACCTTTCCAGATGGTTTGCCCCAGGACCTCCATGTGGCTTGATCACCTAGACTTGTATTTAAAGAGCATCCCACATGGAGCATCCCATCCCTGGCTCCATGTGGGATGCTCTTTAAATACAAGTCTAGGTGGTATATAGATAATTTTTTGAACAGACACATTCAAAATGGTATATAGATAATTTTTTGAACGGACACATTGAAATGATAGAGGAAGATGGGTCATTATGAGTGAATCCAAGTCCCACTTAGGAGATGGTGGAGATAACCCCAGAGAGGGAGGGCCGGGCAGAACTCAAGACCAGGATTTGAGTGACCGAACTGGTGGCATCAGGCTAAAGAGCTGAACTTTGCAGCTGCCACAGAGGACTGTAGGATGTGATTTCTGGATGCTGTGGTCAGCATTGGAGGGTTGCTGACAAGAATGGGGACGCTGGAACCCTAGGACCAGGCTTTTTTTCCCACAAAGACCATCTCCAGATGATCTGCCGTTGACCGGGAAGGAGAAAAACAGCATCCTAGACTGTAACACTGGAAATTGCTTGTCTTCTACTCCTACTTTCCACCCAGTGCATCAATGTTGCCTGCCTACTGAGGACAGCAGGAGGCATTTCTGCAAGAAGGGATGGGAGACAGAGGCAGCTTTAATGCCTTAGCCAACAAGAGATTCTTTCTCCTCGCCTTCCTCCCATGCTCCCCCACACCTGGAGTGGGACTAGGAGCGATGTGGTCAGAAGGTCCTCACTCCACCCAGAGCAGATGGGATTTTTAGGCTCTCCTTGGAGAGCAGAACATCCAAGGTTCAGTCATTCAAAAGTGTTTTCTCACTCATGATTAATTAAGTCCAAAGGGTTGGGCCCAGGGGTGTTGGGATAGACTTACCCAGAACCCCTGAGATACTCATAGAAAGAGGCAAAGCTGTGCTGACCCTCCTTTGAGGACCAGTGAGGGAGAAGAAGGGGGAGCTTGCAGCTGAGGCCCTGGACCATGTTGTTGGGCCTGGAGGCTGCAGGAGGGAGGGCCCAGTGATCCCTCCAGTCTCTAAGCTTGCCCTCTCCCTCAGTCTCAGGCTGAAGAGGAGCCAAGGATACAGTGTGTAGAGATTCACACTGAGCTGTCCCAGGGAGTGGAGCTCCAGGCTCCTGGGCCCCCAGCTCCCCTGGAACTGAGGTGCTAATGAGACAACTCCTGACCCTGACCTTGGAGTCCTAGCCACTGACGTCAGCAAAGATGAAATAAGTAACCTGACTCTCCTCCTAGTGTGTGTTGGGAGAGCAGGGGGAATATTCAGGGACCTGGGGAGGGGAAGGAGTGGCCAGAAGTCAGGGCCAACCAAGCTTAAGCAGGAGGAACGGCGGAGTTGCCCCTCCTGGCATCGGTGACACAGGAGAACCCGGTGGTGGGGTGCTCCCAGCCGGTGGGATGTGCTATGTGAGCGAGTGGCCCAAATCCTTTCTGAAAGCAGTTATCCGGCATTATAGCCGCTATCAGGTAAGACCAGGAACCAACACTGCGTGGTCACCCTGGACACTGAGCTGCAGCACCGCTGTCGTGGGGCGTATCGCTGTCATATATGTGCAGATATGTGTGTGCACCCACATGGGTTGAGGCTCAGCCTGCCACATCCAGATGTGGCCATGCCTGGGTGGTCTGCACTGTGGCCATGCCTGTACTGTGGCCATGCCTGGGTGGTCTGCACAGGTGTGATGTGTTGGGGTCAGAGGGCCAGCCTGGCCTGTAGCTTTCCTCCTCTCCTTACAACCCCAACCCTGAACTGATTGAGGAGGTCCCCAATGGTGGTCTCCCAGTTCCTGGCATCTGCAATGGGGGTGCTGGACCTGCAGCTGTAATTCTACTCTTGGGTTTTCCAGGTGGATTTTCTGATTGAAAATGACGCCGAGAAGGACTACCTCTATGATGTGCTGCGGATGTATCACCAGTAAGTGTGCTGAGTCTAGCTTCTGTGGGCTACCTGGGTACCTCTGTCTGCAGGGAGCCCTGGGATTGGCTGTTTTATGACAGGAGGACCTCCTCCTCCCATCCTGGGGAGCTCAGGGGTGGAGCAGATGCTGGGGACGAAATGGACACATCAGTCACGTGTCTCAGCCAATATTTGCACCAACACACAGTGCAGGGCTCTGTACTAGGGGCTGGGGCATAGGTGTGAGCATGACCGACTGGTCACTGCCCTCAGCTTGCTCACAATCTGATGGGGAGGGGACATCAAGAAGCCAGATAAGCTCAATAGAGTATGCCTGCTGGAATAGGACAGGACACGCCAGCTGGCCCCAGCATCTGCGTCAGGTGTCTCTTATGACCCACCTGCTTTTTTATTCATTCAGCGTACATTCATAAGCTCCTGCCACTTGCTGGGTACATGCAAAATCTGGTCATGAATAAGATCTACTTTCTTTCCTCAACTAGCTCATGGCCTGGAGAGGGGAGATGGACACACACTACTCTAATAGAAGTTACTGTAAAAATAAGTTCTGAATATAATTAAAAGCACTAGAGAAAAATCAAATGCAGGATGTGAAGAAAGGGGGTTTTCCTTTCTAACCATGGGGAAAAGGACCCAAAAAGCTTTCGCGAGGGTTTGAAGGGTGAGAAGGGTTTGGGTAGGTGGAAATAGCAGGGAACAACATTCCAGGATGAAGGGTCAGCATTAGCAGGCCAAGATGAAGATGTGAAAGCACAGGGGTGGCTGGGAAGAGACAAGTCATCTGGGGAATAGAGCCCCGGGCTCCTGGAGACCTTAGTCAGCCAAACCTGGAGCAAGTCCCCGGAGAAGGTCAGGGAGGCCCTGGGGCTGCAAGGGAGAATGGAGTGTCCTCTGGGCAGCGGGGAGCCATTGGAGGGTTCAGAGGAGGGACTTACATTTAGAAAAGACTAGATGAGAGTGAGCAAGTTGGCAGGCAGCTGGAGAGAGGCAGGCCAGAGACACTGAGGGCCTGAACAGTGTGAAGAGGAGGTGAGTGAGAGGTATTGTGAAGGTGGAGTTTACAGAGTTTAGCTCCAGATTAGAAGTGGGAGAACAGGGGGAGTTGGGGGGTGGTCAGTACCATCTCACAAGAGTTTCCTGTCTGGAGAGGTCCTGGGCTTGGGAACTGGGCAGACTGGAGTTTGAATCCTGACTTGATTTCCTTTGCAAAATGGGTTCATAACCCCTACCTCACCGGCTTCCTCGTGATGCTTACTTATATGGGAGAACACAGTTCTTCTGAGACAGCTTGCCCAGAAGTAGGGCTCTGGGCTTTTCAAGATTCTCCTCAGTTCCAAGGCCTGGGCCCAGTGGGTGGGGACCCCAGTCCAGGACTGTTTTCTCTGGGAATCCTTGGGTCTGAGAGGTCATGGTCATCAGTGAGACTCCAGGTCCCCCTTGTCTCTGCAGGACCATGGATGTGGCTGTGCTTGTGGGAGACCTGAAGCTGGTCATCAATGAGCCCAGCCGCCTGCCACTGTTTGATGCCATCAGACCCCTGATCCCCCTGAAGCACCAGGTGGAGTACGACCAGCTGACCCCCCGGCGCTCCAGGTGCGGAGAGAGCCCCCAAGCTAGAGGCATGGCTGGTGAGGTCACCCCGGGATGGACAGGATCCCTCACTAGTGGATGGGGCAGCACTGGTGATCAGGCCAGAGCTGGGCCATTACCCACCTCTCCCACGGCAGGAAGCTGAAAGAGGTGCGTCTGGACCGTCTGCACCCTGAAGGCCTGGGCCTCAGTGTGCGTGGCGGCCTCGAGTTCGGCTGCGGGCTCTTCATCTCCCACCTCATCAAAGGTGGCCAGGCAGACAGCGTCGGGCTGCAGGTGAGCGGGCAGAGTCCTCAGGCTTCCTGCCTCCTCCACTCACTTCCTGGGCTGTGTGTCCCCCACTCACCTTTCTGAGACTTTGGGAGAGAAAGAGGCTGCTGCATCCTGATCGATTTCCCTCAGGCTGCAGGCAATTCTCTGTTTTATTGAGTTCCATGGGGAACATGGCTCCCCCTGATGCTGCTGCAGCTGCTGGTGCTCTTCCTCTCCCCCCCATCACCTCCCCTGCTTCCTAGTTATGTCCTGACACCTGAAGCTTTGGACATGTAGCCTTTACCTAGGAAGGCAAAAGGAAATATTATGTGGTATCCGAACTGTCCTGGCCTTGTAGCTGTGTGACTGGTGAAAACACGTAACCCCATGCCTCAGTTTCCTCATCTGTAAAATGGGGACGACGATGATGATGATGATGATACTATCCACCTCATCGGGTTGTTAAGAGGAGAATTCATATTCTGAAGTACTTATAACAGTGCCTGGCACACGTGCTCCCATGCTTGTTAGGTAAGCAGAGAGGGAGACTGAATAAACACCCAGGATGTGCCAGGTAACATGCTCCCAACCAGTCCTCGTTCTATGCCTTGGCTGTCTCACCCCGTTGCCAGAGCTGATAGCGACTCACTCTTGACTAGGGTCACAGCCAGCAAGTGGCAGAACCGGGATTTGAACCCAGGTCTCCTGACTGCCAAGCCCAGGCATCTCTCTTCAGCACCCCGGGTGCCCCTCCCCTCGGGGCCCCGCACCTCGGTGTCTGAGCAGAGATGGGCAGACCTCCAGGGCTCGCTCCTGCTGGAGCCCAGAGCTGTGTTTTTTGTATGTCCAGATAAAAGAGGCCCTCCCACTCCCGCCCAGAGCTTCCAGCACGTTTGTTATCAACACCCCAATCCGGGCTGCCAGGCCAGGGGCTTTAGGGGCCTGAGGGGAAGGGTACAAGACACCACCGTGGAGTGGGAGGTGGAAACCGGGCGCTGACAGACACCGCTTTGTTCTAAATCCCTGTCTCACGGCTCGCTGGTGGCATCTGAAATTTCAGCCGCTTCATTATTCCTCTCCTGCGCGCACATTTTCCAGCCCAGAAATGCGGCCAGAGAGAAAGCACAATGAGCGCCTCTCCGGAGGCCCCCTTTTTTTTTCCAGGGCGAGCTCTCCTTCTAGGACAAGCCCTTCTCAGCGATGCCTCCACGCCTGGGGACTTTGGGGCATTTTAATGAAACAGTTTTATTTCCCGCCTGTTTCTCAGGCTCATGCATATCGACCCTTTCTCAGGCTGGCGGGCTCATCTCTCCTTTGTGCCGCTGCCCCTCAGATCGTCATTTCTCTGTGGTCCTCACACAAAGGGCCTTTTGCAGGGCTCCGTGCGGGAGCCAGGGGGAGAGGAAAGCTGATCCAGCAACCTGAGCCGGGGGCTGCGTGGGAATCGTTCTGCCTGGGGTCCTGGGCAGGTTCCCTTTAGCCACAAGACAGGGCCCTTCACTCAGAGGAGCGGAGAGGGGTGGGGGGGAGAACGCATCTGCATCCATTCACCTGTCTGGGTTCATGTTTCTGGGGAGATCTCCTGCCTGGATGTGGCTGGAGGAAGATTCTGGAAGGCTGGAGAAGGGCATGTTCAGGCAGAGCCTGGCTGGACGGAAGGTCCTGTTGATCTGACCTGTGAGGCTAGGCCCCCGGGTTGGGGGGCTTGGACCTACCCATAGGACCTAGCCCTGGAATCTCATCTCCCTGCTCTCATCCCCCTCCTGGAGATGTTTTAGTGTGTGTGTGTGTGTGTGTGTGTGTGTGTGTGTGTGTGTGAGTTTAAAAATATTTTATTGATTTTTTACAGAAAGGAAGGGAGAGGGATAGAGAGTTAGAAACATCGATGAGAGAGAGAGACATCGATCAGCTGCCTCCTGCACACCCCCTACTGGGGATGTGCCCACAACCATGGTACATGCCCTTGACCAGAATCGAACCTGGGACCCTCCAGTCCACAGGCCAACGCTCTATCCACTGCGCCAAACCGGTTTCGGCTAGTGTGTGTTTTTTAAAGTGTATTCTGTCAGAACCTACATCCTTTGCCCTGCGCAGGGCAGTCTGTGCTGCCCAACCTGCTATATGGTCCAGAACTAGAGAATGAGTCTGCATCCGTGGTGGTCCCAGCCAAAAAGTGGACAGGGCAACCCCTGCCTTTCCTGTGGGGTTTGAGGGGCTCTGACAGGTGGCAAGGACCCAAAGAGGGTAAGATACAGGGAACTGCAAGCCAGGCTTGGCCGGGCGCCTGCTTTTCTGTCTCCAAACGCCCAGGAGCCAATACTGGTGGTCTGTCAGGGAAACCTGACTTCAAATCCCAGCAACCCTGTTTGCTGGCTGGGTGACATGACGCAAGTGGCTTCATCTCTGGAGCCTGTTTCCTCATCTGGTTAATAGACGCAGAGTTGTGAAACATCGGCGCAGGAGCTAGTAACTATTCTCCTTACAGGAGATGCCCCTCCAGAAACCTAGACAGTTGTGCAGTGAGTCCCTCCTCGTGGCACCTTTTTGAACCCCTGGCCACCCCTGCAGGCCCCTGAGAAGATTAGGGGGTGTGTCCAGGTGTGGAAAGGAAGTGTTCAGGTGGCAACTGTGAGAAGGTGACTCTGTGGTGGTGCTGTAGGAGGTAGGAGTTGACACTCCCTCCTGGACTGTCTGCCTGCCCAGCCCTCAGGCCCCACCAAGAGTCAAGATGTACCCACTAGTCTCCAAAGGGTCAGCACATGTGGGGTGAGCCAAGCCACTGCTGACCGGTGCTGGCTCAGGCTGGAGAGGGGCATCCAAGCTCCGTCCCTGTTTTATGGCTAATGGCTGTGTGACCTTGGACAAAACATTACCTCCCTGCGTCTCGGTTTCTACTGATGTCTGAGGTTCCTTCCAGCCCTGCAGTTATTAAATGAGGAACTTCCACTTCAAGCCTGATTCCCCAGGGCCAAGGTACTTGGAGGAGCCCAAGACAGTGTCCACTGCGGGGTAGTCTCACCACCGATCTGTATACAGGCTGGCCCCGCAGGCCCAAGGGCCCCCTCTCTGTTCCTGTATAAGGAGGGCTAATAATAGCAATAGCAATAGCAACCATGTATTTATTATTTGTGGTGCCAGACACTAGCTGACTATATGTATACACTCACTTAATTTTCATAGTAACCACATATCTCCATTTTACAGATGAGGGAAACAGGTTCAGAAAGTTCAATAGACATGCCCAAGGTCACACAGCTAATAAGAGCAAGAGCAGGGGATTGAACCCAGGCCTTCCAATGCCAAAGCCTTTTGTTCATTTGCTGTTCTTTGCTCACGCCCAGAATGGGGATTCAGAGTCAGGGAAGCGGCAGATTAAATGTCCATTGAGTTTCCATAGTGTGGGAAAAAAGGGATTGTGTGTGTATGTGCGCGCGCGCGCGCGCGCGTGTGTGTGTGTGTGTGTGTGTGTGTGTGTGTGTGTGTGATGTGCGCTTGGATCAGGAAATTCCCACCCCAAATCCGTTATGATGTTGCAGGGAAGCTTGCTCCTTGGGGTGGGGTGAGAAGAGATGCTTGAATCTGTGTGAAGGGTCACCCTCTGCATGGATTCTGGAACCTGTTGGTACCCAACAGGGTGAAAGGGACGCCAGAGTGAGGTTATAGAGCCTTAAATTCTATTCCTAACTCCACAACCCACTCTCTGTGCCCCTCCCCCACCATCTTGGTCTTTCTATCTGTGAAACAGGGTGGCAGAAAGACTCCTCGGAAGTACCACTGTCCTGGGGTCCCTCCTGCTATTGGAGGGTGGGTTGATTGTGACAAGGCATTAGGACACATACTTAGGCCATCGCTCCCTTTCCTGGAGAGCAGGCCCAGGGCATCTGGCAGTGAACCTGCCCAGCCACCTGATGCTTTCTCACCCTGTGCCTGTTCCCTCTGTCTGTGGCCAAGGTAGGAGACGAGATCGTCCGGATCAATGGGTACTCCATCTCCTCGTGCACTCATGAGGAGGTCATCAACCTCATCCGCACCAAGAAGACTGTGTCCATCAAAGTGAGACGTGAGTGAGGCCAGAGGGCGGGGGAGAGGTGGAGGGAGGGGGCGGGGTGGTGCTGATGCTGGAGTTGGGTGGTAGGCAGCAGGGAATCAGCTCCTGGGGCAGGAGGGGAGGACAGAGGAGCCGTCCTAACCCCATGCCTTTCTCCCACAGACATCGGCCTGATCCCTGTGAAGAGGTGAGCTGGACCCTCTTCTGCAGGCAGACTCTTCCCTGTGGGCTCAGGGTCCTGGGGTTTGGCTTCCTGCAGACCAGCACTGCCCCTGGGCCTGTGGTGACTGGGGGCTCCAGATGGAGCAAATCTGGACTTGGGGCCTGGTCTCTCAAACATCTCTAATGATACCCCTTCTCATTTCCGTTCCCATCAGTTCTCCTGATGAGCCCCTCAAATGGCAGTATGTGGATCAGTTTGTGTCAGGATCTGAGGTAAGGGCCAGGACCACCAGTGATGGGGTCTGGATGGAAGGGTCTTCAAGGAGGGGCCTTGCTCGAGGGATGTGCCCTCAGGGGCTTCACACATGCTCCTGTGCATCCAGAAAGCCCCAGTGAATGCTGGGCCCTCAGCCAACCCCAGCAGATATAGACTTCTGCCCCCAGGGACAGAATGGCCATCAGACTCACATGGGAATAGTAGTGCTTATGAACTCAAATGGCCATTTGCACACATGTGACACCTGGTGACCCTTATTTTCTTTCCTCTAGGGCGGGCGGAACATTCTGGGCTCCTCAGGGAGTCGAGAAAACAGGGAGAAGAAGGTCTTCATCAGCCTGGTGGGCTCCCGGGGCCTTGGCTGCAGGTGGGTGACGGGCATTTCCTGCGGCTCACTCATGGCCAGCAGACCCCTGGAGGCTCCTAATGCCTCTCCCTTTTCTCATTGCTGCTTCTGAGGAAACTTTTATCCACTGGTGATGACACTTCTTGGTGCCTGGTTTTCCCTCTGAGTTTCACAACAGGCCCGGAAGGTGAGGGGAACAGCTCTTAACAGGACCATTTTACAGATGAGGAAACTGAAGCCCAAAGAGGAACCATGTTCTTCTGGTGGGACCCCAAACCACTGTAAAGGCCTCTGTCCTGCTGGTCATCCCTGTCACTGTTCCCTTGTTACCTGTTGCCTTGTGGGCTTCCTTAAGGGGCAGCCAGGGAATTGCAAATGAGGAATTAGATCCCACAATGTATTCTTGTTAAGTACGCAGGTCTAAGGGTCAGCTCCTTCTCTGCCACCTAGGAGCTCCAGGACCTTGGACTAGCTACTTAACCACTCTGAGCCTCAGTTCCTCCCTTTATAAATTGGGGATAATAATATCCACATTGTGAGGAGGAATGAGATGTCAGAAGTACCAAGCTTAGTGCCTAGCAAGTAATAAGCAGTTGATAAATATTAGCTGTTATTATTTAAGTCATTCTTACTGTTTCCATTCATTCACATTTACTCAATACTTTTCTGCCAAGTATCCTATCTAATAAAGAGGGAATATGCTAATTGACCATCATGTCCTCACAAAGATGGTGGCCCCCATAGCCAAGAAGGAGGGAATATGCTAATTGACTGCCATGCCCTCAAAAATAGCAGCACCCACAGCCACAAGATGGCAGTGCCCCCAGCCACCCAGGGCTGGCCTGAGTCACAAATAAGCCTCAGATGTTGGCTGCTCAGCCACCCAGGGCCATCCAAGGCTTGCACTGCCAGTAGTGGCAGCAGCAGAGATGTGAGGGGCATCGCCTTCTCCTGATCACTGGGTTGCCTCTCCCCGTTGAGGGTTCCCAGACTGTGAGAGGGGGCAGGCTGGGCTGAGGGACCCCCCTCCAGTGCATGAGTTTTCACTAGTAAATAATAAAAAAGCCCTCCTTTCTCAGAAATTGCAGCCTAATATTCAATCCAGCTACATAAACAGTTACAGGAATGAATGGCAAGGTTGCTAATGGAGCTGCATTCTGCATGATGGATGGCAAATAGGTTTGCAATCCTGTGCTATCTCTAATCAGTTAGTAGTGGCTGCCTGGTGTACTGTTTTGAAAAGAACTCTAAGGTTGCATCCAGGCTTGGTGGAAAAGAGTGCTGTGATCGATTAGTGATGTCTGCCACATCTGGATGGGGAGAATAATAGTGCAAATGCTTCCCTTGCTGTAGGTGTTTTAGGAGCACTGAGGAGGGAGCAACTATCTTAATCTTAGGATAGAAGAGGAGTTTAGTTAAAGCCTTATAGAGAAGATAGCATTTGAGCCTTAGGGGATGAATAGGAAAGTGCTAGAAAAGGAAACAGCACATGTGATGTATTGGGTGAGGAATTGGGTGGAGAGGCAGGGGTTACAAGTAGTTGTCTGTGGCTCTGGCCACAGGTAGACAGTGAAGAGCCTTGGGTCCTGAGCTCATGGGTGACCTGTATCCTGAGGACCAAAGCCTGGAGACGCAGGCAGAGGGAGCATGGCACTGACAATGAGCTAGCGCTGAAGGCAGAGGCTCACCTGCATTTCCCATCTCTTCCACAGCATTTCCAGCGGCCCCATCCAGAAACCAGGCATCTTCATCAGTAATGTGAAGCCTGGCTCCCTGTCTGCTGAGGTGGGGTTGGAGGTGAGTGACCCTGGGCCAAGGTCAGACTGTGATCACACAGTGATGGAGGCACACATCTTCCCACACAGCCCTTTCTCAGCTATCATGGACTAATTATTCCTTCCCACCTCCCAAAGGGAAGCTTCACAGAGAGGGTAGTATTTGACCCTTTCTACAGTCTTCTCCAGCTCTGAGAGCCTTTAGTCCTGAGCTTGGAAATGTAGTAATAATGATCACCAAGTGTTGATTGGTTCTAAGCCCTTTAAAATTCATGAGAACTCTGAGAATTGGGTGCTGTCATCATCCCCATTTTTTCAAATGAGGACCCAGAGAAAGTATGTGATTTTTCCAGGATCAGTTACCTAGAAATGGTAGAGCTGTGATTCAAACCTAGGTGGTCTGATTACAGAGCCAGAACTTGTCACCTCTACTTTGGCACATTACTTCCTCTTTTTGTGTACCAGAATTCTCTCCTATAAAATGGGATAGCAGCCTTCCTTCTAGAGTCATTGTGTGAATTAAATGAATCAATACACGTGCTTAAAACTGGCATAGAGTAAGAGACCAATGAATGCTAGCTACCAATTACGACTCAGCACAGCCTCTGCTATATCAGAAGTCCAAAGGCTCCTAGATCTACATTCTGAGTGTTTAAAGCAAATGTCATAAACTAGGCTAATGAATGATCCTCTAACAATATAACATTTGGCAGCTGATGAAAGACATGAGGCAGAGGGATGCTGAGAGGATCCCATCAGAGCTTTATAACGCTCTGCTCATGAAGGAGAGCTGAAGTGCAGTCATTTGAAAACCAGCATCTGCCCTTGAACCCCAGGGTGAACCTTCCTTCAGATAAGTGAGTATACAGATAGTGCAGACACGCTAATGCCTCTCCATTTCTCCACCAGGCAGGGGACCAGATTGTCGAAGTCAACGGCATCGACTTCTCCAACCTGGACCACAAGGAGGTGAGACCCGGGATCTTCACCTACTGGCTGTCACATCTCTGCCCTCCACGTCTCACTGCTCCCCCTGCCACAGTGTCTGAAACCTGTGCTCTCTAAAGGCCTGGACTGCTCTGGTCTGTCAGGCCCCCGCTGACTGCCCACCTGTCCCCACAGGCTGTGAACGTGCTGAAGAGTAGCCGCAGTCTGACCATCTCCATCGTAGCTGGAGCTGTAAGTCCAGGGTGAACTGATGGGCATCCATGACCCCTGACCTCCAGGCCCAGGCATTTAGAACCCTGAGGTCTGCCACACAACCCCAAGAAGGGCCAAAGGTGTCTCTGTCCCTGAAGCTCTGACAGAGCAAAGGGAGAGGGTCTCTGCCCAGCCAGGGCACGTTTGGGTCAGAGACAGCAGGAACCACAGTGAGAAGACAGCCTTCATCTTGGCCCCCAAGGCTAGTGGGAGCCCAGGTTTCCCAGGGGATTGAGCCTTGGGCCTCTTTTCTCCCCACGAGGGCCGGGAGCTGTTCATGACGGAGCGGGAGCGGCTGGAAGAGGTGAGGCAGCGCGAGTTGCAGCGGCAGGAGCTTCTCATGCAGAAGCGGCTGGCGATGGAGTCCAACAAGATCCTGCAGGAGCAGCGGGAAATGGAGCAGCAGTGAGTGTGGCCAGTTAGGACGCCCCTTCCCTATCCTCTCAGACCACATCCACCTGGCTTCCTGCCCACTGTGTCCTGAGCCGACCCCATCCTCTCTTCTGAAGGCCTGTCCTCAGACCAGATGGGTCCAGTGGTCGTCAGCATAAGCATCCCCTGCCTCCAGGCCACCAGGCTCCTCCCTCCTTGCCAAAGAGAGCCCCTGATTTCCAAGACCCAGGAATATGGGGTTGCAGTAGCTAACATCTGTTGAGTACCAACCATGTAGCTGGCACTGTGTTATAGCCTCCTGTATGTTACTTAATGTCATTTTCACAATAGCCCTGTGAGATGGATGGTATTAACCCATTTTACAGGTGAGGAGACTGAGACCCAGAGAGGGTAAGCCACTTGTGTGCAAAGTCACACATGGCCAAGCTTAGATTCACAACAGGCAGTTTAGCTGCCCCATCTGTGATGGTAAGTCCTTTCCTCCATCCCACACGTACATACATGGGATGGTTGAGATGATGGGTTGAGAGAATAAACGGAGCAAGGAATTCATACATCAAAAACAATGTCAAAATCTAAATCCAGGTGTATTCTAGGAGCTTTATAAGAATTTGGACAGGGATTTTCCCATCTCTCCCATCACAGAGTTAGCCTAGAAAACTACCCCTGCTGGTACCTCTGCCCACAGCCCTGGTCTTGGGTAGTCACCTAGCTTTGCCCCTGGGGTCTGAGGCCGTCTTCCAGGAGAACCACTCTCAGGCCAGGCCCTGCCTATCATCAGTCACTTTAGCTAAGTGTTTGGAGGTGGGCGCATAGTGTGGCCCACTCTGACCTGCACTCCGGCTCCGGTAGCACAGAATCTCTACTTAGTGGTGACAAACAAAACCCCTCAGAGTACACGACCAGCATCCAAAGCTGGCCCAGGGATCCTTGGAGAGGAACCTGAAAGAAATAGAACTTTTTCCAAATCAGGAGTTAGCTACAAAGAAGAGTGGACTTCCCAAGCACAGATTTCAGCATGCCAATCTGCATTCATGTTTCAGAAGGAAAAAGGAAATTGCCCAGAAGGCCGCAGAGGAAAATGAGAGATACCGAAAGGAGATGGAACAGTAAGTGCCTCCACCCCATACGTCTACACACGTGTCTCTGTGTGGACATGAGTGTGATCTCAGAAGGTAGCCAGCCAGAGGCCACCTCCAGGCCCCATTTACCAGGCCCGCTTGTCCCCTGGTGGATACTCCTTTATTTTTAGCCATTCCGTAATCCTAGTACCATAAAGCCATCCCATTCAAGTAACAAGAACATGGTCTTACATAATTGCCAGAGTAGCATTCATACTCGATTTACAATTCAAGAGCCAAGGACTTTGTAGTCTTCACCACAGCTAGAATCACGTGGTCTCTCCCCAGGCTGGTTGAGGTTTCCCTATAGTAGGTGAGGGGAACCTTTTTCAAAATATACACACATATTTTTATTGATTTCAGAGAGGAAGGGAGACAGAGATAGCATCAATGATGAGAATCATTGATTGGCTGCCTCCTAAACACCCCTCACTGGGGATCAAGCCCACAACCTGGCACATGCCCTTAACCAGAATCAAACATGGGACTCCTCAGTCCTCAGGCTGATGCTCTATCCACTGAGCCAAATTGACCAGGGCATGGGGTGGGGAACCTTTTTTCTGCCAAGGGCCATTTGGATATTTATAACATCATTTTCAAGGGACATACAGAATTATTAACTTAAAAATTATCAGCTTAAATATCAACACCAACTGCTCTATTTGGTCAAACGTTTAGTTAATTCACCCCTAATGCCTTGGCAGGGCCAGACCAAACGATTTCCCCACCCCTGACCTATAGGCAGAAGGTGGGCCCATAAAGGTTCTGACTCTAATCACAGGCACGGGGTCTTATTTCAGGATCGTGGAGGAGGAAGAGAAGTTCCAGAAGCAGTGGGAAGAAGACTGGGGCTCCAGGGAACAGCTGCTCTCGTCTAAGACCATCAGCACTGAGATGCACCCAGTGTCCCTTCGCAAGCCAAAGTGTACGTATCATGGGCTGGTGGGTGGGGAGAGAGCTTCCTTCAGGGGCCAGGAGGCTGGGGGATGGTCCAGGCTGAGATGCTGGTCCCTCTTTACTCACCACCACCTCCCCAGGTCAATAGCCCTGGCTGTTGAGGCTGTATTTGCTTCATGGAGCAATAGCCATGTGCCAGGGCCTGTCTGCCAGGACATTGGGGTTGGAGGGATCTGTCTGCCCTCTTTGTCCTCCAGGCCTGCTGCCAGGCTCTCCCCCACAACACAGACACAGGCAGTTGCACCCTCCCTGTGCCCATGGGCTGCTGAAGAGGTATTGGAGAGCTGTAGGGGAAGTGAACTGCTCATGGGATTAACTTAGTTTGTTGGGTGTTGTATCTTCGCCTTGCTTGGGTCTGGATTAGGGCTAGGGTGGAACAGCAGCAGGAAAGAGGGCAAGGGTCTCACATGAGAGAAGACTCTGGTGGCCCAAGCTTGATAGACAACTGTGGGAAGAGCTTCCCTGACGTGACCCTACCACCTGCATCCCTGTGCATGGACCCTGAGAGGTCCCTCCACTCCAAGGATGGAGTCAGGACTCCCAGGCCCCAAAATGCTGCCATCCTCTGGCCTTGGGTCCCTCTGCCTTTATCTCCTTTCTTCATCTGTCCTATGTTATGATCCCTAGTTTTGGTTCAGGCCTCCACCAACTGCTCTCCTTCCCACTAGCTCTCAACCCCAACTCCCAGGAGGCTGCTTCAAGGGGCAGCTCACAGCACCAGGGAAAAGTGGGGGCTCAATCTCAGTGCTTCTTAGTGGGCTCATGGTGGGGAGCCAGGAGCAAGGTAGCTTGGAGGCCGAGGCAGTCACAAGTCCAGGATGCCTGGTTGGGCCTTTACTCTTTATAGCTGTTTTGATGATAATGGACATGGGACAGGTTCTGCTCCAGCTGACTGTGCTCAGCCAACCTGAGAACCTCCGACTGTGAGGTGAATCTGTATCCAAGAACCAAGGTTCCCCATTTCTGCTGTGTGGCACCCATTTGGGATCTGTGATAGGGTCTGGATTTCTCTGGCTCCAACTTTGAATTTTGCCCAAGCCCTAGAGGGACATGAACTGGGGTCACTGAAGAGGTTCAGAGCATCTGGATGGTTCCACCTCACCCTCCTTGTGTAGGGCAAGCAGCTCCCACCCAGCCACTCCTTCCTGGCAGTGGGCACGGTATCATCTCAGGGTCCTCTCGGAAGGACAAAGCACGCTCACATCAGCCTTCCCTGTGACATTGGTTGAGGATGAGGCCAGAGCCAAATTCCCGGTGAATAATCTGTGCTTTAGACAGGGAGTTAATTTGCTCTTAATGCGTGAAACAGGAGCTTCAGAAGAAGAGAGATCGATTTTAATTGCTTCTCCCGAAAGTAAGCCTAGTCAATTTAGTACCTGCCTTGAAACTGGGTCTTGGCTTCAGAACAAACACACTCTCTCAGGAACTACAGAAAATGAAAACCCTTTCTGCAGCTAGCTATTTATTTAGTGCTTTTAAACAAAACCAAGCGTCTTGAAGAAAAGGAGTGAGAACTTTGTCCAACATGTAAATGTTTTCTAAAACAACATCGCGAAGCGTAAGATTAATGACCGGAGTCTGCCAGCCTGAGCTGGGGCCGCTGCCACTGCCGCCTCCATCCATCTCCATGCGCACCGGCAATTAATTCTCTTTTGGAGATAAGTCAGGAAATGCAGGAAGGCCTGCGAGCCGGCCCAGTGCCTGCCTCTCTACACATTCCTGGGAGGCTGGAATGGTCTCTGCCGTTTTGGGTCAGCAGGACCAGGCTGTGTTCAGGTCCTCCCTGACCTTCTTCAACTTGGGCCCAGTCAGCCCACAGGTTACACCTGACTCAGATGTCAGTGCCTGATGATGTGTGGACTTCTGAATCGTCAGTAAAAAGTGGGGAGCATCTCTTACCCAGAAAATGAGGCCACTCATCCTAATGATGTGGGTGGGACTGACCGTTCCCTTCACCACTTCCTGCCCCAGGGTCTCACCCTGCCTATCCATGGCTGACCCGACAGAACCCCAATATCCTGCCAGGCCCTCAAGTCCAGGACACTCTGTCACAGAACTTCCCAGGAGAATTTCCTTAGCTAAACCAACAAGGAGGAGGGATTTTAATCAAGGATCCCAGAGCTAGAAAAAGCCTGGAGAGGTGAAGAGGTTTAAACAAGAGATTTCCACCCTTCTCTTGCCATTACAGGCCCCATCAATCAATTAGTCCCATACCTAATAGGCCTCATGGTTTGGAAATTGAGTTGTTTTCTTACCAAACTATTAAGTAATCATTTGTGTCCCCATTGTTGGATTAGGTAGCCATTCTTGTTGGCAAGAAAGCAGCAGGATTCTACTGCCGAGTAACCAGAAGTCAAGCCAAAAGCAAAGGCTCTTAACATTAACCCTTTCATAGGTTATTGGGCAAGTTCTTCTAATTAATATTTGAAATATTAATAAATAACTCGCAGCCAATTTATACACCACCTCCTATCATCCCAGGGAGGCTGGAATCCAGGTTGGAAACCACTGGAATAGGGGGTTTCCTTTCTCCACATTATGTCTGATTTAGTGTCTTCCTGATCACATGTGCCCCTCTACCCTTGGGAATCTCACTTCCTCAGGGTCCCAGGTCCACCCACACAGCCCCTAGGGGATCCAGAGGTGTGAAGATAGTAAGAAGCCAAGAGGATCTCAAGCATAATGACACCTCCCCACCCAAGTCCTTCCAGCTGTTTACAATTGCTCAGTAACTCCCCGTAGAAATATTTCTGCACGTGTCCAGGATAATGCAATTTTTCTGGTCTCCCATTGTATGCTCTGGCACCAAACATGTATAATACTCAGGGATTCCTATCCTCTGTGCCACACATCCCAGTGTCAGTTGAACGCCCCCACAAAATGCTTCTCACTCTGCTGTCAGATCACAGGCCCGTGTGGTGAACCCATTTTACAGACAGAGACACTAAAGCTTCCAAGGTGGAAAGCCCGTCACACACCATCCCAGAGCGAGAAAGCTTTGCCCTGGGCTCCTGAGCCCAGTGCCTGCCCCTGATCTCACAACTCCCGCAGAGAAAGCTGGGTCCAGGCCCCCAGGCTCCGGGGAAAGGCCTCTGGCCTCTGAGTCTCCTGAATCCCTTTCAGTTCACCAGCTTCCCCTGTCTTCCCGAGTAGATGATCAGAGAGTGGAGCCCGAGCTTGAGCCTGCCGATGACCCGGACAGAGGCACAGAGGAGCAGGGAGAGCAGGTTTGCGGCCCCCACCTCGCTCCCTGGCCTTGCTGCTCTGCTTGCTCTGCTCACCTCCCCTACCATCCCTGCGTCCAGCTTTGGGGCACAGCATGTGGTGGAGACCACTGGAGTCTGTGGAGCTCCTCTCAGCCCCGGCTTGGTCCAAGCTCTGCACACAAAACCTTGAGAACAGGACGTGGGGCCAGGCTGACTTTACAACTGGTGCACACAGTACCCCACTGAACTGCTGGTTCAAATATTTAAGAACGACCAAGGCCAAGTTCTTCCTCTGGCCTCTCCCCAGGACACCCCAAATCTCCCCAAGATCCAGCAACTAGAGAGTTGTGCTTGGTCCAGCAAGGGGCTTTCAAGATTCTATTCTAGAGCCCAGGCTGGTCCAGAGTAAGGAATTATTTAAGCCTTCGCCACGGGCCCGGGGAGCTTCAGGTTTGTGGGATTGCCCAGCCGTGATGCTGCCTGAGGACGGCAGGGGGCTGATGCCCAGGTGGTCTGGCCTGGCTGGGGACGTGCTTTTTTGGAGGCTGATCTGCCTGCTTGCTGCCTGAGCCATCCTTCCCAGAACCGCCCACAGTCATCGCTTTCTCTTCCAACACTGAGCGTGGAGGACATGGCCTGGACCATGAGACAAGACTGTGTTGTTCTGGCTGACAGTAGTTCTAGGCAGAGACCCAGGCTCCCTTTTGTCTTGAGCCATTTCTTGGATGGAGGGACCAGACATCAGTCAGGAAAAGCCTTGTTCTCTTTCAGCGGGGCTTTGTGTCTTGCAGGCTGTGGCTCTGATTTGGAAAAGCTCATCCTCCCACCAGGGGCTTTCTCTTTGGTTTTCCTGGCACTGACTTCTAAAGCCAGAGGCCATGGCAGGGGGCCGGGGCCCAGGGCCTGGCGCTCGGTCGGGGCCTTTCTCAGGTGGTCCTGGGCCTGCTTTACAGCCCAGGCGAGGCAGGTAAGTGGAGAGTCAGGCAGAGGGTGCGATTCTGCGGCCGAAACCCCGCTCCTGGGAACCCCGCTCCTGGCTTCTGCCTTCGCTGGCTGAACTGTCTCACGGCTCCTCCGTTCTCTGTGTTGTTACAGCCTTTGGGTGGTTTTATCGTTATGATGGCAAATTCCCAACCATCCGGAAGGTAGGACGGGGCTGGGTGCTGTGCCGTTTGCCAGTGAGTTTGCTGTGGGTGTTGGCCTTTTCCAAACATTGTTTTGTCCTGTCAACTCTCAACAGTGTGAACCGGACTGTTCACTCGAGGGCTGTGCTTCTCTATCAGGCTGTCGTCAGAGGGCAGGGCACTGTCACAGAGGCATCATGGGAAGGAGGGTTCTCGGGGTGAAATCTGCCCAGGCACCATCAGACACCACTTGGGTCCGCCCCAGTGGGCACAGGGCATCCGAGGCAGGGGCATGGCAGGAAGCGGCTGCTCTGTCGCTCTGTCAAGCAGACCCAAGACTGGAAGCCGAGGTCAGGCAGAGGGAAATGTCAGGTGGGGTGTACACAATGCAGATTAGGAGGCCGACTGAGCCAGACACAGACCCGCTGCCGAGGTGGGAGCTTGCTGCCTGGGGTTAAGACAAAGAGCCACACCAATCATAACTCTCCCTAGAAATGTCTCTGCACGTGCCCGGGATAATGCAATTTTCTGGTCTCTGAGGCCTTGGATTTCCTCTCTAAACCTTATTACTACTGTATCTCCAGGCCCCATAAACCTTTCTCATCCCTTTTCTTTCTAAATCACCCTGGCATTTCATTATGAAAATGCTGCTGTACATCTCTAGATTGGACCTTCAGGGCGACTTGGTATTTGGGATCCAAGCATCAGCATAAATCTGGGTGAAGTAATGTAGGTGTCATCACTCGACCGGCTCTTTCTGGCGGGTGGTCTGGCTTCCAGAAACCAAAGCCCTGGCAGCACTGTGACCTTGATCATAGGTAGCCTCTCCCTGCCTGTAAATGGGAATACCTAATGTGCTGGAAACATCTACCCCTCCCTCCAACACAGTACTGTTCAGACACTAAGACGGCTCTGTTATTCCTGACGGAGAGCGTCTTCACCTAGGAGTGCAGGTCATGATTTGTCTGACCCTGAATAAGCCAGGACAGAGCCCCTTAGGGGACTCCTTTCCACATTTCGGATTCTTTCCTATATACAGTCTCTATTAGAATGTAACTAGAGACAAACACACACACACACACACTCATGGGATTTTATTTGAAAAACCAATGAAAGGAGATGGGTAGGTTAAATCCTTCCCAGGCACTGATAACTAGATACATGCGAGAGGTGTATGTGTGTCTCCTCCCCACACACATTTCCCCTCAGAGATCAGTCCCTTGAAAAGTGCTGTTGGTAAAGAAGTGTACCTGCTTCCCCTATTCATTAGTTGAGTCATTTCAGAAATAGCTGGTATTTCAATTTCCATTTCATTTCCAAAAGAGAGGAAAATTGCTTCTAGCAGCAAGAACATATCCACCCCATCTGCCTCTCCTTAGTCCTGACTGAAAGGAATATTTGCCATGAATTTAACTGACAGCTAAAAGAACAGCAGAATCATGCTCCTCCTGCTGGCTCTGAAAATCCACCGCCACTTTCTCCAGAGCCATGTGAGATGCCGTGTCTCCAGGAGCTGGAACACTCAGTGCCCAGGTAGTACAAATGGCTGTCTAAGGCCATGACCACTGATGCACAACATCCCCCTTATTTGAAAAGCTAATTGAGGCTCAATGTCTCAATTTCTAACCTGGAAGTAATCCCTCTGGGCTTCAAAGCCCCCTAGCCAGTGGCTCCACAGAGTCTATGCCAGGGCCTGAGGATATATGGTTCTGACTAACACTCTCACCAGGACTGCATGAGTAAATCATGAAGAATAGCCCTATGTGCAGGAGCCCACCATCTGACAGGGAGGCAGACTCACACACAACTAAGTACCCATATGGAGCAGACTATTCCAAGAGCAGTAGACAATGCTATGGGGCAACTTGTCCTTCTGCATCACAAACTGTCACATGGGCCTGCCCCACCCAGGTGCCCTGGCTCTAAAAACTTAGCATGGTGGGGTCTTTTAACCAACAGAATGGCCATTCCTATCATAGGGGTGCCTGTGGGAGGTCATGCCCTTACTCTAGCAAGCTGCCACCAGGCACTATGTTTCCGGCTCCTCTGGAGATTCGCTGTCTGAATCTATAACATGATAGCGGGGATTCATCTATCAAGTGAGCCAAGATTCTAGTCAACAGGGTAGACAAGGAACCAAGCAGAACTCTGAAGCAGAGAACCATTTTCTCAAGTGGCTTGTAGACTATCCTGGGGTGGGTCCCCTCCCTCAGATGGTGGCAGGGAGGATCATCTCCAGAACACAGTACATGCACACGGAGGTGGGGGTTGTCCTTAGGGGGCAAGATGACTTAAGCATAAGTCCAAAATGACACCTCCCTGCCCAAATCCTTCCAGCTGTTTACAATTGCTAGTAAACTCAAATCTTCATGTCTGGCCTTCGATGCTGGGGTGACACAGGAATTCTGAGAATGGGCCTCAGGAAGGTTGGTTGGGGGTGGGGTGAGTTCACAGGTGGGTTTCCTCCCTCCCCAGACATTCCCCAGAATGTTGACTCCCTTCTGCCCCCTCTCCAGAGAGCTAGCTATATCCTTCAGTCTGTGTGTGATAGAGGTGACACTTGCCATGTTCCCATTGCCCCAGCTCTTCTGGACACAGTAGAAAAATTTTTGGGGGGGAGGGGAGAGACAGATAAGGGCATGTACTGGAGGTGGGGAGGGCAATAGGGGGGGAATTAATTAATTAATTAATTAATTAATTAATATTTAAAAAAGAAAGAAAATTTGTGGGACCTGGAAGACTCAAGACTAAATCCTGGCACCGCCACTTATTATGTTTGATATTGGGCAAGAGACTATGTCATGTGGTGTCTACTTATGAGACACCTTTCTGAATATTGGAGAAGGCATGTATCCAGATACTAGGAAATAAATGCCATGCCTTTTATTTATACAGTGCTTTAATGTTTATAAAGCACAATCATAGATGTTATTTCATTGGCTCTGGGTGGCAAGCTTAGGGGGCGCAGGTATTTCTTCCATTTTGGAGATGAATTCATCAGGCCCAGAGAGTTTAAGAAACTTAGCCAAGGTCACACAACCAGTTAGTGAATTAGTAAAGCCATTCTTCTGACAAAGAAAGTGTGTCTCCTACTCTGCAATGAATAGCAGTGGCTTGCTCTTCATAAACCTGAGATCCAAAGCCCCTGGGCAGAGCTGAGGGAGGGGCTCACAGTGGGATGGTTGCCTGGTGTGGCTGAGGACTGAATGCCCTGTTTGTGGTGCTGTGCCAGTGTCAACACTACCTTGTAACCCTTGTCGTCTAAAAAATGCCACATCTGCTCAGAAAGGAAAGGATAAGAAAGCCAAGTATGACAGCCTGCAGGAGTTGAGAAAGAATAAGAAGGAACTGGAGTTTGAGCAAAAGCTTTACAAAGAGAAAGAGGAAATGCTGGAAAAGGAAAAGCAACTGAAGATCAACCGGCTGGCCCAGGAGGTAGGTGACCTGCTCAAAGGCCGGGTGAGCACCCCTGGGATGCGGCTTGGTTGTTCCCCATCATGCTCCCAGGGGACCAGCCAGAGTTATTCTCCCCAAATGGAGTCCAAAGGTGGAGTGAGCCCTGTCCACCTCCTTAGTGTGTAGAGTGAGATCATCCCACCTGCCCAGGGTCATCTGAGACTAGCTTCTGGCTGAGATGTATGTTTGGGATTGAGACCGGCCTCCTTGCTCAGGTATGAGTCTGAAACTAACCTCTCTGCTCAGGTTGTAGGACTGAGGTTAGCCCTCCACACACCTGGCCAGAGGTGTGGGTCTGTGCCCTCCAGCCTCACTGTATCAGAGTGTGAGCCCAAGACTAGGCCTTTCTGCCCCAGGTGTGGCTGTGAGTCAGAGGCTTACCCCGCTGCCTAGATGTAGATCGGAAGTTAGCCTTCCACCCGCCTGTCATTCCATCTGAATCAGTTTGGCCCCTTCCCCAGGTTCTAAGTTCAAGACCAGGGTTTCCCAAAGTGCCTGGGCTCTGAGGGTATGGGTCTGAGGCTAACCCCGGGCACAGGCAGGGTGTCTCAGGCTGTCCCTCAACTAACCAGGCTATAGGTCTGAGGCTGTTCCCATCAGCAGAAGGTGTGTCTGAGGCTAGACCTCCTCAACCTGGGAATATATATAAAGCTGTTCCCTTTAAGACATGCCAAAAGCAGGCTTCCGGCATGAGTAATTCTTACCCCTAGGTGAGCTGGGTGACCTTCACTCCCTAGCTGTTTGAGATAGCATCGGTTCTGCTTCCTTTCATGCTCCCATGACAGATGGCCAAGCTGATTACATTATAAGAGAAGTCCTGGAAAATGTGAATGCATTAGGTCTGGTACTAGGAACAGATTAGCCACAAAATATAAAAAATTGAACTTGTACTTCTGAGGACAAGGCAGCCTGGAAGGGAAAAGACATGTAAAGTTAAACTCTTAGAATGTGCTAGGAGCTTACAATAGGACCCTTCAGGTTCGGGGGCCAGCTAATCTCATGCAGTGCAGGAGCCCCTTCTCTGATTGTGCCTACAAGTGGCGTTAGTCAAACTAACACCTTGACACCCTTCCCCCCACGCTGTCCCCCATCTTCTGGGCCCGGGTGAAACAAGCTTGGTCTTTTTCTAGCAGTTAGCTCACAACAGTACTTTGGGGTTTTCTAAGAAATGCTCCGTGTGTGCCGCCCATGTGTGACTCAAGTGCGCCCTTTGTCCTCTCCTTTGTGCCTCGGCCTTGGGTCCCAGGTGTCTGAGACGGAGCGGGAAGACCTTGAGGAATCGGAAAAGATTCAGTATTGGGTGGAAAGGCTCTGTCAGACTCGCCTTGAGCAGATTTCCTCTGCTGATAATGAGATTACCGAGGTAACAGAGCCCTTCTTTCCACCTAGCCCCTCTTCCTGCTGCCTTCCGAATGACCCACCCTGCAGGTGGCGGGAGGCACCATGGCCACAGTCCAGCCTTGAAGAGGGGAACATAGCTGTTTTCCTGGGCTTGTCTCCAGAGTGACCACTCAGTCTCGGCGAGGCCCATTGTCCTGGTGTAACTAAGAGTGCCATGTTCACTGTCAAGTGCGTTCCAGTTTAGATGATGAATTATATGGTCACTTTATCACCCACAAATGGCATAATGTGGGACCCCTTTGCATTTGGGCATTCCCTGCCTGTGGTCTAGTATGAGCTCAGGTGGCATCAGTGTGGCTTTGGTGTGAGGGTGGTGGGTCTTGAACAACAAGAGCAATCTATTAGAAGAGGCTTGTACTCAATGTACTGTGAAGGGAAGCACTAGCCGGAAGACTACAGAACTTCCTTGCAACCCCCAGATGACCACCGGCCCCCCGCCTTCTATGTCTCCCCTGGCCCCACCCCTGAGACGCTTCGCCGGTGGGCTGCACCTCCACACCACTGACCTGGATGACATCCCTTTGGACCTGTTCTACTACCCCCCCAAGATTCCCTCTGCCTTACCTGTGATGCCCCATCCTCCACCCTCCAACCCCCCCACCAAGGTCCCCGCCACCCCTGTCCTTCCGTCATCAGGCCGTGCGAGTGCCTCACCCTCATCCTGGGTGCAGCACACCCCACCCCCCATTCCCATCCCTCCCCCACCCTCTATTCCCACACAAGACCTCACTCCTACCCGCCCACTGCCCTCTGCACTGGAAGAGGCACTGGGCAACCACCCGTTCCGCGCTGGGGACATCGGCAATCCTACAGAGGACTGGGAGGCAAAGAACCACAGCGGGAAGCCCTCCAATTCCCCAATCCCTGAACGGAGCTTCCCACCCACCCCAAAGGTACTGTCCCTGTTTTGCGTGCTCCACTGGGAAGCAAGTGGAGTGGGCAGGGCTGCTGTTTCCCATGTCCTCCACTGCCCCTGTGGGTGGAGACGGGAGGAAACATCACCCCATCCCATTTCCCAGGAATGAGCTCCCTAGCCTGCATGTTGTACACACCCTGCATGTGGATGGTTTCTGCTGACTTTGAAGTGTGTATTGCATGGGGAATTGCTTGTGGTACTTGGAATGAGCAACAGTGCATCGATGTTCACAGTAAGCGCCCAGTAGACATTATTAACTGTGAGGAGTGACAAATCAAGGTACAGGAAAATTTGGGTGAAGCTGCCCTTTCTTCCTCTTGGCTAGTGAGGGCTGGTGACATTCACTGTAGTACTCGCAAGGCTGTGTTGAATAGCCAGAGCACTATGCCACAACTAGTCATGTCTTGATATTAGCCTAGAAAGCCTTGAGTGTGGGAAATGAATCCCCAGTCTAACAGAGGATTAGGGGGTTCAGGGGAGCAATCTTATGCTCTGTCAATGAAGCAATAACACTGCCCAATGCAGCATTTTCTATGGCACCAATCAACTCCGTTGGCTTGAAGTATAATCCTCAGAAATGTCTGGCCATCTTCTAGCTCCAGAAAAGATGAAGATGGAGAATTCCTAGCAATCTCCAAATTTACTATTAAAAGAAGAGGGAATCTTTTTCTTGGATGTCAGGGGGCAGAACAGTGATATTTCTCAAAAAGACATATTTCTTATTAATTGTTCATAATCCAAAGACTACATGGGAGGAAGCAATCCTCAAGGGAGACACAGAACTTGGATTCCTGGCAAGGAAAAAAAATAAAATATCCCTCTGCTCCAATAGCTGTGGGGCCAGGCTGGGAGTCAGAGCCCATGTCAGCTGGGGCTGTGGGGGTGAGGGGAACTGTGGCAGGGCTGTGGGGAGGGCAGGCAGTAGTACCAATCAGTGGCTTTTATTAATCTCCCCTGCCTGGGTTTGAGTTCCTGCATGCAGAGCAGAAGGAGCCTCTCAGAGCACTGAGGAGAGTCTGGGAGAAGGAAGGTGGGAGTGAGGAGGTGCCAGATACAGACAAGGCCCTGGCTTTCACAGGGAATGCTCAGGAGGACTCCCTCTTAACCTCTGGTGGAGTCCAGAGCCCTGACTGTTCCAGGGATGTCTTTCCTCAGAGCCCATCCAGGACCAGGTTTGCAGGCGGTTGAATTAGCCTGGCACAGAGGATCACATCCTTATTGTGAGTGGTCCCCACCAAGATGGGACCCCAACAAATCTGATTCAAACATTATTGATTGAGGACCTGCCTTATGCCTCTGTGTGAAGGGGAGGGGAGCAGTGCTGCAAAGGACCCGGGAGACGAGCCCACCTGTGCTTTCCAGGCCTTTGCCATCGGAAGGGATCGGCTATAAAATCAGCACAGGTCAGCTGTTGTGTGGGAGAGATTCCTTCTAATCGGAGGTTGCAGGCACCTCTGTAGAGCCGAACCTTGAGGGATGGCGATACATGAAGGATGGTGGGGGTAAGTGGGGGCATTGCAGGTGTAGGGAACTGCAAGGAGGAACTGCCTGGGTGTGAGTCCTGGCTCAACCACGGGCTGGATGACTTTGAGCATGTGTTACCTCATCAATCTGAGTCTGGGTGCTCTCACTCATAAAAGTGAGAATGCTAATGGCACCTACCTGGTATGAGAATCAAATGAGTTAACACATGGCCTTATTCTAAGTTAATACTTAGGAGTATGACAGGCACATAGTAGGTGCTCAGGAGACCTTAACTGTGATGAGTGACAAATCAAGGTACAAGAAAATTTGGGTGAAGCTGCAAACATGAGGTTGGAGATAACCTCTGCCAACTTTTGAGTCAGGGTCAAGCTTCAAACCAGGATCCAGCTTTCTCAGAGATTGCTCCAGGAATTACAAAGTTCCCACTGTTACTTCCCGATCAGAGCACAGGGAGCATTAAAAACTCCCATAGCACAAGGAACTTCTGAAAAACTGGACCCTACATGTCTCAAGCAACATCAAAACCAGGGTTTCCCTGACCCAAAGGCCAGGGGCTGCTGTTTTGTTAGTTAGCACTTTGGCCCTTGCACCCCCAACCCTGCCCACCCTCCTCTCTTCATGATCCTAGTGAGTTGTCATCAGTGCAGCAGCAGGAAGTGTGGCTGATCACACAGCTGCACTGTCAGCCCGGCCACTATCAGGTCTCGGGTAGTGAGAAAAGACACCTGTGTCAGCTTATGTACCTGCCTCATCAGCACCCACCAAGGGAAGGCTTTCAGGGTCTTATCTACCCCCGGGCACTGTCTCATGTGCCCACTATGCTATTAAGTCATCCATTTATTTATGAAACATGTTCAGTAAGCAACTACTATACACTGAGTGGCCAGATTGTTATGATCTCTGAATGCATAATTGGCTATATATATATATATATATATATATATATATATATATATATGGCCAGATTATTAGCCTGGCCAGGGGGAGGGGACATGGGCAGTTGGCCGGCCTGCCTGCTAGCTGAACTCCTGGTCAAGGGGACAATTTGCATATTAGCCTTTTATTATATAGGATAAACACTGAGGGCCAGATTATTATACATTCAGAGATCCTAATAATCTGGCCACTCAGTGTATGCTAGACACTATGCTGGTCACAGGAGCACCACCACAAAATAGGCAGCCCAATCCTTACCCCAGACAATCTGGTGGGAAGATAGGCAAGAGACCACCACACTACCAGAGGGAGATGGAGGGAACACTACGAATGAGCAGCAGAAGTGGAGAGTAAAAGCTCAAGGAATACCTTCCCAAGCTAACATCTGGAAGGTAAAATAGCAGCAGGAAAGAGCATGTGCAAAAGCGTTGAGGCAAGAAAACTTGGCATTTTGGAGGATAAAGTTAGGCAATGTGAGAAGGGAGAGAAGAAGTGATGAAGGTAGAGAAGCTCATGAAGGATCTTGGGGTCAAGTTCAGGAGCTCAGTAGTCAGTGGGGACCCATCAAGAGCCCTGGGTATGGTTTGTGACCTAATTTGATTTATGTTACCCAAGATGATCCAGTGCATTAAAGCAAAGCAGACAGGGATGCCTCTCTTACTGCTCTTCACCCCCAGCCTCCAGAGACTCTATGACCACCCATCAGGGACAGCAGATACTTCCTGTGCAGTCAGGGGACTGGAACTGTGGCCAAAAGAGAGAACCCTTAGGGAGAGAGGAGGCTGAACGGCATTCAAGGCCACTGAGAGGAAGCCTTGAAAGCCTATCCTCTGAGTGACAGTGGCTGCTGGTGACCCCAGAACCAGACTCTGGCTCAAGTCCCTGATTCCCTAGAGACACGTAGTGTCTGGCTTCAGGGCACACTGTGGCCAGCAGATTGCTCATCTCTCTGCTGAACATTAGACCCCAGGACCTCTGGCAGGTGAATAGACCAGGCTGGCTCAGCATGTACATGGTGTGAATTTGCATGCGTATCAGAGTGCCGCGGTTGACCCGGGCCATGCCCGCTATGACCTCATATGGGACTCTCTTAAACTAACCTCTGTAGACATTCTGCCCAAGTCCACAGCCTCCACGAGGCCCTGGCGTGTCCACCATCTCCAAGCCTGTCATGGTCCACCAG
This sequence comes from Lasiurus cinereus, assembly GCA_011751065.1. Classification (NCBI taxonomy): domain Eukaryota; kingdom Metazoa; phylum Chordata; class Mammalia; order Chiroptera; family Vespertilionidae; genus Lasiurus; species Lasiurus cinereus. The sequence continues at coordinate 530,163 of JAAGEH010000135.1, forward strand.
GAGGCCAACTTCATCTACAGGCCAGCTGTGAAATCCGAGGTCCTGGTAAGACTCTCGGGTCCTCTCCAGGGCATTGCCAGAGAGCAGACCAGGGCCATCTCCTCTGGGTTCTGCTGGAGGGACAGTGAGGTAGGACACAAACTCATATCAGGCACCATATCCTAACCTTCTCATTGGCCAAGAGATGGATCCACATGGGTGTAAGTGGTTGTTGACATGGCCAGTGACATTCCTGTTCCTCACTTGACCAAACAGGCTGCGGCTCCATCTAAGAAGTAATAATAACCGCTCAGACTTGCTATGAGCCTACCATGTGTCGGCTCTGCAGGGTCTCACTTAATCCTCACCAATCCAGTAGATGGTATCTGTAATCCATGCTTCACACTTGAGGAGCCCAAAGCTTAGAGAGGTTGAAACAGTTACCCAAGCCAAAGCCAGGACTTACTACTTACTTCAGAGTCATTCAGAATCCAAAGCCCAAGCTCTTACCTACATTGCCAACTTGCCTAAACTTACAGTGATTCCAGCAACTCTGCCTCTGCCCAGCGTGGCTCCACATGGCATGGACCACCCTCAGAAGGGGAGCTGGACAAAGCAGATCCACTCCTTTTCTCTATTTCACATCTCACTCCTCACTGGGACTGAGAGTGTGAGGTGTGGTCCTGGGGGAGAAGGGAGGTCTGCTCACCCTCAGTCACCCACAGATGAGTGAGCTGGGACTCATGTGCACCTTGGTCCAGAGGCACCAGCCACTGACTGACCTCCCACCCATGGTGGGAAGAGTCATGCCAGAATTCGAATTCTCCTTTCAAGGAAACCCTATCCAAATGTCAGGGCAGGGCGGTTCAGATACTTATTTTGAGCTTTAGCTGTCCTGTCAGCTTCCCGACAAGCTAGGTTCATGCTCCCGTGACAGCCTCCTGGTGCATCTGTGTCGCATGCTCTGGCTGATGACAAGGGGTGGAGTCTGCTTGACTAGAACTGGGTAGCTGCTGTGTACCGGCCAAAGCGTAAATCAGGCTGTGTCTATTTGGGGAGGGATTTTGTCAGGGCCACCCCAGGGTGGCAGGCCCTGGATCTGGCACCAGGGGGCAGACGAGGCCTGTTGGTAACTTCCAGCATGGAACTTTTTTTTTTTCCTGGCAGCCACAGGAGATGTTGAAGAGGATGGTGGTTTATCAGACAGCGTTCAGACAAGTACAGTGATACCCGCCGTGTGTCTGTGGTCCTGCCTGCCGCCCTGTGTCTCCCACTCTTGACTTCTCTCTCTGGGAGTGCTGGTCGGCTCTCAGGTGGCCCCTGGCGCCATCTGCTGGGAGCCTCAGGCCAGAGCTGTGTCCCCATGGCCACAGCCAGGGGTAGGGGAGGGTCTCCTGTCAGGTGGGGACATTAGGTTTGTTGGGTCCCATGCAGGATCCCTGGAGGCTCAGCTCTTTTGCTGCTATTTGCTCAAAGAGGAATACGACAGAGGAAACCCTCAGAGGCCAAGATGGGTCCTTGTTCCAGCTCTAGATGCCTGAGGTTTCTACCTGCTGCTCCCCCTATTTTGGCCCCTCAAGGCAGATCACAGAGTCAACCCAACCCCCACCACCACCCCCACTTCACCCCCTGCACTGGACCCACAGCAGGGAGGAAGTGATGGCCCAGGACCTCCGTCTGCCCAGAGTGCTCCTGTGCACAGGGCCACAGAGGTCCTAGCTGATCCATCATGAGAGGGGTCAGGAGGCAGCCATTTATCCTCCCCACCTCCTGGGGCTCACATCCACAGAACTACCAATGGATTGGCTGCCTCCCCACCAGTGAAAGAGACTCCCAGATGGAGGGAGATCGTGCAGACAAACTGCACTGATAGCCCACCGCCCAACCACAGACAAATGTGACTACAGGCAGGAAGTTAAGGGGAGGTGCTGGCTGTACAGTGAGACATGGGGTCTGTCAAGGAGGCTGCTCCCAATGACAGGCGGTGGCTAACAGAAGGTGTGCTGTGCCAAGCACTGTTCCTCAATACTTTATGTATATTAATTCACTCAATCTTTACAGCAACCTAGGAGTTACGTGCTATCGTCATCCCCATTTTGTAGATGAGAAACTGACGCAGAGGGATTACAAAACACACCTGTGATGTTCTGACACACACAGCCAGTGTCAGATCTCAAATTTTAATTCGGGAGGTTGGGCCCCTTGACGCTACACCATTCTGTTTCTCAAAGCACCATGATTATAAAAGAGACATTTAAGGGCCGTGTTGCTTAGGGCACACTCAGGTTCAAAGAGAGAGGCAGGAAGGTGAGAAGTCCAAGGGAGCAGACCTGGAGTCAAGCCCTTGCTCCACTGCCTGCTGACTGGCTGGCCTTGGGCATGAATGTCACCTCTCTGGGCCTCCTTTTCTCCTCTGTTGGATGAAGGGTTGGGCTCCTTTTTCAAGGACTGACCAGCTATCATGGCTTATAAGTCTCAGATCTAAATTTACACAGGACACAAGCACTTGCCGTCTGGCCCATCCCTGAGAGCAGATTCTTAGGGGGAAGATTCTCAGGCCCTGAGCCAGCACTGCCGAGTTTTGCAAAAGAGACAGGCAGGGGCAGGCAGGGTCCTCCCTGAAAGAACACTGATTCAGATCCTGCCTAATAAGCTCTTTTGCTTGTGGATTTGCTGTCCTGACATCCATAGACTGGCATGGGGGTGGCCTCGAGCTGGACCAGGCTCAGGATTCCTTGGCTTTTGGGGTTGAACAGGATGATGATTATAGAGGAGGGAGGACAGGCAGATATGTGGGTCCATCTGCTGATATGTGGCCCTCCTCTTGTACCCTGAGCTTGGATGCTTTATGCTGGGCATAGTGGTGTCTGTGGCCTCCCCATGAAGCTGACCACAGGCCCCAAGGGGCACTTGGTGTGGCCTAGGGAACTGTGTGTTGGGGTCGCTCCACTAAGTCTGGCAAGGCCACTCCTTTGCTCCCATATTCCCATGGGGACTAAGGGAAGCTTTGCTGCTCTCAGGCCTGGCGTGTGGATTCCGGGTTCCCACTCTCTGTGTGACTCCTGGCTCTATCTCCTCCCTTCTCACCACCTTGTTTCTACCTCTTGGGAATGTTGTTCCCAGAGCCCCCACCAGCCAGGTCCCCAGAGCTGCGTGTCCTCTCACCTCTTCCCCGGCTAAGGCTCTGAGGAGGCCTCTCACCTTCTAGATAAACACGACATTAAGATCAACACTGGACATGGGCAAGCACACACTTCTCGCCTTTCCCCATGGTGCCTGCGCTCCCTTTGCCCCTGCCTGCTTCCCCCACCCCCATCATCCTGTGACTGATTCTTCAGGACAAGCAGTCTCTTGAGCAGTGTTGGTCCTTCTTTGGGATCCTAGTCTGCATGGAGAAAAGCTGAGCTTCCCTCCCTCTTCTCCAAAAGCTTGGACCTGAGCTCGCAGGGCATGGGAAGGAACTGAAGTAGGGCATAGGACCTGTGGCTGTGGGAAGATAAGACTTTTAATAAGCCCTAGCTGGTTTGGCTCAGTGGATAGAGTGTTGGCCTGTGGAATAAAGGGTCCCAGGTTCAACTCCGGCCAAGGGCACATGCCCAGGTTGTGGGCTCGGTCCCCAGTGTGGGGCGTGCATGAGGCAACCAATGAGTCTCTCTCATCATTGATGTTTCTATCTCCCTCTCCCTTCCTCTCTGAAATCAATAAAATAAAATATTTTTTTTAAAAAGACCTTCAATAAACCTAGTGCTGCCTAGGCCACCTGGACATCTGTCAGCTTGGTGCCCCTGTCAACCACAGATGTTAACCATGCCCCTTCCCCCAGGAACAGTGCAGGGTCCGGGGCTGGGATTCTTCTGATGCTTCCCAAAGCTTTCTGCTTCTCCTGGGCAGGGGTGCTCTGCCTATTGGGGCTGCCAGCCTCCTCCTGCATGCCCCTTCCAGGCCACACCTGGCCCCCTTACCCTCTCCCCTACCTCTGCCCTAAGCTTGCTTCCTGCAGTGACCCTCAGGGGCTTCAGACCTGTTGCCCTAACACCCTTCTTTGCTTCCAGGATTTCCGGAAATATGAGGAAGGCTTTGACCCCTACTCCATGGTGAGAAAGAACTCTCCTCCCCTGGGAGTGACCCCAGGAATGGGGGATAGGGGTTACAATCTATTTGGTGGTGATACATTCTGGGCCCTGGGGGTGCCAGAGATGAGTACATGAGGAGCCCCAACTGCTCTGCTCTTTCCTGTGAAGGCACCTTTCAAATGACATTCAAGTGGGAAGTGTATGGTGTCTGTGTGTGTGTGTGTGTGTGTGTAGTTGATAACAAGTTATCACTGAGCACTAACTACATGCCAGGCACTGTGCTGTGTGTTTATGAGGCATGCTCTCATCATCTCACAACATTCCCAGGAAGAATGGATCTGGGATTTGTGTGTGTGTCCACATGTCCTCCAGGGGGCTGGGACACACACACACACCCCACCCCCCGAGTGGAAGACTGATGGTGGTGGGGTTGGGAAAGGTCCCTTTGTCCATGTCCTCCGTAAGTGCCTGGGTCCCTTCCCACCCCAGCCCCACCCTCATCCTTCAGATGGACTCAAAGCTCCCCACTGTCTTTTCACTCTAGTTCACCCCAGAGCAGATCATAGGGAAGGATATCCGGCTCCTGCGCATTAAGAAGGTACCTGGGCACATGGAGTTTGGGTAGCCACCACCCTTCTCTGCCTCTGCCCCCTCCCTTCTTGGTCCCCTGCTTCTCCAACTCTCAAGAAACTCCTGGCTGACTCCCCACATCCCCACTGTCCCTCCTCCTTCCCTTGAGGGTGCCCCCTCCTGTGGGGGTGTCCCACGGCCTGGCCCTGCTGGGTGACCATGCCTCATTTTCTCCCTATGGCCCTGCCATGGCTTCTCCTGTCCTCTACGTGGCGCTGTCAAGAGGCTCATTGCCCAGGTGCCCACAGGCTGCTGTCTGCTCCGCTTCCTAAGGCCTGTTTTTCTGTAACCAGGAGGGATCCCTAGACCTGGCCTTGGAAGGTGGTGTGGACTCTCCAATCGGCAAGGTGGTTGTCTCGGCTGTCTACGAGGGGGGAGCTGCTGAGCGGCATGGTGAGTAGGGACAGCCATGTTTTGATTTGGGGATGGTGTGATGGTTATACAGGACTCTGCAGGAAAGCCAACAGCTGCCCACTCAGAGTGGTTGGCAGTTGCTCAAGAATACCTCTTCTGTAAGTGCACACTGACCAGTTCATCCATCCACCTAGTACCACATGTTGCCTGTGGGTAACAGCCACATCAGATATACCCTGCCCTCCAGGGTATACCCCATCTAGTGATGAAAAAGTGCTCAGAATTGCCAAGGGCTGACAAAGGACTATTGGGGTAGAGGGAAGTTGTGGGAACTCTAAGGGGGAGTTTTAAGAAATTCCCCCATGATACCAAGCAAAGATCCTGGAAGCAAAGATCCCTAAGCCATCAAAAGAAAGGGGGCTGCTGGAAAGAGACCATCTGTCAACAAACAGATGATTACAAATTGTGAACTATTCTGCAGGAAAGGACCAGGATACAGTGAGAGAATAAAAAGAGAGACCTACGTTAGAGTAAGTGGGGATCAGGGAAGAGCTCTTTGAGGAGAAGACATTTCATCTCAGATGTAGACTAGACGAAGAGAGGGAACAGTATTTCAGGTGGAATAATAGGTGAGGCTGGCAAGAACTTGGCCAGCTCAAGGCCCTGAAGCAGACCAGCAGTGCTGGAGCACAGAAGGATGGCTTGCAGAGCTAGTTCATGTTTCTAGTAATGCAGGTCTTCTCCCGCTGAAATAGCAGAGGCCCGTAGTAAAGCTGGGTGACAAAGATTATCACTGGTGTCCTTGTCTACTGAGCGGAGTGGGGGTGAGGGTGTGTGGACGGTGTGGGAAAGAAGTGCCTTTGAGTAACTTGGCAGATTGTTTCCCCTCGTGCTTCCGGAGCCCATGTGAGCTTCCAGAATCCAAAAGTCGGGCTCCTTCTGCAGCTCTACAGTGATCCCCTTAGCCACGCCCTGGGCCAGGCACATGTCACATACAGCCCAGTTGCCAATCAACCTCATCTTCCCACAGGCGGTCTGGTGAAAGGAGACGAGGTCATGGCAATCAATGGCAAAATCGTGACAGACTACACCCTGGCTGAGGCTGAGGCTGCCCTGCAGAAGGCCTGGAATCAGGGGGTAAGAGTGACCCTCCTCCCTGCCTCCCTCCCTTGCCTGCTTGCCTCAAACCCTGGCCTCTGAAAAACCAGGCCTTAGAGCTGGGGTTCCTCATCCCAGGGTGGGTATCCAGGATCCAGGCAACACTTGGGTGATGCCCACATACCCTATCCAGCTGAGAGTCTCAGTCTGACAATGTGGGATTCAGAAAAATAAATGTCAGTTCCTGATTTTGAATCTAAAAAGCAAGTAGCACTGATACAGACTTCAGAAGACCAGGTGTGGCAACCCACCCAAGAAGAAAACTTACGGTCTTCTGTAAGTGCACACTGACCAGGAATCAAGGGAGTGCCTGGAGCTATTAGAAAGCATTCACAGAAGCAGAGGGCCCAGAATGAAGGAGGGGCTGAGGGGAACTGCTCTGTGTTCATTAGACACCCGGGTCAGGGCCACCACATAAGATCTTCCAGGATGTGCACTGCACAACTCGAGGGGTGCTCTCTTACTGACTACCGTGTGAATGGCGCCCGTTCATGTTGTGCAATGCACAACCTGTGCAACTGTATGCAGGCAGCCGAGCCTGGGGTATTAAGTTCAGAACCGAGGAAGCAGACCAGATGGGACTGGGACCCACATGAAGGGATGTGGAGAAGAGAAGACTTACGGGTAACATGATGACTGTCTTTGATTATCTGAAGGGCTGCATTAGGGTAGAGGGAGCAGAAGTGTCCTCTGTGGTTCTTGAGAACAGAATTGGATTGGATGGAGGGAGGTCCTGGGAAGAGATATCAGTTCAATATTAGGAGCTACTGCATGGTAGAGAGACCCAGCGGTAGTTCACATACCTTTTATTGAATATACCCAAATCAAGAGCGGACAATGATGGATAAATCAAAGATGGCAGTGATCCCTTCAGGGGGTGCATGTGTTAATGTGTTAGGGTCAGAAATCTAGGCCTGCAATTCCCTAATTAGCTGTACATCAGAATATCTCAGGGATCTTGTTAAACATACTGTTTCCCAGGACCTACCCTTGATTTCCAGGGGTCAAGTCCAAGAATCTAGAGTTTTAAGAAATTCCCCCATGATCCCAAGGTTGCTGCCCTGCCCGGGTTCACAGGTCAGCATTTGGGAAATAGGTGTCATACAAGGGCCTGGCAACCCTGACTCTGTGGTTTGAAGCCTCAGAGACTAGAAGCTTCCCCAGACCATGGGGCCACAAAGTGAGGCCCATCCCACCAGGGGGTCCTCCAGCCCCAACTGGGCTCACCTTCCCATGGGAAGAAGGTCTGAGCCAGCTGATCCTGGGCCTTGGTGACCAGGAACGGGAATGGAGTGTCAGGTGCAGACATGCCATCAATCCCTGAGTGTGCCCAAGCGTCATATACCTTCTCTCCGCAGGACTGGATCGACCTTGTTGTTGCTGTCTGTCCCCCGAAGGAATATGATGATGAGCTGTAAGTGTGTGAGGGAGCCTGGCCCACTACCTCCTCTGTCTCTTCCTCCTCCAGAATCTTGGATCCCTTCTGCCAGCCCACTCCCGGCCTCCATCAGCCTGAAAGAATAGCCCGAGCACACAGCTTCTAGTAGAAATTATTCCTAGAAAGTACCGAGCTAGAGAAAGCCTAGAACTAAGTCTTGGTCCTCAAGCATTTTCAGAGCTGCCTCTGAGACCATCATGTCCAAATTCTTCTTTATGTATAAAAAACTAAGGCCCAGAGACGTTCAGGTCTCAGACCAAATCCTTGGGACTTCTGATTCCCCAGTCAGAGGCTCAACCCCCACACCATCATTGGCTACTTTACAGAATTCTGTCTTTTACTCTCTGGATGGTCTCCCTGATAGGTAACTGCTTTGCTTCTTGCCGAGTCTTTAAGCTGCCAGGACCACAAGCTTTGGCCCCTCCTGCAGGATCTGCGAAGAGCCTTGGCCCAGTTTCCATCTTTCTCTATGATTCCCTGTAATGTATTCCTCTCTGTTTCATTCCTGTCTGTGTACCTGTGTGGATCTCTATTTCCTTCTCTGTCTGCTTTTCCTCTCTCCCTCTCCCCATCCTCCCTGTCAATTTCTTTCTGCCATCTCTCTCCCTACTCTTTCCCCTTCATCTTTCTTCTCTTCATCGCCTTCCCTCTTCTTTCTTACCTTCTTTCTTACCTTCTCCTTTGCTGTCTCTGAGTCTCTGCATCCATTTTTATCTCTCTGTTTTTCTCTGTCTTTCTGGTGTCTGACCTCTATCCTCATCTTATCACATAACCTCCTTACTCCTCTGCTTGTGGCTGGACCTGCTTGCTCCCCCTGCCCAGCAGAGGCTGAGTCCTGTGCATGTCTTGGAGAAATCAAGATCTAATAGCAAGGAATTCTGGAACCCAGGGCCTAGGCAGGAGCCAAGTGAAGAGAGCGGTCCGATGGAGCTCTGCCTGGAAATAACTGAGCCCTATTTTGTGTTTCCTGCTCTGCTCTGTGTATGTAGCTCTTCTCTTCCCTCCTCTGCAGCCGAAAGCCCCCAGCCGGTCCGAAAGCTCCTTGAAGACCGTGCTCCCGTGGTTAGACACGGGTTCTTCCTGCAGCTGGAGCCTGGCAGCCCCCCACGGTGAATAGGCAGGCGGGCTGCAGGGCCCCGTCTGTCCGTGCTGCGTGTCGTGTCTGTCTACTGCCCATGCCGTCTGCAGGTTCTTTGGACTGGTGTCTCGAGGGGCCCATGAGGCACCATTCCTGAAGTGCCACTCAGGCCTGCTCTTAGCCACATTGGGTTTCTGTTGGACTCAAATGCCCTCTCATTCATGGGACCTGAGCAGAGCCCGTTTTGTAGCAGGCTGGGACCTGAGCATCCTGACTCACCACAGCCCTTGGGACCTGTCCCAGGTCCCACACAGCACCCCAATGAGCAGGATGGAGCGGTGAGCATCATCCTTTGCTGGGCTGGGAGAGTCCAGAGCAAGTGCAGCCTGGGCCATCTTCTGGGAGCCCTGCTCCACCTCGCCCTAAGGTTGGGCAGGGCCAGGGTTATTAAGAAGCAATTAAGGCTGGTCCAAAGAACCAGGGTTGGCCTATGGGGTTGTTCATGTTGTGACCTGTCGTGGCCTGAGCCCTGCTCAGACCAAACTGTCCTCTGTGCCTTCTCTCTCCTGTGGCTCTGGATTCTTATCTAAGGGACACTGTGGAGCCCACCTGTGGGATGTGTTCTCCACCCTGTGACAGGGCTGTGGCCATGGGCAGAGCTGGCAGATGGCTGTGAAACTGGTGTTTGGTGTGGTCTAAATCCCACAGCTGGCAGCATTTAGGGCAGACTCAAGGCTGGACTTATGTCTTTTCTGTTCTAAGTTTCTTAAAACATAAGGGCCTCATGCTCCCAAGATCATTGGCCTGTTCTGCTGTGGTCTTGGGGATGGCCTCAGTGGCCCTATGTTTTCTGTCACTTGTCCTTTGCTCTTGTGAGGGACCCCAGACCCTTTGCCTTCTGGTCTCCTTCTTCCTCATCCCAGGTGTCCCTTCTGCTTCCTCCCTGGCCTCCTGTGTGCTGTGGCTCTGACTGGTGTGTAGCTGCTAGGGGCTGCACCAAAACAGGCTGCCAGAGGTTGGCAGGGCTGTGCACCCCTTTGGAGTCCTCCCTGTTCTCAGGCCCTTCCCTGGGCTGACTGTACACCCGCAAGGCCTGCACCCTCCTGGTCTGTTTCATCTTCCCCACAGGACCTTCTTCTGAAGTCCAGGAGGAGAAACCAAATTCACCCCTCGAAAGCCAGTGAGCTCTGGACCCACCCTTCTGAACACAAAGCCAGGAACCAGCTTTGAGAGATGCCAGCCTGCAAGCACCCTGGAAATGCACAGTCAGCACCCAGAGGCTTCAGGCACCCATTGGACCTGTAGAAGAGCTGCATAGGAGCACCTCTGGCCATTGCTCTGAAGGCCAATATGGAAGGAAAGCAGCCAATCGATCTGAAAAGGGCACCTGGAAACCGGACTCTCGTGTCTTCTCTCTGGCCCTGTGAATTTGGTCTCTCCCTGCCCTGGGAGACTTCTCCCTTGAAATTCAATAGGACCTGACTCTTCAGTCCCATTCTCTACACCCTTTTTCCCCTCACTCCTGCTGTCATTGCTGCTAAGATTGCTGCCACAAACCTTACTTTGAACTCATCAATAAAATAAACAGATTTATTTTCCAGCTTACAGGAGAGAGTGTAGATTTGGGTAGCAGATTCAAGACTGTGAAATAAAAATAAAAATAAACTCTTGATTTGGCTCCTGATCAAGAGTAAGAAACAGGACCCAGTAATGGGATTTGGTCTCACAGGAAGGACATAATCAAGGCCAGGGGCTGGCTTGGAGCCGAGGCTGAGGTAGCAGAGCCAGGCTGAGTTGGGCTTCCGTGCCTTCTCAGCAGAAAGATGGAAGGAAATGAAGCCAGTGTCATAGAGACTTTACTCAACTCCAGAGAGCATAGCTTTAAGCAGGAGCCCCAGATGGTTGTCTCAAGGTGTGGGGTTCCCCAGCTTCTCTCAGGAACAGCATGGCCACAGCCGCTTCCCCTGAGGTCACCAAGACAGCGTGTGAGTGGGGGAGGTGCAGGGGTCCAGCCCATTCATGACATTACATCTAGCAGAACCTCATGGAAGGAGACAGAGCTTGAGCCAAGGAGCTGCCCGAGGATAAGTCGAGGCCCTCCTGGTCACAGGGCCCAGGAATGCTCTCAGGCTAGCTCTGGGGAAGAGAGTGGGGTTGTGTCAGTACAGGCATCTTATGGAAATCCAAGCCAAGGAGACATAGTGTCCTCAGGCCTCCTGAGAATTGGAAGTGGAAAGCAGTTCTGATTTACAGTGTCTCAAAGGAGCAGTTCTCTCTGTTCAAGCCACCTGCCTCTGCCACCAGCTTCCTCTGGATCCCCAGTGCTCAGCTTGAACATGGTCACCTAACTCTAGGTGACCTTTCAGCTGTAACTCCATCACCATCACCTGTCTTGGTTTCCATTTCCCAACTCCAAATTCTCAAGGCAGAATCTGATTGGGCCAACTCACCTGAGTGAGCAGTCCTAGGGTCAGAGATCATTCGTAGGTCCAATCAGCTATGGCTAGGGGTGGGATCAGGTCCTACCTAACATAGCTGCTGAGGCAATAGAGACTGTGGGGAACAAGTCATGATTGATGGGAGACACAGAGAAAGAGAGAATCTGCTGGACTTTCTGATCTCAGTGGAGACAGAGCCACAATGGCCTTCTAATATCTCCAGAGATAGCAGCCATGCTGAGGAGTTCTCTGTATTTTCTTATCTAGATCCTGACTTGACTCTGGAGACAATTCCAAACTAAAGGTAAAAGGAGGCAGCTCATCTTTGCTGCCACCTACTATGTGCTAGGCCTGGGCTGGACCCTGGTGTCTGCCACCTCAAACTGCAATGACTGGGATCGGTGCATGCCCTCCACTCCGACAAGGAGCCTTGTGATAATAGCCAAAACTTAGCTTTGACTGCATACCAAGGACTATCCTCACCACTAAGCTCATCTGCTCCCCTCAACGACTCTACAAGGTAGGTAATTATATCATCACCAACTCCCATTTTATGAAGAGAAGACTGAGATACAAAGAGGTTAAGTGACTTTCCCTAAGTCACGTGAGAAAGTGGAGCTGGCACTTGAAGCCCAGGCACTCTGGCCCCAGAGACCATACCCTCCTCACCACATCCTGCGCAGGGCAGGGCAGCCCTAGTGGAATGTCTTAGGTTCCAGACCTTTGGCAGAACAATTCTCTCCATAGTTGAAGAACAACTAGCATTCTGCTTGCTGTTCAGCGATGGTTAACTCCTCTCCCTCCTTGAGTGACTCACAAATACTGCTGCTGAGGCCTCCTGCTTGTTGATGCCTGGAACCTCACCATTGGAAGTTATCTCCAGCTATTCTTAGTTCTTGGCACCTCAGAACAAATGAGTTTATCAGTGCTTTTCAGCACTTGGTGAGTGGGACAATAAAGAGAGCCTGAGCACTCGGGATAGAGGAGAGGAGCAGGGGAGGTGTGCCACTCACTGGACAGGGTGGGAAGAGGAAATAGGGGAGACTGGGACATGAGTGACATTAAGTTTTGAGCCACGAGGTTGCCTAGGGCTTCAGCTTACTTTTTTTATAAGGCCTGACTCCTCTTCACTCTCATCATGGAAATCAATTTTCATGTATTGGAAAGTTGTCCCATGTTGAACCCAAAGTACACAGCTCTCGCCAGCAGACATTGGCATTGACCAGGTAAGCAGTGGGAAGCCCAGAGAAATGTGTACAGAGGTTGGGCTGAAAGCAGTTCCTAACTTTCTGGGGGAGCCATGAGGGGCCCTGCTGAGGACAGAGTCCACTAGGGGCACTGGGCCAGCCCTGGGAATCCACTTCAGTGCCAAGGCTGAATATTTAGGGAAAAAACCCACCCAGGCAAAGGACAGTCATGCATCACCCATTGGCTCCCACACACCTGGCAGACATCACTACTGTATCCCAGTGCTCTCTCTAGTCAGCCAAACAGGGAGCCACTAACAACTGATCAAACCTGGCCCACAAGATAGGTCCTATTTGCCACCTTTGAATCGACCTCCCATCTTTGGGTATTCAGGAAAACTGAGGCCAAGGAGGGGGGTTCTTGTCCATGTTCCCCTAACTTGGTGGTTGAGCTACCAATTCTGTTGCACTGGGGAAACAAAGCCGAAAAAAGCTGGGAATTCAAGGTGCCCTTTGACTCTGAACTTTTAGCATTTTATTTATCTCATTGATCTTGCTTCCCACACTTAGTCTCAGGTCTACTGAGTTGGCCTTGAACCTCTCACCTCTACATCTGGAAGTCAGAGTGCAAAGGCTGGGGATACAGCCTCTGTGTTTGAAGATACCCCCTTTGGGCCTGAGCAGGGCTAGGAAGCTGGTTTTCACCCTCTCCAACCTAATTCCCAAGCCTGAGACTTGGGTAAAAATCTGTTTTCAGAGCTGAAAGCCCTTTTCTCTTCCTGTCCTTGCAGTGACCCTTCCCAGGTTCCTTGGTTCAGGTTGGCCATATTCTGTGAGAATTGGAGGGCCCAGGCTCAGCCTCCTGGGAAAGGCAGATGGGGGCTGGTGTAAGGAGAGGGCAGAGGCCCTGCCACAGCTGTCCTCCTGGGGCCTGGAGGTTGCATCCTAGCAGCCCACTCATTGACCTTGGTGAGAGTAAGATCGCTACTAACTGCTAGGTATTTACTCTGTGTCAAGCATTGTGCTGAGCCATAAACATGTAGTGACATGTAATCATCACCAGATATTACTAAGAGGGAGACAATGTTTTTTATGTTCATCAAGGAAGCTGAGGTTACTTGCCTGACTTAAATAGTAAATGAGAGAGTCAGATGTAGACCCAGCCAGGGTGCTCCAAGAGTATCATTAACCACCATGCTATAGTGCTTTGAGAAGTGAGAAAGCAATGATGGGTGGAATATGATTTCAGAAGCACCAGGGAAAACTCCAGCAACAAATTAATTCCTCTCTGCACCTATTTTCTGTCTGCTTCACTGGGTCCTTCCCTCTGCAGAGTGAAGTAACCCATTCCTGGCTCTCCCTTAAACTCTCCAACACCTCCCATGCTATCCTCAGGACAGAGTCCAAACTCCTTGCACGATATATAAAGGCCTCCATTACCTGGGCCCTGACCACTTCAGCTGGTCTCTTGCTGATCACTCCTTTCCCTTCAGCCACTGAATCTGATTTCCCTGGCTTGGTGTGCCCTTCAACTTGTCTGTGTCTCTGCACATATTCATGTTCACTCTACCCTGTGCTCCTCATGCACACGTGAACTTCTGTGCATCCTTCAAGGCCCTGCTCACTTGTCAAAGGGAAACACTGGGCCTGGCATGGAATGAGAACTCAGTCATGTGAGCACCTGCTCCTGCCTGAGATGGACCCTTTGTGGCAGAGATAGGCCACCCAATTCAAGACCACAGAAGTAAAAAATCCAGGGGTAGCTGACGTCAGATCTGACTAGATCCAAGTAGTAAAGCAAGACATTGGGAATTTGTTCTGGGCATCTGTAGCTGTCAGAGGATGGGGTATGGGGTGAAAGAGGAAGAGAAAGAGAAAGAGGGAAGGGATAGGAGAAATTTTAAGAAATTGGCTCAAACAGTTGCAAAGATTGGCAAATCCAAAATCTGCACACTTTGCCTCTTGTGTGATGCAATGAAAACCTGATGGAAAAATCTACAGGCGAGCGGGTTGAAGACCGAGGGAAGAGCTAATGTTGCAGCTCAGGTATGAAGGCAGTTTGGGGGCAGAATTCTCTCTTCCTCAAGGGCATCAGCCTTTTTTCCATTGGGCAAAACCCACCCACATTATAGAGGATAATTTTTACTCAAAGTCTATTAACTTAAATGTTAATTTTATCTAAAAAATACTTTCACAGCGACACCCAGACATGTTTGACTAAATATCTGGGTAGCATGGCCTAGCCAAGTTGATATTTGAAATTACCCAGCACACCATCTCTGGACTCTACCCACCCTGCGTGGCTTCATTCTCATAGAGGCTCCTCCTAGGTGATGCCAAGATGGTCCTCCAGTATCCCAAACATAGTCTACCAGGTAGTGCAACCCCAGTGGAAAAAGCACATCTCCACCCTAAGAGTTCCAGCTAAATCCCAAGGACTTATTCTGATTAGCTTGTCTTGGGGGTAAGGCCTTCTGCAATTGGCCAAGCCTAAGTCACACATGCACCCATGTAGCCTCATCAGCACCCCCTGGACTGAGTGAAGGGAAAGAATGAGTTCCAAAAGGAAAATTGGGGTGCTGTTATAGAAGAAAGAAAAATAGAGCTTGGAAGGTACAAAGCAGGGTCCACTAAGAACCTCTGCTCCCCAAAGGTCCTCCCCACCTCCTCTCCTTCTGATCTTCTCTTTTCCTGTCCCTGTGACCTACTCTGGGAGGAATTGTGTGCTCAGGAGGCTAGTGATTAGTTCCCTTGGTGTGTGGAACCCTCACCAACTCATAGCTGCTTGGCCACCACTTGGGGAGAAGAAATGGGGAAGTGAGGGGCCTGCTATGACCACAGAACTCCCATGGCTGAGACACAGGAGTCCCAACACTTGCTCCCCAAATACCAAGAAGTGAGAACTTGAATCTGACCTGGAGCACACTATTGAAGCTCTATCTCCATTTCCCCAACTACAAAAAGAAGCATAAATAGTACCTACTTCACAAACTGGTGAGAATCTAAAGGAATATAGATAGAGAACTTAGAAACAGTTCTTGGATCTCAAGTGAATGATAACTTTTTAAAAAATATGAGCTAGGTGCTATAGAAAGAGCAGCTTGAAGCCATTTCACCCCTCAGGATAGAGCTTCCCAAAGATAGGTGTAAGGAAAATTGTTCCTTCCCCTGCCTCTGTGCCCCCCAAACTTACAACTCCAACAACTGGAGGAGCTGCTCCTCCTTCATATGTTAAGTGCAAAAAGTCCTCCAGGCCTTTCCCTTTGTAGGGGCACTTATTCCCCCAAGAGGCCACCAGCTGAGTGCATACATGCACACACATGTATACATGTTCAGTTTTAATATTCATCTTTATTCATTTTAGCCTGAAGTGCACACAAGGTTTTCTAGAATAAAGACACAGTGCTCATCAACTACCGTACAGTAGATGATAAGCATGTCTGTCCCTCTCCCCCTCTCAGGTGCCCCAGACTGTGCCTCTTGTGTGATGCAATGAAAACCTGATGGAAAAATCTACATGAGTGGTGAGAGACTCCATAGGCCAGGAATGGGAAACAATGGATTTTCTCCATTTACATACAGGAGAGAGACAATGAGTCTGTTCAGATTCTGCAGTTCAGGCCCATCACCCACTTAATAGATCACAGAGCACAATTCTGCCTGATGGGGCTCCAATCCCTCAGCACCCTCCAACAGGCACCTGGCAGCCACCCCAGGCCACAGTTCCTGACTCAGGGTCCACAGATGGACTTAGGGAGGGTTTATAAACCCCAGTATTTGAATCTCCTTTTGGAGAAGTGATCCCAAGCTTTTATCAGATTTAACCCAAAAGAGGTTAAGTCCACTCTCATAAAAGGGTGACAATTAAAACAAAAACAAAACCTTAATAGTGAGGTGTTGGGAATTCCCAAAAAAATTAAATAGTGAGCTCCTTCGGTGCAGGCCTTGTATTCACCACTGTATCTCCAGCACTTAGTAAGGTGCTTAGCACATAATATGTGCTCAGCAAAGATAAGCCAACAAATGAATGAAGAAGAATCTGTCAAAAACAAAGAAAAGGCACCTCAATGAGATGATGTAAGTCAATGAGAAAACTGAATCCAATTTATAGCCATCAATTTTTCACTTAGCTGAGGAAACACACAGCTGTTCTGTCTGTGGGTGAACATTATCACTGATTGATTCATTTGTTCATTTGTCCACTCAATATTCATTTAACAAATGCTTATTGAAATTGAGCACCTACTGTACCAGATCCTAGTCCAGTGAGACAGACAGACCTGCAAATGAACCGTCACAATACTGGGTGGTATAAGGTCAGTGACAGAGACCTTACCAAATGCTGAGAGACCCAAGCCAGGGACTGCCTTGTGGGAGGGTCAGGGAAGGCTTCACCCAGGAAGTGACATTTGAGCCCAGGGCTGAAAGCTGAGATGCAGGTAGCCAGTGGGTGAAGGAGCCTGTTTTTAGTTTCCATTGCCTGGTGCTGGGCACACACACAACAGGTGCTTCCGCAATGTGGATTGTCAAGTGAACAGCCACCATCTGGAAGGGCAGCTCCACAGCTGGAAATCCCAGGGCATGAGCCACCCAGTCCCCGCCATCCATTATTTTCCGTGACTCCTCCCAGCAAGATTCATGGTCACTCACTGCAGCTGGAGCCTTATTCCAGCTTCCGCACTTTTACCCACACCCATATCCCTCCCCCGCCATCCACCTTCTCCCTTCTTCCCCTGGACAGGCTGGGCCATCCCTCAAGCCACCTTTTCTCCTAAAGCATCCAATAGGCTACCTCTCCAAGCCCAGTCAACCTAGGTTCTGCCTCTCACTGGCTGTGTGAGCTAGAGCAAGTCCCTTAGTCTCTCTGGGCCTCAGTTTCTTAAGGACGCAATCAAAATCTTGCTGTGGGGTTAAGGGGGAATCTAGCCAGCAGCCAGTAGATACTAAATAAAGGCCTGCTCATTGATCGACTAATTTCCTCCGTTACAGATCTGGGCACCCATTGGATGAACTAGATTATTTCTCCCAATGAGGAGAGTGAGCAACAAACACCTCAACCCCTTCTTCCCCCCACCCTTTCTCACCGGGGGCTGGACCAGCAGGTTTGGTTTCTCCAACTCCAATGGAAACGGTGATATTCTTCTCCAAACCACCTGGCTCACTTTTTCTGACAAAACTTCTCTAAGCTTTGTCCTTTGTCCCAGCCCCAGAGCACCCACATCCTTAAAAGAGTATCCTTTGAAAAGCACACGGGCTATTCCAAAGCTTACAATGGAATATAATTACCCATTTGAACTTTTATTGTACTCATGTTAGCTAAAAATAGATTTTGACTATGGGCATGAGGGGGGTACTTCAGCAAGGTTTCCCTGGAACAGGTCCAAGTTAGGCAGTGGCTGAGAATCTCTCACTGTCTCTCTCTCTCACCCCCAGCTCTCCTTCCCTCCCTTTCAGGCCTCAGCTTGCCTGAGTGGAGAGATCTTTCTTTGCTCAAGCACC
Organism: Lasiurus cinereus; assembly: GCA_011751065.1. Taxonomy (NCBI): domain Eukaryota; kingdom Metazoa; phylum Chordata; class Mammalia; order Chiroptera; family Vespertilionidae; genus Lasiurus; species Lasiurus cinereus. Next base: position 547,997 of record JAAGEH010000135.1, read on the forward strand.
GAAGTTAAGGGTCTCCCTCCCTCCTCCCCACAGAATCACAGTCGCAGGCTGCCCACACTCATCTCCATTTATGCACAGAGCTCTCACCAGTGCACAGGGAGGCCAGCTATATGTGTTTTATATAGGCGCATCCTCAAGCAGCCAGGCTAAATAAGGACATTGAATTACTCTGCAGACACCACTTCCAGACAAGGCCACCCACCTGGCTCCCATTCTCCCTCCCTCGTGCCTTCCTCCTTCACCCCACCCCTCGCCCAGCCACCCCCTGTTGCTCAGCAGGAGACTCCCAGGCTCTGCTACTTACTGGGGGACCTTGGACAAGTGAGTTTTCCTCTCTGCCTTAGGCCACCTGCCCTAAAGGGAGATGACGATCCAGCCAGGTAATGCAATCAAGGGCCGGGCACTTTGTCCTTGTCCATTTACATTTTAGGTAAGAGCTCAGTTAACTATTAAAAAAATCAGTTAAACCGAAACTGGTTTGGCTCAGTGGATAGAGTCAGAAAAAGTGAACCAGGTGGTCTGGGTCTGCGGACTTGAAAGGTCCCAGGTTTGATTCGGGTCAAGGGCATGTACCTTGGCTGTGGGCACATCCTCAGTAGGGGGCTGCAAGAGGCAGCTGATTGATGTCTCTCTCATCGATGTTTCTAACTCTCTATCCTTCTTCCTTCATCTCTGTAAAAAAAAATCAATAAAATATATTTTTTAAAAAAATCAGTTAAGTGTTGCAGCGTTATTTATAATAGTCAAGATAGAGAAACAAAGCATGACTGAATAAGAAAAATGTGCTAGGAAATAGAATATTAGTCTGCCATAAAAGGAAGGAAATCCTACCATGTGTGACAACATGGATGGACCTTGAGGGCACTATGCTGAGTAAAATAAGTCAGACAGAGAAAGATGCTGGAGGAGGGAAATGAATAAAGGGAGTCAAAAGGTATAAACGTGCAGTCATAAGCTGAATAAATTCTAGGGCTGTTATGTACAGCATGGTGACTGTAGTTAACAACACTTTCTTGCATATTTGAAAGTTGCTAAGAGAGTAGGTCTTCACCACAAGGAAAAGATTGCAAACAGGTGAGTTGATGGATATAACTAAACTTTTTGTGGTAATCATCTCCCAATACACATACATCAAAACATTACGTTGTGCTGAAATTGACTTGGCTCAGTGGATCGAGCGTTGGCCTGGCAGACTGAAAGTTCCCAGGTTCGATTCCGATCAAGGGCATGTACCTTGATTGCGGGCACATCCCCAGTAGGAGGTGTGCAGGAGGCTGCTGATCAATGTTACTCTCTCATCAATGTTTCTGACTCTCTATTCCTCTCCCTTCCTCTCTGTAAAAAATCAATAAAATATATATATATTTTTTAAAAAACATTACATTGTGCATCTTAAATTCATACATCGTTGTATGTCGGATATATCTCAATAAAACCAGACTAAAATCAATAAATGCCTTAGGGTTTCAGGCAAGGAGCCCTCAGCTGATCTGAAAATGGAAAAGCCTGACATGAGGTCTACTGAGCAGAAAGATTGACTTGCCCCAGGTCATGGCTGGTAGGGTAATCCTGGGACATAAAGTTCCCCCAGCATGGAATTTGGGTCCAAACAGCCTCTTCTCAGGGGGAGTGTGAGGAGGAGAAGGCAGATGGCTCAGCAGTACCCCAACTTCCCTGGCCTTAGCCCCAGCTCTGGCAGCGCCCTTCAGGCCCAGACAGCTGGGGCAGCTGTCAGTGGCCAGGCTGTGCCAGAGAGAGGCATCCTCTTTGGCTGAGCCCAGATGGAGGCTCTGATGTAATGTGGCCCTGGTGGAGAGAGGGGTGGGTGAGCACACCTAACAGGACCCACAGCGCTGGGCCAGATCACGAACTGTCCCTGTACCGCTCACATGCAGTCACTTCCCTCTGCCACTAATGGGAGTTCTCTCCAAAGCACATCACCACGGGTCATTTGTGTGGTGCTTTACCCACAGGGTGAGGCCCCAGTCAGCAGAGCTCCCTCACTCGCAGGCTCCCATCTGGCCTCCTGACTGATGCCAGCGACTGAGGCCGTGACTGGGACTTTCCTTTGGTTTCTAACACTGGAAAGGCAAAATGCACTGATATGCAGGTTTCCCCAAAGGTCTGTTTTTTCAGACCTGTACTCTCTTCTTAGGAGACAGTCTAGGAGGCAAAAAAAAGTCCTCAATGGGCCCCACATCCCTTTGGGAGGTGGTTAACAGCACAGGCTTTGGAACTAGGCCTAACTCGTTTTGCATCTTTTCCAATTCCCAGCTGTGTGACCTTGGGAGAAGACGTGATTCCTCTGAGCCTTGGCTTTCTCTGGTAATAGCGACTACTAAACAGAGTTACTCAGAGGTTTAAAGAAATGGGAAGAGAGTGTGGCAGATACTAAACATTAACAAACGCTGGTGAAACAAAAGATGGAAAATCTTATTCTCTCCCTGGTCCCCCATTTATCCATCCAGGAAGATAGCAGGTTTGAGGGTGGTCAGCAGCTTAGGCAGGGAAACAGACTTGCTTGAGAAACCCTGAAAGGCTATGTAAACTGGATGCAAATGATGAATTGCTCTGAGGCATAAGCGGCACGTTTTTTAAAGAGGCTGTGAGGAAGAAAGGAAGAGGAGATATGCACTAACACATGAGGGAGAAGAACGTTGGAGGCAGAGAAATGGGGGGATTTTGCTAAGTTTATACTGTCAGGTGTGAAAATTACAGCCTTCCACCTCCCCTAGAAGAGTTCAGCAAAGCCTCCATTTGTGGTTGATGGGCTAGAGAGCTGGGTCTTTGGGGGATGCAATGGGAGGCTGAGTTCAACCTCAGGTGTAGAGCACCCAGGTCATGCATGGAAAAGCCTTCCGAGTTATGTCACTGTAGTGAGGTTGATCTTGGACCAAAACATAAATAGGCAGGAACAAGAACTTTTTTTCATTTCTATCTCAAGCTCCCATTCTGCCAAGCTGGCAGAGAGCATTAACACTGGGTTTTCTTGGAATTCTTTCCCCACTTCCCCAGTTATGGGGTGCCAAGATGCTGGAAAGGGTGCATCTTGTTCCTGGGCCCCTTATCTCTGTCTGTCTGGTGGCCCTGCTTTGGGGTAAGGAAACCTTTCTTCAAAATAGCCCGTGTATGGATTTTCTGGAATAATGTACAGCCTTTTGCTTGCCGGGTGACTATCCCTGTGCCTCCCCCATCCTCCTTCCCCCCACCCCCATACACACACACACACACACACACACACGCAGAGCAGACAGGCAGGGAGGCTGGACACAGGTTTCTGCTTTCAAGACCTTCTCTCTCCTCCTCCTGCCTCCCGACATAGGGCAGGATGGGGAATGAAAGGAAAAATGACTTTCCCCGATTACAGCCATGACATTTTGTCTATAACTCAATCCTCTCTTTTAGTGATTTAATAGTCTTCTAAGTTCCCCCAAGGACACAGGCTTTGGAATAGCAATTGTCTGCTTTCCACCTGGCCCCAGCTTCCATCATCTGCCCGAAAGGGGGTGGGGGTGGTGGGGGAGAAGACATCTTTCTAAGTCAGCACAGCTGGCCCTACTTCATTCTCCATGTTTGTTGCACAGTATTCCATCATAGGGATCATACCATGGTTTTTGTTTTTGTTTGTTTTTAACCAGTCCACTACTGATTGCAGTTACTGAACGGGTTAATTTCTTGACCTATCACCTCATTATCATCCTGATGACCTTCTCTGACATGATGAGGCACACACCAGATAGAGACAGGGCACTAAAGGCAAGGGAACTGGGAAAGACTTAGGAAGCGCTGAGCCACGCCCTGGCCTGACAAAGGAGAGGAGGGGCCCTGCCTTAGGCCACACCCACCCAGTGGACCAGTGAGTGGGGAGCATCCAGGTCCCAGAAATCCAAGCCAGGTTTTCCATCCTGCACGCAGGGAGGCTAGGGATTCTCAGAGGGGAATGAATATCCCTTCTCTGAGCAAGCTCCTTGAGCCTGCCCTTCCTCCAGCACACTGCAGCAGCAGGAGCTAGAAGGCATCTCTGGAGGTGGGAAGAGGTGAGACCCAGCGCCTCCCCATAGAGACATTTGTAGCTCCGTGTCTATTTCTGTTGTAGAAATAAATGGTTTTCTGCAGCACAAGTTGCTCCATGTGTATGTCTTGGACATCTTTCCACTTTATTCTCTGTACTTGCCTCACAGTATTCCCCAGTATGAATAACACCAGGGGTTTTTTGTTTGTTTTGTTTAACCAGGACGCTACTGATGAGAAATTGGGTTGTTTCCAAGATTATAATCCACACTACAGAAGTCCTTTCATGCCTCTTTGTGCACCCGAATCCACACTGTTCAAATAACTCTGCAGCCACACGGTGGGCAGTGTGAAGGGCATCTTACCATAAAGCTAGATGAAGGGAAGGGTGGAACTTGCCCACAACCACCCACTGGATCTGTGCTGGAGATGACCAGCCCCGTGCCCCACTCCAGCCTCCAATCCTAACATTCTCTTAGTCCCAAGTGAGGATCTTGTAATTGTCCTTTATGCTTGGCACAGCTTGTGTTAGAACAGCCTATTTGTTTATTTCAAACTAGAGGCCCAGTGCACGCATTCATGCACTGGTGGGATCCCTCAGCCTGGCCTTTACCCTCTTGAAATCTGGGACCCCTTGGGGGATGTTGGAGGCCCGGTGCACCGATTTGGCCGGATCCCCACAGGCCAGGCCAGGGGTCCCCACCAGTGCACGAATCCATGCACCAGGCCTCTAGTATGCATGTTAATCTCTTTCCACCCTTTCCCCTTCCCCCTTCTCTCTGAGAGTCATCAGTCTGTTCCATGTTTTCATGCCTATACAGTGAGCATCTGTTCCCTGGTGGTCAGTGCATGTCATAGCTACCAGTCACATGGTTGGACACTTAGCATATTATCTTTTATATATATACTTGAGGCCAGTGCATGAAATTCCTGCACGGCGGGGAGTCGGGGAGGAAGGCAGTGTCCTTCAGCCCAGCCTGCTCAGTCTCCAATTTGGGACCCTTTGAAGGATGTCTGACTGCCTGTTTAGGCCAGGGGTGACCAGGGGTGACCAGGCCAGCAGGTAGGATTGGGCCTAAACAGGCAGTCAGACATCCCTCTCACAATTCAGGACTGCTGGCTCCCAACTGCTCACCTGCCTGCCTTCCTGATTGCCCCTAACTACTTCTGCCTGCCAGCCTGATTGCCCCCTAACCACTCCCCTGCCAGCCTGATGGATGCCTAACTGCTCCCCTGCCAGCCTGTTTGCCTCTAATGACCCTCCTTTCTGGGCCTGGTCACCCCCAACTTCCTCCTCTGCTGGCCTGGTCACCCCTAACTGCCCTCCCTTATAGGCTTGATCACCCCCAACTTCCCTCCTCTGCTGGCCTGGTCACCCCTAACTGCCCTCTGCTGCAGGCTTGATCACCCCCAACTTCCTCCTCTGTTGGCCTGATCACCCTTAACTGCCCTCCCCTATAGGCTTGATCACCCCAAACTTCCCTCCCTTGCAGGCCTGGTCCCTGCCAACTACCTTTCCCTGCTGGCCTTCTTATGGTGGCCATCTTGTGTCCATATGGGGCAGGATTTTTTGACCACATGGGAGCAGTCATCTTGTGTATTGGAATGATGGTCAATCTGCATATTACTCTTTTATTAGGTAGGATAGAGACCTGCTGCACTGGTGGGGGCCAGCTGGTTTGCCCTGAAGAGTGTTCTGGATCAGAGTGGGTATTCCCTTGGGGTGTGGGGTGGCCTGGGTGAGGAGCCTGAGGTGGTTTGCAGGCCAGCCACAACCCCTGGCGACTCAAGCTGAGGCCCTGGTATCTGGGATTTATTTATCCTCTACAATTGAAATTTTGTAGCCTGGAGCAGAGCCAAGCCTTCTTCTGGCATAGCCATTAAAATTTTGTTGCCTTAAGCAGAGGCCTGGGCTGACCAGGGTGTGCGGAAAGCTTGGCTTCCTCCATTTCCAGGGGCAACCCAAGCCTCACTCCTGCTCTCTCTGTGGCTGTAGCCATCTTGGTTGGGTTAATTTGCATACTCGCTCTGATGGGCTGTTGGGTGTAGCTGATGGGCATTGTGAGTGTAGCAGAGATGTGGTCAATATGCATATTCCTCTTTTATTAGATAGGCTATGGATGGAAGAGGTAAGTATGGGGGTTGTGCCTGGCACTGCATCTGAGTGGCAAGGAAGGGAAGAACCACTAGATAATCTTCAATGATGGTTGAACCATCTACATGGCTTAGAAAGTATATTTAACTCTGTGATCTTGTTTAGTCCTCTGGGGTCAGTATTACTATCTTCCCCACTTAGAAAGGAGGAAATTGAAGCACAGAATGGTGACTTACCCAACATCACCCAACTAGTAGTGGTGGATGTTGGGGACTTGTTATTAAAAAAAATATGTATATTGTTAGTACTAAACAGAAAAATAACATTGCTGAAAGTGAAAAACTGAACTTATAACTACAAAGACAAAATGGCACAACTGCAGAAAACTTGAGAGAAACTTGGATCCCTCCTCCCCACCCCACACACACACAGAATAAAGAACTCTAAAAAAATGTTAGGTGACCATCTTATCACTCTGAACCTCAGTTGTCTCGTTTTTACAGGAAGAAAATGGTAATAACAGTCACAAGCGATGGTAGGTAACATATAACTGCCCACCACCCTAATGCAATAACCATTTGCAAGTCTGAGCTTCTCCTGCACACTTGCATCCAAACATCCGTATTTAAATGGCTGTAACCATAGGAAACACACAATTTCATGTCCCCCCCGACATTATCTCATAAGCTTTTTTGCACTTGGCCACATGAATGCAGCAATTGCCTTTTCGGAGTCTGAATTCACCCAGATTCATTAACTCCTGCTGCTCGTGCTCAACATTTACTGTGGCCACATTTTCCCTATTTGACTGATGCTGCAGGAAACATCAGAGAGATTCCCTAAAAGTTAGAAACTGTCTGAGGCCTTAGGACCCTGAGTGCCACCCCCTCCCCAGGCTGTTCACCCAACCCCACCTGCCTTCTGCCCTGGTGCCTGGTTCTCCCTGGCAGCTCCCAGGGCCGAGGCAGAGCTGAGACGTTGCCTGACAATTTCCTGAAAATGCTCAGGAGCCTCAAAGCAGCCCCAGAACAGGTTCAGAGAAGCTCAGAGAGAAAGGGGGTGCTGTCCCCCTATCCCCTCCTGAGAACATACGGATTCAAGCTCTACAGCTGGAACTCAGGAGATTCTTCTAAAAACTAACCTAAAATCCCATTTGCTCTTCTTTCTTCGTAAGACATACTAGTAAACCTTTCTGGCCATGGGCCTGTGAGAGTCTCTCCAAAACCTGTAGGAATGCGTAACTTTGTCTACAATTCACCAGGTTCTTTGACTCCTTACACCTGTCTGTGTCTGGTTAAGAATACAGCCTACGGTCCGTTTTCTCTCTTTCCATCCTTCCTGGGGGCCTCCAATTGCTTTTGCCGGATACAACTCCACAAGCGGCCTCTTTTTCAGCCTTGAGCCAGGATCCATCCCACCCATTCACCTGCCAGTCACTGGGAGGTTTCAGGGAAGATGGGGAGGAGTGGGGGGGCGGGGTGTTGGAAGAGCTGCATTGAGCCTGGGAGATGGTTCCCCACTTGCTGGCAGTGAAACCGTGGGTCAGTCCTGTAACCTCCCTGAACCTCAGTTTTCTTATCAGAAACAAACAATCCAACAAACAGGAGCCATGACAACGTGTATTTAGCGAAAGTGTTGGGTGGGGATCCCGTTTGTGAAAGCACTGGATGCACCTCAAAGCACTAGGAGTGTCCCCCTACCTGGGACCACTTTTCAAAGTATTCCCAGTGCCTCCTGCCCAAGACGTGGTCTTCGATGCTTTTCTTACCCCCCTGGGGTGGGCACTAGCTCCACTCTGCCCCCACCAGGAACCTCGGATCTAACTGCATCTAGGGGAGCCCTGCCCAGGTGAACCCACACCTCAGGTCCCCGGCAGTAAGCTCACACTAAATACCCCAAACGCTCCCTGCCGCTCCAGACCCACAGGGACCCTCCTCCTCTCCTCTGCACCCCTGACTCTCCCACCCAGACCTGAGCGTGCCCACCCTGCTCCCTCTTTCCCAGCGCGCGCGCGCAGCGGGGCGCTCACAAAGCGTTCCCTGGGGCGCGTGGGCTGCCACAGCGGGAACGGGGGTCCGGCGTGGCCCGGCGGGGCTCCCGGCCGCGCCCCATCCCCAGCCCCGGCCCCACAGATAGTGGATCAGGAAGAGGTGGGGGGGGAGCGGGAGAGCCGGCGGGGCGGGGCGGGGCCCGCGGGGCGGGGGGCGGGGGCCTGACGGCCGGGCCGGCGGCTGAGCGGCCGGGGACAGAGGCGCGGAGGCGCGTGGAGCCAGCCGCAGCCGATCCGCGCCGCCCCGCGCCGCCATGCCCCTGGCCTTCTGCGGCAGCGAGAACCACTCGGCCGCCTACCGGGTGGACCAGGGCGTCCTCAACAACGGCTGCTTCGTGGACGCGCTCAACGTGGTGCCGCACGTCTTCCTGCTCTTCATCACCTTCCCCATCCTCTTCATCGGTGAGCGCGCGCGGGGAGGGGGCAGCGGAGCAGCGGGGAGGAGGACGGCGGGGTGCGAGGAGGGAGAGGTGCCGCGCACCGCACCGCTCGGGGCCGCCGCGTGTCCCCCTTCGGGGATCCCCACCCTGTGTCCCCTGCGCTGTGTCCTACCCCGCGATCCCGCACTCTCACACCTGCGCTTCCCTTCATCCCCCGGGGCACCCCCCGACCCTGCACCGAACAAGGCGGACGCTCCAGACCCAGGGAATCCCCCAGGTGTGCCACCTCAGGGCCGGAGCTGGGGTGGAGAAAGGGGAACACGGAGGTTTCTGTGCCCACTGTACTGAGCCGGGTCACCCCTCCCCCAAGGCACCCTCCCTGTCAGCCGAAGCTGGGCCCAGGAGGAGTGCAGCCTGCGCCTCGGAGGCGGACCGAGGCCCTGCAAACCCTTGTGTGGTCTCTGACAGCCCCAGGGCAAGGAGAGCCGGGAGCGAGGCACCAGGATCCCCTTCCCTGCGACCCCACCTGGGCGCGCCTCTCTGGAGCGCAACTTCTCAGGCTCCGGGCCAGCAGCCCCTGACTTTGGACGCCAGAGGCCCCCATCGCCACTGCTTGAAAGCTCGCTGCAAAGTTGGGCTCTTCACAGCGTCCCCTTCATCCCTCTTCAAGACCTTGAATTTCCCAAGCTGGGTGGCTCTGTCAACTCATTCCCCTGTCTCCCCAAAAGGTGGTCATTCAGTCTTAAGAATTTTTTAAAAAAGTAAATCTTAAAATTCATATGCAGCCCTGACCGGTTTAGTTCAGTAGATAGAGCTTCTGCCTGCAGATTGAAAGGTCCCAGGTTTGATTCTAGTCAAGGGCGTGTACCTTGATTGAGGACACAATCCTGGTAGGAGGTGTGCAGGAGGCAGCTGATGGATGTTTCTCTCTCATCAATGTTTCTAACTCTCTATTCCTCTCCCTTCCTCTCTGTAAAAAAATCAATAAAATATATATTTAAAAAAATCATATGCAGCTTTCCGTGGGGAGTGGGGGGGTTGTGGAAAGAAATATTGTAACAAAATTCAAAAGAGCAGGATACTGCAGAAGCAGAGTTGCTAGTTGTTGACAAATAGAAACAAGAAGGAAGCATAAGCAACATATGCTCTTATGTGTATCAAAATTACACCAACATTGCCCTAACTGGTTTGGCTCAGTGGATAGAGCATCGGCCTGTGGACTGAAAGGTCCCAGGTTCAATTCCAGTCAAAGGCATGTACCTTGGTTGCGGGCACATCCCCAGTAGGGGGTGTGCAGGAGGCAGCTGATCGATGTCTCTCTCTCATTGATGTTTCTAACTCTCTATCCCTCTCCCTTCCTCTCTGTAAAAAATCAATAAAATATATTTTTTTAAAAATTATACCAACATTTACACTCTGTTCTCAACCAAATGGCTTATTTATGTAATAACTTGTCATACAAGAGATCAATATATAAAATGGGGACCTGCATAGGTGGGTCTGGGCCAGTCCAGGCTTCTTGCTTGGACATTTAGTTCATGTGTACCAGACTCCAATGTCCTCAGGCACAGGTGTACAAAGGGGTATGCTCCTCCCCCTACCATGGATCCAATGTCGAAGCACCTTCCTGGGGTTCGTGCACCTTCCTCCCCGTTCACCAGCTTCCCACCTCCTCCTCTTTCTCCTTACAGGATGGGGCAGTCAGAGCTCCAAGGTACACATCCACCACAGCACGTGGCTCCACTTCCCGGGGCACAACCTGCGCTGGATCCTGACCTTCATGCTGCTCTTCGTCCTGGTGTGTGAGATAGCGGAGGGCATCCTGTCTGACGGGTGAGTGATTCTCTGAGAACTCCGGAGAACGGATCTGCTCCAGGTGCTTCGGGCTCAGGGAGAGCCCAGCTCACCTGCATTCCATGAGCCAGTATCACTTGCTAAGTAATCCAGCGACTGTTGCCCCAGCCTCTCCTGTGACACAGGTGAACCCCTCCTCTCAGTGCAGCAGGGAATCCAGATCTGAATGCCACAACCGGGGGACATGATCCCAGGGCCTATTAGAGCACCCCAAACTCTGTGGAAGGTACCCAGCCTCTTCTACCAGCTGCTGGAGTTACCTTATTGGGGGAGGGAGAATACTCTTGCTTAAGATCTTTCCTTGGTCTCCAATTGTATATGATGTCCCCAGTCCTCAGCCTGGCACCCAGCATCCTCACAGCTCTCTGTGTCTGCATGGGGCTGAAGCATGAAACACAGCAGGTGAGAGAGCAGAGGGTTGGAGGTTGAGTGCAATCATCTGTAATTGGCACAGCACTTTTAGGTGAGAACCCTTGAGGGTGTCCAGGGCAGATTTGGAGCCAGGGAGAATGTGGAGGTAGAAACAGCACTCGGGAGGTGATTGCAGTCATCTAGGTGAGAAATAATAGCAGCTGCAAATGGTGTGTCAGCAGTTGGGAGTGCAGAAGTGGAGGGGGCGAAGCAGTCTTGTCACTAAGGAAGAATGGAAGAATCAGCAAGGCTCTGTGACTGCCTGAGTGAGGAGGTGGTGAAAAGAGGGGGCATGGGGCTTAAATATCTGAGCTCCAGCCCCTCTGAGCTGGAATCAGAGTGTGCTCAGACCCCACTCCTGCCAGCCCTGGCTCCTGCAGCTGGATGGCAGGGGGGTGGGATCCCCCAGCTCCCCACACACTCCCTCACCCTCCTACTGTCAATGTCCCTGCATCCTGGCTTCAGTGGTAATCTCTGTGATAACTGCTTGCCTCGAGGCTTCTCCTGAGTATCAAAGTCCCCAGACCAGCAAGATGCCCAGAATGCATACTGCCACAGTGACTAGCAGGTGACAAGTCCCCAACACCCCTTTCCAAGCACACAAATGCGAGATAGGGGAGGGATGCCTTGTGAGCCTTTAGGCCAGAAATACCCACGAAGTTATAATTAGCAGTGACAGAGAAAGACACTCTGCCCATGCAGAAGGTAGGCCTGGGTCTTCTGCTAGCGCTTCTGCCATGTACACACCAGCTGTGCGACTTTGGACAACCTGCCAAACCTGTGCTCTCTTTCACTCTTATGAAATGAGCATTATAACCCCTGTCTTGCCTGCTTCACAGGGCCATGGAGGGTGGGATTAGAGCACAAACAGGGTGCCAGGCAAGGAGTGGCAGAGCCCTGGGCAGATACTCTACCCCCAGAGGGTGGGAGACTGGAGTGAATCAGGTCGAGGACTTTTCTGCCTTAGGCTGTCCAGCAGCCCCTCCTGGGTGGGCTGTATCCCAAACCTCTCCAGCTCAGTGCAAACCACTATCACCTCCTCCCCAGCAGACAGGTCAGCTCCTGAACTGGGCACTTGCTGGTCTTGGCTGGCCTCTATCTGTGGCCCCAAACCCCTGAATAAGCAAGTATGAAGGAGGGGCATCAGAAAGGAGCAGACAGGAGGAGAAGCCACTGTCCCTGCCCTGTGGTCCATCCTGTCCTGGGTTTACAGACCTGCCTGGAAGTCTAGGGGGCAGGTGGGAGTGGAAGCTGGTTAAAGCAGTGGTCTTCAAACTTGACTTTAATTTAAGATAAGCCTCCTTTAGTGATTAATCAAGCCATCCTTACCCAATAGGGCTTCCTGTCTTCCTTTGGGTCTTATTTCTATGTGTGATGCTATGGGTTTGGGATAGCCAGAACAGTGTGGGTTAATGAGGACTTAAAGAAAATATAAGTAGAATGTTTCCCCAGACCACCATACACTGCATTAAGCCCATATGTAAAAAAAATGTCCCCTAATTTCTTACCTAATTCAGTATATACTATTCAATAAAGCAGCCAAAACCTATATTATGAAATAGTATTATGAAATATTTATTTCAATTATGGTTATTCCTCACCTTATTTCATTGTATAAAATATTTATCAGTTCTACTTTCTATGGCAAAAAGTAATAATTTATTTATTAATAATTTAAATGATGTGACATGTTAAATGTCGCTTTGAAAATGTGCAAGAGTCTATAGAGGTTTTCAAAACTACTTCAAGGAGTACAGAGGCAAGAGTTCCCTAGGCCTCCCAGGCTGAGTGTTGGTTGCTCTCAGGGTCTCCACTCGTGACTGATGGCCTTGTCACATATCAATGTTTTGCTGAAAATATCCACTAATCAAGGATTAAGAAAAGTTGACATTTACTGTCTCATTTAACAGGAAGCCTGAAGTTGCCTTTTGTTGGTGGTGGTGTGGTGACTTAGTGATGGCACCAGGGACCCAGCTCTCCCCAGCTTTTTACTCCATCCTCTGTGTGTCTGCTGTATCTTCCCTCACGGTCACTCATGCTCCCCACCTGCCTCTTCCTCATGCAGACGTCCTCCGCAGGCTTCCCTTTACATCTCATCGGCTGGAGTTGGGTGCTATGACAACCCTGAGACAAATCACTGGCAAAGGGGTATGGAATTGCCTGGTGCTTGAACCAGTCATCATCCATTCCCTGGGGCTGGGCGCATTGCTCTTGGAGCAAACTTGGAAAGGGAGGAACATGCCATTTGGTGGACAGCTCCCCCTGCCTCTGTACCTATTCCCTCATCCCTCCAGACCATTTGGGGTTCCAACATGCTCCCCTCTCCTTCTCTGTGGAACTCCTGCTCATCCTTCCAAGTCCAGGCTGGTGCCACCTCCTCTGTGAAGCTCCTGTGCCCACCAGCTCCTCTATGCTCTCAGCCTTCTGCTCATCTGCAGTATCCCTGCCCTAGACTATCTGGTCAGTCTGTTCTGAGCTGGTTGCCCTTCCCTATTGTCAGCTTGTCGAGGGTGGGGGCCTTGCTGGGCTGGAGAGAAGGAGCAGCTCAAGCAAGAGCAGCCCGAGGCGGGACACTGGAGGAGGCCCTCTGGCAGTGGGGGGATCCCAGCATGGCTTCAGTGGAAAGAGCAGTCTGGGCAATACTAGACAGATGGTTTGAGGCCACATCACTGAGCCTGTGGCGCTGGCTGTGGGTGTTGCTGTCTATGGGAGGGAGCTTTGGAAGGGCTGGATCGGGACCAAGTAAGTGAGCCTTCTCACCAGTCATAGTGTAGCCGCAGGTGGGGGAGGAGCTCTGGCTCCCTAGGGGTCTTATCACCAGACCAGAGCCCACCTACCCAGGCCACGGTGAGTTAAATCGGGGAGGGGATGAGCTGATATGGGCTGCCTTCATCCCCCCCCCCCCGCCAGCGCTCCCCCCCACCCCGGCCCAAGGCAGGAAACAAAAACAGTGACCTTGGCCTTGGTTCTTAGCCTTTCTGTGCCTCAGTACCGACTTCATGGTGTTTTATGAAGATAAAGTGAGTTCACATACGTGAAGTGCTAAGAACAGTGCCTGAGGTAAATGCTCAATAAATATTGACTATCAGTGTTGTTATTACACCGCCGGGGGAGGAGCAGCAATGCTGACCTGTGCTGTTCGTGTTAAATGGGGCTGTCACTAAGAGAGCTGGGTGCACGGGCTCTGGCACTGCCAGGGGACCCCGAGGACAGAGACCCAGCTGTGCTCACTCCCAGAACGTAGTTCCGGGCCAGAGGCTCTGCAGCTGCGGCTGCCAAGGCGGGCTTCCCTCTGCCCAGTTCTATGAGCACGAACCCAGGGAAAGAAGGCTGTGGCTGCCAAAGCCTGAACACCGAGCCTTCCTGGCATCCCTGTGTGGCCTCCTGGGCCCTTCCTTAGCAGGCAGTTTGTAATATGACTGGGGAGAGCTGCCAGCGTACGGTGTGGACTGTGCATGAGTCCTGCTGAGCCCTCAGCCCAAGGCCTGGGCTGTTCTGTTGGGGTACTCAGCATATCCCCGTCCTGTCTGTCTGTCTGTCTCTCTCTTGCCTCCATTTCAGGGTGACCGAATCCCGCCATCTTCACCTGTACATGCCGGCCGGGATGGCGTTCATGGCTGCTGTCACCTCCGTGGTCTACTATCACAACATCGAGACCTCCAACTTCCCTAAGCTGCTGATCGGTAGGGGAGGGAAAGGGGCGAGAGGGGTAGGAACCTCTTTTCAGGCCTTTAGATCAGCGGTTCTCAACCTGTGGGTCGTGACCCCTTTGGGGGTTGAACGACCCTTTCACAGGGGTCGCCTAGGACCATCGGAAAATGCAGATATTTACATCATGATGCATAACAGTAGCAAAATTTCATGGTTGGGGGTCACCACCACATGAGGAACTGTATGCAAGGGTCGCGGCCTTAGGAAGGTTGAGAACCACTGCTTTAGATCATGTTTACTGAGGACTCCTCTGTGCAGGGCACTCTTCTACATGCTAGAGGTTCAGAAGTAGAGAAACCATCACAGAGCTTACAGACCGGCAAAGGGAGTAAATAAATAAACGAACAGGGAGTGCTGGTGCTGTGGAGGAAACAAAGCTGAGGAAGTGGTAGAGAGCGAGGGCAGTGGGGCTGTCCGTAGAGAGGAGGCTTCTGAGAAGAGTGAGCTTGCAGGTATTTGGGGGAAGAACGTTCCACGCAGATGGAACAGCAAATGCAAAGGCCTTCTGATAGGAAGAAACTTGGCAAAGGAATCAAATGGAAAGGGGAAAATGGTAGGAGGTGAGGTCAGGGGCTTTGGGTTCAAGTGCTGAGGCAAATAGTGGTATTAATAACCGACATGGCCCAGGAGCAAGAATTGGGGTGCAGTGTGGGTCAGTTTTTCTCCCTGCATGTCGAGCTTGAGATGTCTCTGAGATGTCAACTTAAATATCAAACAGGACATGAAATAAATGAGTCAGAATTAGATAAATGGGTGGATGAGGGGGCGGGAGAAGGAGGCTGGGTC
The DNA here is from genome assembly GCA_011751065.1 of Lasiurus cinereus. Lineage (NCBI taxonomy): Eukaryota > Metazoa > Chordata > Mammalia > Chiroptera > Vespertilionidae > Lasiurus > Lasiurus cinereus. Next base: position 563,295 of record JAAGEH010000135.1, read on the forward strand.
TTAGGGCTGGAGATGTACCTTCCACCATCACAGGCTTACAGGTAGCATCTAAAGCTTGAGCCTGGATGAAGTCAGCTGGAGAGAGGAGAGAAAGGCCGCGGGACCAGAACCTGTGGTTTGCCAACATTTAAAGAGACTCAGGAAGGATTGCCAGCCTAGAGCTTCCGACACCAAGTGGCTGGGGTCCCGGGCAGAAACAGAAGTGCTAATTGTGGACATTTGCTGAGCACGTACTGCATGCAGGCTCCGTGCTAAGCTTCTTACATGCATGACCTCACTTAATCCCCACAATCTCCCTATTGCTACTATTGCTATTCCCATTTTACAGATGTGGACCCTGAAATTCAGAAGTTAGAAACACTAACAATGAACACTCACTTAGCACTTATTAAATGTCAGACACTATCCAAAGCATTATATTAACTCATTTAATCTTTACAACAACAATAGAGGTAAGCACCACTATTATTTCCTCTTGGCGGGTCAGGAAACAGAGGCTCAGAGGTTTAGTGACTGGCACTAGCCCACCCAGCAGGGTGCCAGGACTCTGGCACCTCAGCAAGGTCTTACCTGTTTTTGAAACTGTATGTCTACAGTCCTCAGGGTGTGCAGGGGCCGGAAGTATAAATCCACAGGTCTGCCTCTGTGTTTGAGCTCAGTCTACATGCCTAACACCAGGCTGTCCATCTGCCTGGTAGGCTGTGGTCAGACTGTGTGTCATTAAGTCGCAGCATCTAATTGACATCTGGAATGTGGACCTCTCTGAACTAAGTCAGATAGCACAGTGTGGTGAGGGGGTAGATCGTGTTTTCCAAGCTGACCGCAGGTCTACCTTCCTAAGGTGGAAGCTGAGCTCCATCCCTCGTCCAGGTGATCCCGCTTCCCAGGGGCCCAGTGTCAGTGTGTCTGGGGGACAGAGAGGAGGCATGGGGAGAAATGTTAAATACAGGCTTCAGAGAGCTCCCACTTTGGTTCTGAAGCAGATTCTCAGGCACAGAGAATCCCTCATTAACTGCCTGGTCCCCCTGGAAACACCCTTTCTGGGCATCTGGTGAGTTCATTTTCTCATTCTCCAAGACACACATAATGTTCTCTCCCTGAAGCACAAATTACCACCTGCAGATGGCCCTGTCCTTCTCCAAGGAGTAAGGATTACCCCCTCCATTCCCCTTTGTTAGAGTTTTGCTCTCCACAGAGCCAGAAATTCTAGAACAGGGGAAAGTGGAATGAGAGAGGGCCGTGGGAATTTGGGGGAATCGCTGGTCCTCTGAGGAGGCTACTTTCTGATCACAGGTCTGGAGTCCCACAGAAAAGTGAACCACGATGCAGCTTACATTATCCCACACAACAAACCTTGATTCTGCGGCCCCAAGTGAAAACAAAGAGCTGTGCTATGAGAAAGTCACGTTTGAGCTGAGAACTGAAGGATAGGTAGGAACTATTTTGGAGAAAGGGGAGGGGAGTGCTTCAGGAAAAGGAATAGCACATGCCAAGACCCTGAGACAGGAGGAACAAAGCACATTAGGAAATCTGGAAGGAAAAAATAGTGGCTGACACGTAGAAGAGACGTGAGCTGCATTTTGATGATTGGCGTGGCAGATGGGGCTTGGACTAGATAGGGCCTTGAAGGCCATATCATTGAGGATTGGTGTGTATGTGTGTGTGTGTGTGTGTGTGTGTGTGTGTGTGTAAATATGTGTGACATAAATTTTACCCTTTCACCACTCTTAAGTCTATAGCACAGTGGAATTAAGTACATTTTATATTGTTGTGTAACCATTATCACCATCCATCGCCAAACTTTTTCACCTTCCCCAGCTGAAACTCTGTACCCATTAACCAATAACTCCATTCTCCTCTCCCACAGCCCCTCACAAGCAATATTTTTTCTGTCTCTATGAATCTGATGACTCTCGGTACCTCATATGATTGGAATCGTATACTACTTGGTTCTTTTGTGGCTCGATCGCTTATCTTAGCATAAGAGCCTCAAAGTTCACCCAGACTGTAATATGTGTCAGAATGCCCGTCCTTTTTAAGGTTGAATGATATTCCATTGTATGTGTATACCACATTTTGTTTATCCATTCATCATTCCATGGACACTGAGTTGTGTCCACCTTTGTCTGTTGTGAATAGTGCTGCTATGAACATGGGCACATTGAGATCATATTTGATATGTATTGGTGTATGGAGGCTAGAGTGGATGAGGGGAGTGGAGAAGCCATGAGAAGGCTCTCAAGGAGGTCCAGAGTAGGCACGAGGACAGCCTAAATCTAGATGGCCACCAGGATGGAAAGAAGTGAATGGATTCAATATATTTTGGGGTAAAATTGCCAGAACTTGGTAAGGGGTGGAATGAGGGGCTGAGAGGAAGGAGGAAAAAAGCAGGAAAAACTGGCATTCTGAGCCCTACCTCCCCACAGCCCCTGTGTTCCATCACTCTTTTTCCTTTCCCCTTGTTCTCAGCCAAGTGCTAAGCTTTTGCTGTGTTTGGCTGTGTCTGGCAATAGGCTGAGGGTTCAGCACTGCTGAGGATGGGACTGAGGAAATAACCCCTGGGCTTAGTCCTGGGTCCACCGCTAACCCCCTGTGTGACCTTGGACAAGACACTTAGGCTCTCTGAGCCTCATTTCCCCATCTGGACAGGAATAGTAAGTCCCTAAGTCTTAAGGTTGTTCTGAAGATCAAATCAGACCATGTTTGTTACGTGTTAGAGGCAAGACCAGTGTGAGGCATATTGTCAGTCTTGGCCCCAGTAGGTGACCCTCACTATGGACAAAAGAGGTTGTGACGCCTGGGATAGAGCCTTTCTAGGGGAGTGTAGGTGGAAGCAGGGAGATGGCCTCCAGCGATGGGATCCTGTGACCTGGAGACCACACGGAGCTGAGAAGGCATTTGCCCTTCCCCGGGCAAATTCAGTGCCTCAACCTGGCCCCCAGCTCAGGCCCAGACCCCAGCTTTTGTCCCTAGAGATGCCCTGGGATTCAGGTCCAGGCCCACCGAGGGATGGAGGGATGGGCAGAGGTCTAGAGAGCAGTCAGGTTGACTTTATCTGCAGATGGCTGTAGGGAGTGAGGGGGGAGGAGCTGCCTGTGCTTTTTTTGTTGTTGTTGCCAGCTGACTGGTTTATTGGTAGGTGGCAGTGGCAGGAATTCAGAAGCTGGAATCCATTGATAGCTTCTGATATTTATGACCCCTGGTCTGAAATCTGGAGATCATAAAAATATTAACACCTGGGGTCCAAAGAGCACCCACTGCGTGCCAGGCTCATAACTTTTGAGGTAGTACTATCATTATCCCCATTTTATGGATAAGGCAACTGAGGCCTAGCTGGGTTAAATGACTTACCTACAGTCACATAGCTGTTAAGTCACTGGATCTGAGCCCAGCTGTATCTGGCTATAGGGCCCAGTTCTAATCACTGTACACACTGCCTCCCAGTTCTGTGGCTCACCCTTTTTCTAATCCTCACTCGAGGATATGTTTTTTGTTTTTGTTTTTGTTTTTTTAATATATTTTATTGATTTTTTTTTTACAGAGAGGAAGGGGGAAGGATAGAGCGTTAGAAACATCGATGAGAGAGAGACATCAATCAGCTGCCTCTTGCACGTCCCCCACTGGGGATGTGCCTGCAACCAAGGCACATGCCCTTGACCAGAATCGAACCTGGGACCCTCCAGTCCACAGACCGACGCTCTATCCACTGAGCAAAACTGGTTTTGGTGAGGATATGTTTTTGTTGATTTTTAGAGGTAGGGGGAGAGAGAGAAACATCTATATTAGAGAGGAACATCAATCTGTTACTTCCCATATGTGCCCAGACCAGGATCAAACCCACAACCTAGGAATATGCCCTGACCGGGAATCCATCCCAAAACCTCTTGGTGTATGGAACGATGTTCCAACCAACTGAGCCACCTGGTCAGACTGTGACTTTTTGTACCCCCATTTTCCAGGCCCTTTGAGGAGCATCGTCATGCCGTAGTCGGCTCTGGGGTGGAGAACCAGGGACCTCTACCCTCATCCTCTCTCTGTTACTAGCTTGCAGTGAGCTTGGGCAGGTTACCTTCTCTCTCTGGGCCTCAGTTCCCCCTTCTGTAAAATGAAAGGGCTGGAATGAAGGACTGTTAAGATCTCAGCTTGGAAATTCTACAATCTCCATTCTAGGGTGTAGCCTGTAGGACCTAGAATCAGTCACCTAAGCTTTCTGAGCCTCGACTCTTTTGTCTGTTAAATTGGGGGTGTGACACATACTTCTCTCACAAGGCTATTGTAAGGAATAAATGAGACAATACGTTTGAAGTGCTTACTTGGCCCAGCACCTACAACTTAATTAAATTAAGGAAATAGTTTCTCTGCCTTTGTTCTATTTATTGTAAAGGGTGAATTGCTTGACTTCCAAGATTATTGTCTTTGAACATGCCCGTCATGAATGATTTAATGTATGTACATCATCTCAAAATTACACACTCAGCTATTCATACATGCAACATCCCTTTACTTCAGAAATGTGCACACTCACATCTATAACACTTGCTTGTTCACGCACCTCCTCTGACACACTCATTTTTCTCCTTCTCTCCCACATATTTGCACATGCATGAGGGCACACACAGACCCTCTTTGCTCTCTGTCTCTCCTCCACAGCCCTGCTGGTCTACTGGACGCTAGCTTTTATCACCAAGACCATCAAGTTTGTCAAGTTCTACGACCACAACATCGGCTTCTCGCAGCTGCGGTTCTGCCTCACGGGGCTGCTGGTGATCCTCTATGGGATGCTGCTGCTCGTGGAGGTCAATGTCATCAGGGTGAGGGTAAGCAGGCCCCTCCTGGGCTGCCCCCCACCTGAGGACGCACCCGGGCTAGGGCAGGGCTTCTGACCGGTGTCCTGCTTCTTAGCCAAGTCCTGGAAGTCAGCTCATTTTAACTGCCTCAGGAAGGGGAGCTGAGGCCAGTGTCAGAAGTTTTGGGAGCAACATTCCACCTGGCCCAGCTGCCCAGAGAGAAGGAAGGTGACAGGAAGTGTTAGCAAGGTTATAGGATTCTGCGATTAATCCCTCAGACGGGAAATAAAAGCTTCAGGTGCTGCCTTCTCCAAGTTTGTTTGATTCTTTTTCAGGGGGAGGGGAGGGGTGATCCTTGTTTTTATTTTAATGTGTTCATATGTGATTGAGTCAAGGTGGTTGCATACATGTCTTTTGTTTTGTTGTCATTTTTGCTTGCCCCTTTTTCTCTCTAAGATTATCCCCTCTCCTATCCGCCCTTTCCCTCCCTTTCCTTTCCCAGGTAATGCAGATTAACAACACAGTCTGTGTCCTTCCATTCTTTGTTTTTATTAATATAATAGCATAAACTTCTATTTTTTCTCAACACACACATATACATATAGAGTATCCCAAAAAATGTATACACACTTTGAATAATTATTAATTCCAATGGGTTAAATCTGAAAAGAAAGAAACATCAAGAAAAAAAGTGTGTATACATTTTGGGGGAGTTCTCTCTCTCTCTCTCTCTCTCTCTCTCTCTCTCTCTCTGTCTCTCTCTCTCTCCACACACATACACACACACACACACAGTTTTAACTCTCAATATTTATTTTATAAATATGGGATTATATTGCAGTTTTCTGCAGCTTGCTTTTTTCATCCAACAGATATCTCTTAGGACTCCTTCCCAATGTAGTATGACTATTTTGTTTTCTTAATGGCTGCATAATATTCCATCATGTGGTTGAGCCATCATTTATCAGCCACTACCCTATTAATGGGCATTCACTTTGTTGCCAAGTTTTTGCCTCCACAAATAATAGTTTATTAAACTTACTATATATCTTTGTATTGCTGCTTTTATTTCTATGGGAGAGAGTCCAAGGAGTTGAGTTGCTGGTTCAAACACTCTGTGGTTTTTTTTTTAGATTTTAATCAATGTTGCAGATCACCTTCCAGAAAAGCTGTAATCTACCAGCAATAAATAAAAATCCACTTCTGTCCTCCAACCAGCAGTGGGGGCTACAGCCATTTCTCATTTGGGCCAGTCTGATGAGTGTGAAATGCTACTTCTATTTGCATTTCTCTGACTCCTCTGTTTTTAGTTGATTTGTAAGGTACAAGGGTTTTCTACATTCCCTACCACAACTGACCACCACAGCACCCCCTGTGATGCAAGTACCACCTCCTTTGTAGATGAGGAAGCAGTTTAGATAAGATTTGTCCAAAAATTTAGTAAGTGGAAGAAGCAGGATTTGATCCCAGCTCTGCATGGCTCCATGTTCTGGAAACCCTTCATGGTGATATCCTCCGATTTGTGGGGAAGACAACCTATGGGGAATGCCCAGCCAGGGCATTCAGAGAGCCTCAGTGAAGAGTCAGGAGGCCCTGGTGTTGGTAGCCAAAGGATTGGGTGTTCCTTTTCCTGGAAATAGGCAAGCGATGGTCCCATTTGTGAGAGGTCAAGGGCGGGATGTCATAACCCCAGATGTTTGCTACTGGGGCAAACTGGAGCGTGAGAAGTTGCACTTACCCATCCCCAGTGGCCTGTGTGCCCCACAGAGATACATCTTCTTCAAGACGCCGAGGGAGGTGAAGCCCCCCGAGGATCTGCAGGACCTAGGGGTGCGCTTCCTACAGCCATTCGTGAACCTGCTGTCCAAAGGCACGTATTGGTGGATGAACGCCTTCATCAAGACTGCCCACAAGAAGCCCATCGATCTCCGAGTTATTGGGAAGCTGCCCATCGCCATGAGGGCTCTGACCAACTACCGGCGGCTCCACGAGGCCTTCGACGCCCAGGTGGTCAGTGGGAGCATGGCCACACCATCCCTTCCCTGCCCTCTGGTTTAGAGTCACAGATGGGGACCTCAGAAAGCATCAGTCAAATCCCCAGTGGGACAGGTGGGGAAACTGAGGCCTGGGAGAGGAAGAGGTTTGCCCTAAGTCATACAGTGAGCCAGGGACAAGTCCAGGGCCCGGTGATTCATAGGGCAGTCTCAGCTGGAATGGACCTTATAGTTTAGGTCATCCGGTCTAACACCCTCATTTTCCAGATGGGGAAACAGGCTCTGAGAAGGGAAGTGACCCCACTGGATAATGTATGTCCTGTGCTCCCCATTCTGGAGCTCAATGATTAACACCCATTTTGGAGACAGGGCATTAGTGGCCTTACAATAACTATGAGTTGGGCCCGATAAAGATCTCCCCACATCACTGAGTAGGAAACTGAGCTCCTGGGAAAGACCATGACCTCCTCAGAGCTGACCCACAGCTGGCAGGTATCAGAGCCAGTCTTCCGACTCCCAGTTCAGTGCTTCTTCACGGCCTCTGCCCTGGCATGGCGGGGAAACACCGAGGAAGATGCACTGGCAGGCGATAGCGAGTGTGGCATGTGCCACTCCTCAATACAGTGCTATGCTCATCACATAGTTCCTGACAGCTGTGTGACCTTGACTGATACTCTGGCCTCAATTTCTCCATTTGACTATGTTGGCATTGATGGACCCACCCACCTATGCACTTGGTGTTTCCATGATTTCTTCTTGGGGTTCATCTGTCTGCAGCAGATGTAGCCACTGGGTTTCCCCAGGGAGCAGGAGCCAGGGGTTTCCCGGGATGCTGGGCCCTGCTGTGAATGGGTCCTCAGCCGCTCTGACCTGGCCCTGGTCTCTCTGAGCAGCGGAAGGACACACAGAGCCCACAGGGCGCCCGGGCCATCTGGCGGGCACTCTGCCATGCCTTCGGGAGACGCCTGGTCCTCAGCAGCACGTTCCGCATCTTGGCCGACCTACTGGGCTTCGCCGGACCCATGTGCATCTTTGGAATCGTGGACCATCTAGGGAAGGAGAACCATGTCTTCCAGCCCAAGGTAGGCCACCCAGGGGTGGAGCCGGGCACCCTTTGGAAAGTTTTCACTGGTGGGTGAGAATGTGCCAGAGGCTCATGTGTGTGAGCTGTGGCTGCCGTAGGGTAACTCCTCTCGCATGCACAGTATTGCTCCTCACTTGGCAATATCCCCCATCCAGAAGATGCTCTGTATCGGTCCACAGAGATGCCAGGAGGCGAGCGTGTGCCCCAAGAGGATTTCTGGTGCCCTCCTCTGCTCACCTTGCCTTCACCACCAGAATAGCTCTCCTGGTTACTTAGTCACTGAGGAAGTTGCAGGAAGTGTATTTGTGTGCTTAGTGTCAAGAGCTTTTATGACTTGTTGGCTTTTAGTTCATGTGATCTTAATAGACTCTCAGTACCTTTTCAGGGATCTGTCTTCCCCAGTTATATATATCCATAGCACTCGGGGTTCTGCAGAGGCACCTGGGGGGCTGCTGGTAGGGGAAGGAACATAGGAAATCACCATGCCTAGGGCTTTTTCTCCGCCTGATCAAAAGTTCATTCAGAGCTTCCCCAGTTTTATTTAATATGTTAGACTTTCCCATTGAATTCTTTTTTCTTTTTCTTTTTTTGTTTGTTTGTTTTGTTTTGTTAATCCTCACTTACCCCAAAATGGGCATTTTTCCATTGATTTTTAGAGACAGTGGAAGTGAGGTTCAGACACAGAGAGAGAAACGTCAGTGTGAGAGAGAGACTTGGATTGGTTGCCTCCCGCACTCTTGGGTCAAACTTGCAATGCTTCAATCCGCAGGGTGATGCTCTATCCATTGAGCCAAACTGGCTAGGGATAAATTTATTTTTTAAAGAGTTTCATGTCTTGAAAATATTTGAAACCCATTGGACTAGACGATATCCACTGGCCTTTCTAAGCTCTCAAGATGCTACAAACTGAAAGTTGTTGGACAAAAAGTCTTTCTGGATATTTATTTTCCCTGCTTGGTGCAATAGCATTGATCATGGCTGGGAGGTGGGATACTTAATTCTTTCACCTGTTTCTTTGCTGCCACTTAGGTTTGGATGGCCACAAGATGGAAAACTTCTCACCTCTAATTAGACTCAGTGTTTTATTTTCCCAGAAAGAACATCATTATAACCTTTTAACCACAAACAGTTCAAAAATGATGCAGAAAATGACTAAGTAGAGATCTTAGTAATTTATGACACTCCCTTGTGCAATGTTATTCATCTCGAGGACTCTAAAATCACAGTTAGCATTTAAGTCTCTGGAGGTTTATATTATTTTTTTCTTGAGCTATAATTAATCAGCCAAACACTTTGGGTCAGGAATATGAGACACTCCAAGTCTGTTTGTCTGATTTATTCAGCAAATATTTATTGAACCCTACTATGTGTCAGGCCTCGGTTAGGCTGTGAGTATATAGACAATGGTTATAAGGAGGACTGTTAACAATAATGACACCATTTATTGACTGCTTACTACATGCCTGGCTATGTGCAGGAGTGATCCCTGTATTATCCCATTTAATCCCTAAAACAACCCTTTAGGGTAAATATTTTTTATAACAGCTTTATTGAGAAACTAGAGGCCCAGTGCATGAAAATTCATGCACTGGAAGGGTGGGTGGTCCCTCAGCCCAGCTTGTCCCCCCTCACAGTCCATAAGGCATTAGGGCTGGGAGGCAACCCAGTGATCAAGGAAAGGTGACACCCCCATCACACCTCTAATGCTGCCACTGCCAACAGCACAAGACTCAGCTGGTCCTGGTTACCTGACTCTCAGGCAGCCCTGGGAGTCTGGGCAGTTGCCATCCAAGGTTGCCTGCACCTTCGGCCGGCTCTGAGTGGCTGGGCCACCACCATTGGCAGCTTGCCTGCACCTCAAGCTGGCCTGGGTGGCTAGGGGGCTGAAGGGACAGTGGGAAGCAGGTGCATGGAGCAGCCAGATCCACCTAGGGGTGGGCCTGGTCAAGCCACATGCCTGCCGCCCTGGCAAAGCTGAGGGGACTGAGTGCTGCCATTTTTGAGGGCATGGCAGTCAATTAGCATATTCCCTCCTTATTGGCTGTGGTGTGATGGTTGATTAGCATATTCCCTCTTTATTAGATAGGATAATTCACATACCACACAATTTATGCTATAGGTATTTTATCTCCATTTTACAGAGGAGTAATTTAATGCTTAGAGAGATTAAGTAACTTTTCCTGAGGCCCTCAACTAGTTTGTGACAGGATCCAGATTTGCACCAAAATCTCTTTCACTCCATAGTCTGGGCACTTACAATTATGAGGCCATTACCTCTGACTCCAAGAAATCTAAAGCAAATATATTAATACTAGAGGCCTGGTGCACAACGTCTGGGCACTGGGGCGGGGCAGGGTTCCTCAACCTGGCCTGCACCCTCTCACACCTCCCAGGATCCCTTAGGAGATGTCCGCCTGCCAGCTTAGGCAAGCTGAGCGGTGCTCCCCCTGTGTAAGCACAATGACCACCAGGGGGCAGCTCCTGCATTGAGTGTCTGCCCCCTGGTGGTCAGCGTGCATCATAGCAACCAGTTGTTCTGCTGTTTGGTCAATTTGCATATTGAGGTTTTATTATATAGGATTGTGTGTTAAATACTACTCTTAGGGGACAGGGAACTATGAGAAGATGGATCACTAACTCAGCCAGTAGTCTTGACAGTTTCATAGAGGAAGGGGTATTTGAATGGAGTCTTAACAGATGAATAGGAGTTGGTCAGGCTAAGGTGGGCACATTTCTTGTTTAATCACCAATGTGAGAATGCCTTTTGCTTCTTTAGATGTTGATGGCTTTTGAGGCTTACTCTGGCTTTTGAGCATCTGAACTTCATTGGTTCCAAAAGAGAGGGGAAGAGACTGTTTCTGTTGTCCACAGCAATGTCATCTTTTAGCTTAATTCTAGTCTGAAGTGACCCCAGAATATTCAACATTGGTAATCCTTTAGTAACATGGAGCCAGTTTTTAATATAGAAGGAAGTGGCATAGGCCAGAGCCCTTGTCTGCTTGTCCATATTGTCTCCTTCTTCCTGTGTTTCCCCAAAATCTTGTGGAATTCTCCTGAGGAGAGAGAGAGCTGTGAGGCAGGGTGTGCCAAAGCGATGGTGAGAATAGCACTGAGATGTCAGTTCTTCTGACACTAGCTTTGCCTTCTCTTTTCTCTTCACTTAAACACAAACCTGGGCTTCACTGCCCTCTCATTGGAATGCTCTTGTCCCAGTTACTCACCACCACCTAAGTCCCTGAGACCGGTGGCCCTGCCTCAGCAGCAGCAGGCCTTACACATTTCATATATGTTCCCTGTGGCCCAATTGCAGTTAGCAAATTACACACAGAGAGAAGGGAGTTGAAAGTAAATGTAGTCTCTACTGTCAGCAACAAGGAATCCTCAATCATGTGGTTGACCGGGACATGGCTTACTTCTCCTTTGGGCTTCTGGGCCCAGAAAATGAGGGAAAAGGGTCCTATATTGAGGTCATTTGGTTCATCCCCCTGCCTCCAGCAGTGCTAACCCAGAGAGACAGGTGCTATTCTGGTGTATATGTACCTGCAGAGAGGGAAGTTCTCTAGCTACACATTGCAATGTTTAACAGCCTCTCGGTGAGAAAGCCCTTCTTTCCGCTCAGCCCGTATCCACCTGCCTAAGTCTGCACAGCCAGGCACCAATGTTTACTTCACTATCAGTGGCTGCCCTGCCCTCTCTTCCCTGTCCAGGACACACAGTGAGCAAGAATCACACCGCCCTTGCATCCACAAGGACAAACATTTCTTATTTCTTCTTTAATGATTCCAAGTGTCCCATGGCCTGACAGATCTTTGATGCTTCTTGTCTCCCCCACCCCCCCACTGCCACTGGCCAGGAAAAGCTAGGACCCAAGCTGGGCACAGCCCATTATATATCTTTTGCCAGTGCCCTCTCCTGCCCAACCCCCACCCACAATCTGTCACCTGCCATGGATGCCACTGATCTGGCTAGAGGATGAGGACATTGGATTCAAAAGAACTGCTGGCATCTGAAACCTGCCAGCACTGCTCTAGGCTGTCAGCTGAACAGAGACACAGCCTGGGTATGGTCTCAGGGCCAAAGCTTTGAACGGCCTCTAAGTCTCAGAGGGAAAACATGTAGGTTTGTGACTATGTGTGTGCTTCTTTCTGAATGACTTCTCCTGGGAACTGATTATGTTTCTATCTGTGTGTCCTTGGTGTTGTCCCTGTGTCTGTTGTCATGTCTTTTTCTCTATGAGTCAGTCTCCCCATTTGAGTGCCCGTATGTGGGGCTATCCCTATGAATGACTTTGTGAACTTATATGCATTTCTGTGACTTTGTGAAGTTAATGTGTGACAGCTCCCATGCCTCTGGTCTGGCCTGAGCTGCCTTTCCTTCCTTCCTTCACCTCACTAACCCCTTCTCAGCTGTCAAAACCCAGCTCAGATGTCACCTCCACCAGGTAGCCTTCCTCTGGCTGAAGTAGATGGCCCTCCTCTGGGGTCCCATAACATACTATGCTTGCACCATCAAAGCACCCCCTCTCTCCTTCCTCAACTGGACCCTGAGTCTCTTAAGACAGGAATTTCATTGTCTGGTCTCTGTGTATTCAGCTCCCAGCTCCAGGCCTGATTCCCAGAAGGCACAGGAGGAATGTTCCAGAAGTTATTGTATTTTTTTAATTTAATAAATCTTTATTGTTCAGATTATTACATTTGTTCCTCATTCCCCCCCCGCTCATAGCTCCCCTCTACCCAGCTCCCACCCTTCCCTCTGCCCTTACCTCCCCCTGCATTGTTCTCATCCATAGGTGCATGATTTTTGTCCAGTCTCTCCCTGCACCTCCTTCACCCCTTTCCCCCTGAGAGTTGTCAGTATACTCTCTTTCTATGACCCTGATTTTATTATATTCACCAGTTTATTCTGTTCATCATTTTTATTCACTTGATTTTTTAGATTCACTTGTTGATAGATATGTATTTGTTCATAATTTTTACCTTTACTTTTTTCTTCTTCTTCCTCTTCTTAAAGAGTATCTTTCAGCATTTCATATAATACTGGTTTGACAGTGATGAACTCCTTTAGTTTTTTTCTTATCTGTGAAGCTCTTTATCTGACCTTCAATTCTGTATGTTAGCTTTGCTGGATAGAGTAATCTTGGTTGTAGGTTCTTGCTAGTCATCACTTTGAATATTTTCTACCACTCCCTCTGGCCTGCATAGTTTCTGTTGAGAAATCAGCTGACAATTATATGGGTGCTTTCTTGTAGGTAATTGACTGTTTTACTCTTGCTGCTTTAAATATTCTCTCTTTGTTTTTTGCTCTTGGTATTTTAATTATGGTGTATCTTGGTGTGGTCCTCTTTGGATTCCTTTTGTTTCGGGTTTTCTGCACTTCCTGGACTTGTAAGTCTATTTTTTTCACCAGGTAGAGGAAGTTTTCAGTCATTATTTCTTCAAATAGGTTTTCAGTATCTTGCTCTCTCTCTTCTTCTGGCACCCCCATAATTTTGATGTTGGTACACCTAGATGTTGGTATACTATCTTCATTTTTTTTTTCTTTTTGTTTTTCCAGTTGAGTGTTTTCTGCTCCTTTATATTTCAAATCTTTGACTTGATTCTTGCATTCCTCTAGTCTGCTGTTAGGTCTCTGTATAATATTTTTTATATCAGTCAATGTATGTTTAATTTCTAGTTGGTCCTTTTCCATCTGTAGTTGGTCCTTTTTCATCTCCTCTTGAATCTTGTTAAATTTATCCATCTTTTCTAGGAAATTCTTGAAAAATCTTATAACCATGATTTTGAAATCTATATCCAATTGTTTGTTTTCCTCCATTTATTTTGTTTGTGATCTGTTCCTTTGTCTCTGCATTTTTGCTGCTTCCCTGAGTTGGTAGAGTAGCTTTGTGTGGTAGGTGTCCTATATGGCCTAGTAGCTCTGCCTCCCCAGTTACCTGAGGTGGACTCTCTTGATGTACCCCTTTGTGGACTGTGTGTACAGCCTTGTTGTAGTTAAGTCTTGATTGTTGTTGTATCACTGGGGGGATTGACCTCCAAGCCAATTGATTGTGAGGATCAGCTGTGTCTACCCCCAAAGAATTTCTGTGCTGGAGTCAGCCTTATGATACAAAACTTGCAAAATTGCAAAAGCCTCTGTGTTCAGCTTGGATGGGGTTGAGTCTCAGGGCTGAGCAGACAGCCTTGGCTTCCAGTCAGCCCTGCCCTATGCAGCCCCTGGGGCTCAGTATCCCTCAGTAATCGCTGCAACCCTCTCTGTGCATGCATGCTTGCGCCTCCAGACTTCTGACTTTCCAGTTCCCATGCACTCCAGTGACCCATATGAGTCTGGGTCCCCAGGGTCTCGCCTGAAACTGGGATTCAGTGCATTTCAGAGCAGTTGGGAAGTTCTGTCTCCCTCCCGCTAGAGAAAGCCAGCAGCACAATCAGCAGTCAGTCCTCTCTGCATGCACTTTCGCACACCTCCAGACCTCTACCTTTAGCAGCTCTTCTAAGTTTCCATGTGCTCCTCCCTTTTCACAACAGTGCAGACTCCCCTCCCCCGCCATGAGTCTCACCCAGAGCTGGGGTTCAGTGCAGTTGGATCTGGGGTTCAGTGCAGTCAGGAGTTTCTGTATCCTTCCCACAAGAGAAAGACAGCTAGGCCCTCTGCTGCCTGTCCTCTCCATGCACATGTCTCTGTACCTAAGCTTTTTGCAGCTTCTCTGAGTCTCTGTGAGCCCCTCTCTTTCCTTCTAGTTGTAAAATGTCTACTCAGCCAGCTTTCCTGTGGTTCTGGATGGTGTCTGTTCTATCTTTTAGCTGTAGTTTTTTTTTTTTTATTTTGTGAATATACATTTCATTGTAAGCAAGATAATCTGGCTAATTTTATCCAGAAGCATAAACAAATATGTCACATTAAAATAGAGTTCTATGACATGCATATATGGGTTTTATATTGTGACATGAGGCTTCACGTCCTTGAATATCAGGATTAATGAAACCCTGGAAGAGACAAAACAATGCCAGGTTAACTCACACTGTCCTCTGGCTTTCCCTTGGCTGGGTCTTAAATATTCTGCTCTAAGCTTCATTTTTGGTCCAAAGCCTTTGGACAGCATCAGTTTGTGGCTCCCTTGTTGCATGGTCTCTTTGGTATTCTTGGCTTAGCTGTAGTTTTGAAATTGTTGTGCAAGGCAGCAGTTTAGGTGTTTACCTATGCTGCCATCTTGGTTTCTCCGAAGTTATTGTATATTGATTTAGTACTTGCACTTACTAAATTTTTTAAAATATATTTTATTGATTTTTTACAGAGAGGAAGGGAGAGGGATAGAGAGCTAGAAACATTGATGAGAGAGAGACATCAACCAGCTGCCTCCTGCACATCCCCTACTGGGGATGTGCCCGTAACCAAGGTACATACCCTTGACCGGAATCGAACCCGGGACCTTTCAGTCTGCGGCCGACACTCTATCCACTGAACCAAACTGGTTTCGGCAGCACTTACTAAATTTTTTAATCTTCATTGCTATGTTGAATCCTCCCAACAATGTTCTAAAGTAGAAACCTTTCATGGCCTCATTTACAGGTGAGGAAACTGAGGCTCTGAGAAGTTGAGGAACTTACTTAGGACCACATGGCTAGTATGTAATGTGTCAAAACTCTAACTCAGATATATCTGCCTCAAAGTCCATGCTCTAAACCAGCATGTCCAGTGGTTGTGGGCAGATTGTGGCTATGTTGGTATGTGAATAGTCAAAGACAGTTCTCATTGCTTTTACCCATAGCCACCCCAGGATAGGACCTATGGGCAGTTCACCTTTTGGATCCTGCCAAAATCAGAAGCAAGAGCTCAAGTGAATCCTCCCTTCGAGCTCCAGAGAACAAGGGGAGGGAGCCTTTCCAGTCAAACCTCTGGCCAGGCAGGGGCCCTGGGGTCATCACTGTAGAGTCATGAGTCCTGGGCTCTAATCCTACCTGGTGCTACAAACTCTCCTTGTGCTCTTCATCACTCACGTGCTACAGCCCTCATTGGCTCAACTGCAAAATGGGGAAAAGTGTAATAACTTCTATAGAAATTAGATGAGGGGTGAAGATCATATGCATTGATTAATTTTTAAGTGTTTATTGAGCACTATTGGGGAAATCCCTGGAAACAAACGTAATTTCTTCTCTGAGAGTTTGTGGAAATGTTAGATGAGGGCATCTGACCTTACAAAGCATTTATCTCCCACCAAATGTTAAGTTGTAAGTCCTTAGCCTTTTCTGTCCTGCCATGATGCTTTCAGAGCACTGGACAATGGCCACACCCATGCACAGCCTCCCAGGGCCCTCCGGTCACTAGATTTCATCAGGACCTGCCTTCTGTGGACAGTACCCCAGGCCTCTTTGGCTAACCTAGTACCCACTTCTTAATCAAAACGTTGTTTTTTCTAGACTTCATCCTTGTTAAACTGTCTCTTTGAAGGGAGATGAAATAATGACCTCAGGCCTGAAGGGAAATTTTTATTTTAACAGGTCACAAAATTCTTGACCCAAAGAAATACAGTTTCTGACTCTAGAATGGGTTTCATTACCTTGTAAAAAAAAGAAATATATATATATATTTGCACACACACACACACAAATATTAAATAAGTGCCTTTAACCAATACTTCCCAGAGCCTAACCAACATCTATGACCCATTTAGTTGTCCGCCCTCATTCTCCACCCGGGTGTTTTCTGGTCATTGTGGCACAGCACATGCGTAGCATTCTGGGCTGCTCAAGAGCTTTCATGATGATCCGTGTTCTTGGCTGCATAGCATTCCCATTAGCATCATAACATACCTGGCAGTCTAGAAATTTAAGGGACTTTTGCACTGTCCCCCTGATCTAATTTTTGGATAGACATTTTTGCACCTACAGCCATTTTCTTACATTAAATTAAGTCCTTTGGAATGAATTCCCATGAGGTGCTTTCTTGTTTTAAAATAATGGACTCCATTCTCCAGGGTCTCTGCAGAGAATTCCCTGCATGCCTTCATTTTTCACTCAGAACCAGCCAAATGAGCATGTTTCTCTCTCACACCGGTCACAGCTTGACAATGACGATAAAAGACTTAAGGTCAAAGGCTAGATGGCCTAAGCATCAGGTCTGGGGTGGTGTTTTTGTCATCACACAGGTTCATGTTCACCTATTCTCCTTTACAGCATGTGACCTGGGACCCGTGCTGCAGCTCCATTTCCTCGTGTACAAAATTGGGCTAATAGTGCTACCCTTTCATTGGGGTTTTATGGGGATTGAACTCTGCACCTGATAAATAGTGTGTCCTGCCTCTTGTTCCCCGGTAAGGTCAGGTTTATCCCCCACCCTGCAGCCTAATTTTAAGATCCATTGGGTACTTCCTGCCCACCCCCACCCATTGCTTTCTCGCTTCTCCCTCTAGTATTTTGACAAATGAGAAACAGAGTCCAGGGTTTCGGGTCTCAGTGGGCTTTCCTCTAAGAGTGCTGCGTGAATCCCTCCGTGATCTCCCAGTGTCTGCTTCCTGCTGTCCCCAAAAGATAGAGAGCCCCCTGTCCCACAGAGCAAGGGAGAAACAGCTGTAAACAGTGAGGGTTCCTTTAGAGAGTCCTGTGGAGCCCAAAGGCAGTATCTTTCCTACCGTCAGGAAACCCTTCCGACTCCAGGGAAAGGACTCCCCTCAGAGGCCTGCCCCTTTCAGCCTGACCAGTCAGGGACACGCCTCAGCCCCTTCCCATCACTTCGTTCCCAGGACTCTTTCCCCTGCGGCAGCTCCCACACCCTTCCACAGAGCTTGCAGAGTTCAGGGAAGATCCTCTGTCTTCATGGAAATATTGATGTGGCTCTGCTGGGGAGCAATGAACTTAGCTAAGATCAAAATTTTCCTGGGAGCTCTTAATGCTGAATTTGGAAGCAGACATACTGCTCTTCCTTGGAATCTTTAGCCACAAAGTCAAAAAGTTTGAGGTTGTTTTTTGTTTGTTTGTTTGTTTGTTTGTTTCACTGCTTATCTTGCTGGAGAGTGCAGCAAGATAATCCTAAATTGAAAAGGAGTTCCTGGGAGCCCAAGAGGCCAGGAGAGAAGCGGGGTGGGGGGCAGGGGGAGGCGAAGGGCTTGGGCCTGAAATCTTTTCAGTCTAAGATAGGCGATGTGTTCCCACCTGTCGCCTGGGAGCACCGCCATGCCATGTTTTTCGCTGGTCTTTCCTCCCAGAAATTACCACAGAACAGGCTGCTGGTGAGTGTGGGACAAGGCCTCCCTCATTCCATTTTTGTAGCAAAGAACACACATCGTGGGATTTGTTCTAGCCGTTCTGGTTTTGGCTGCTCTGTGATTCGCTCTATTTATTCTTGCTCCATTCAGAGTGAGCTCCCCTGGGCCTGGTGGCCGCAACACTGCAAGTCATATTTATGGGCGTAAGGTTAGAACTGGGCCACATTCTGTTCCCCTAAGCAAAATGCTGAAGAGGGTATACCTCCTTGTAGTGAGAAGGATGCTTAGTGGGATTCATCGGCCTGATTTTTCATGCATAAACAATTGCACATGGCTTTGCAAGCAGGGAGGGTCTTATAATAACAGCCATTGTGGCCCAGTAACAGGTACTGATGGTGGTCTTTTTGCCAGCAATGACAGCCACCTCTGCACTTCTCTTTCCAACAGACACAATTTCTCGGGGTTTACTTTGTCTCATCCCAAGAGTTTCTTGCTAATGCCTATGTCCTGGCTGTGCTTCTGTTCCTGGCCCTCCTGCTGCAAAGGACATTTCTGCAAGCATCCTACTACGTTGCCATTGAAACTGGAATTAACTTGCGAGGAGCAATACAGGTACTTGGCTGATTATTTTTTCACTTCATAGTAAGAGCCACATAATTTGTCCTCATGGGCCCTCAAGAATAATTTCTGCTGGAATTTTTTTGTGTGTGTGTGGCTCTTTTAACTGTGTTTTGAAATAATGACCATTGACAATGCAGTGTGGGATAGTGGGAAATGCCTTGGTCTGGACTTAGGAAATGTTGTAGTTCTGCCTTGGACTTGACCCCTAATGTCAACTGCTCAGCCTTGGGCCTCCGTGTTTTTCAGCCTTGAATGGGACTGACATCCCTGATCCATCACAGCACTCTTTCCCTCGGAATGCAAATGCAGCCTCGGAATCCTCTCTAGGTACCATTCCAGAGTTCCACCACACAGTCTTCTCTGGGTGCAAAACAGAAAACTGTTTGACATACCAGGATGAGGGAGTCTCTAAGATCTATTGGAGAGCTTAAGTTTTTGGTCATCAGAGAGACTTATCTGGTCTGATAGGTCCCTTGGGTCTAGCTTCTTGCTGCTGCCTTCTGTGGAATTCTTCTCAGAGTCATTGGAAGGATGATCAAAGTCAGGGCGGATGCAGGGCCCTTGGGGCAAGCTAGTGACGAGAGCTGTCTAAGCCTCAGTGTTTTTATTAGAATTTTGGCTCAGCAGTTGGAATGAAGAGACCCAGTACCATAGCTGTTTCCATAGGATGGAAGTTTCTTTTTCACAGTCCAGGCTGTGAAGTAGCTATACAGTATCAGAAACCTTATTTCTTTCTGTGATGTTGCTCTGTCAAGGCTTCTCACAATTACTTTCATCTTGTGGTTTTAAAGGACTTTTGAAATTGCCACATGTCTATATTTAACCCAGCAGAAGAAAGATGGAACAATAGGGGGAATGTTGCCTTCCTTTAAAATCACAGGGTGGAAGTTGCACGTATTCTCTTTCCTTTCTTAAGAAATTGCCCACACGGCCACCCATAAGGCTAAAAAGTAGGGTCTTTCTTCTTGTTATAATTCTCCTAGAAATTCTTCTGGTGAAAAGAAAAGAATGGATATGGGGGAGTGGGGGAAGACAACTACAGATTCTGCCATACCCGGCCATTCCCATGAAGTCAGTACAACACTAGGAAGTTGTGATTAAACCCCAAAGCCACATCATTCTTCAGAAATGAGCCTCGGAGTCATTAACATTGGCTGGTCCTCTGGGAGCCGGAACCAGAGGCTGTGTAGGAGAGGACCTGGAAGGGAAAAGGCATAGCCTGGGTTGGGGACAGTGTCAGGGACCAAACTCTGGTTATCTAGGTGTATAGTCCATGTGTATGGTACCCCTGGAATTGTGCAATGCACAACCGGAGTGGCCGCCATGACATCGCTGCCCATCCCCAGTGGTTTTTCATGGAGGAAGCAGAGCCATTTCCAGGAATGTCATCATATGAGAATGGTAGAAAGACTCCAGGAAAATCCAAGACCCTCTAAGACTCATAGGGGCTCAGAGCTGGCAGGAACCAGCTATTGCTCAGTTCGGAAAACCATTCTGAAAATCCCAGCCTCTGCTCACACCCCTCCAGTGACCAACAGACCTGCACCACCACAAACAACAGCCAGTTTGCAATCAAACAGTTTTGTAATTAAATCGGCTTTCTATTTGTATGTCATCATTCACACTCTGGCCCAGAATTTTCCAATTACACCAAAAGAGGTAAAATGGTTTTTTTACTGTGTTAGCGTATAATTGTTTTTTATCAAACTATCTGAATCTTTTGCATTAATAAGAGAGATTGATTCAGGTATCAGAAAAAGAAAATGCTAGCATTAATTATGGAAACAAATGAGATAAAAACTTATTTCTTTCAGAAATTTACAGAAAATTATAGACAAGAGTCTGTGTCTTCATGAATTTGAGAGTAATCCCATTTCTTGCATGAAAAGTTATTAAGCAAAATTCCTGGGTTATATATAATTTTTTGGCATACTAGCTATCTGTCAGTTGTGTGTTTCTATGATCTTAGTCTTGACTTAATAATGTTTTTTTCAATAGATTAGACTATGTTTCTACGTCACTGAAACTAGATTTATTATTCTTTAAAGACCAATTTCATATAACCTAGGATGTACATAGACTTGTCCAAAAATGCCATTGCCCTCATTTTAAACCTTACCCGTGGTGTAAATAAACTCACCAAAAAGACATAGAATAGGTTTATGCTTTAAGCATGCCCGACCCACAGAAAATCCTGGGTTTACACATATAATGAATCAAGGCCCGGGAATGCACCTTACAACAGAACGCACAATCGGATTTCATTGTGAACAGGCATCCCTAGGATATTTAAGACAGAAATGCATTTTTCCTTTTTTCAAGAGCACATGGCCTGGAAATTGCCATCCTTCTGGGAGGCACAATCACTCTGCATGTATGGCTTTTAGGTTCACAGCTCACGGAGAGCCATTATTATGGCTGTTCCCATCTGCCTGGAGGGGGGCAGAGCCAGGTCCGCAGGGTGGCTGGCCTCCGGGATGGGGCTGGGGCTCATCCACACTCATACATTGTGTCTCACATAAGTCCATCCCAGGCTGAGCACTTGTGTCAAGGCTCCATGAAGACAGGACTTGGCCCCGGAGCACATCCCGACCCCAGTTGGAAATGGCCCATTAAAACAGACGGCTGCCCCACTTTGTCATGTTTATGGCTCTGAAGTATGCTCTCTGCTGGCCTCTGGTAAATCAAGAATTCAACTAGACACGAAAATCTGCTTTTAAGATTTAAGAGCTCATTAAGTCCTGTCCCCAAGGGAGAGGTTTTGCTTGCTGGGAAAGGAGCCTATCCTGCTGGTATGGGTTCCTCGTTTGCACGCTGCCTCTCGGGTTTGTGTGATTGGTCCTCAAAGCCCTATGCCTCTCTGAGCCTCAAGTACCTCATTGGTAAAGAGGGGACAGTAATGCAGGGCCCCCTTACAGAGCTGCCCTGTGCTCCGTAGGGCGAATGTCTGAGAAGCCCCTGGCACGTTATAGATGTGTGGCATCTGGGGTGGTGATTAGAATGATGATGACAAATGTGAGCATTGCTGCTCTCATTTCTAGACCAAGATTTACAATAAAATCATGCACCTGTCCACCTCCAACCTATCCATGGGGGAGCTGACTGCCGGGCAGATCTGTAACCTGGTTGCCATCGACACCAACCAGCTCATGTGGTTTTTCTTCTTGTGCCCAAACCTCTGGGCTATGCCAGTACAGGTAAGTGATGTGTGCTTTGGTGGGGAGTGGGAGAAGGGGCATAAAACCAGAATCTGCTGCTATGTGCTCAGTGACTAAGAGTTCACCATCTTTCTTTCCATGTTTGCCTGTACCTTCCACCCTGCATCTCTGGATCTATACTGTCTCACCCTCTGCAAGCATCTAGCCATTTCTCTGGATGGCCAGAGAAGGTAGTATCATTAAAACTTTTTCAATGCAGTTTAAACCTTAAAATCTTTTTTTTAAAACTATAGATTAATCATATATGGAACACTTGCAGACATTAAAAATTATGTTGTAGCAAAGGGCTTAATTTCAATGAAAAGTGTTCTGATATATTTTAAGCAAAACAAGTAAATTACAAAATGGTATATGCAATACCCTCCCTACTAAACTGGAACACATGTGTGTATGCATTTGCACAGATTCACACAGAAAAAAACACTGGAAGGTCACATGGTGGGTGTGCATGTGGTTTCTATTTTCTCATGCACTTCTAAATTCTCCAATAAGCATGTGTCATTTTTGAACACCAAAACCATGATTGTTTTTAAAACCAAACACCCTTAGAGATTGGCTGTGAAGGAGGTGAGAAGGAGATATAATTCACCCATTTAATGTGTACAACGTGATGGATTTTAGCATAGTTGCATGATCATATCACAATTTTACAAAAATTTCATCACCCCATAAAGAAACCCATGCCCTAACCAGTTTGACTCAGTGGATAGAGCATTAGCCTGCAGACTGAAGGGTCCCAGGTTTGATTCCGGTCAAGGGCATGTACCTTGGTTGCGGGCACATCCCCAGTAGGAGGTGTGCAGGAGGCAGCTGATTGATGTTTCCCTCTCATCGATGTTTTTAACTCTCTATCCTTCTCCCTTCCCCTGTGTAAAAAATCAATAAAATATATATTTTTAAAAAGAAACCCATACCCATTGGCAGTGACGCCTCCTCCCCACTCCAGCCTTAGGCAACCACTAGTCTACATGTATTTTTTAAAATCTAATGAAACCTTCTTTCAGAAAAACAAATGGGTGTTCACGCATTTTGTCTACAATTTCAGGAGCTCGATGGGCCCCTGAAGCTTACGGACACCTTGGTAATGAACTCGGCCATAGTGAGGAACCTCTGTGTTTCCCCATCCCATCCCTGGGCATCAGAGGCCCAAAGCCCAGGGGCTTACCCTAGGCCACACAGGGAGCTGGTAGCCTCTGGTCTATACAAAACAGGCACCACACCCAAGCATCCTACATTGAAAATGTCCTCCAGAATAAGCCCTGAATTCAGAGGTGCCTGTTTTTGACAGCAGCACCACACCCAAGCATCGCCTTTCTGTGGTCCCCTGGTGACAGGGTTCCATAGGGCCCGTGTGTTTGTTTGTTTTTAATAAGGGGCATCAGCCACCTTGTATTGATCTACAACTGGGTGCCGGGCACTATTCTAGGTGCTTATCACATATTTTCACTTAATCTTCACAACAGTCCTGCTAAGTGGACATTAAAATCATTGTTACAAAAATGAAGAAGCTGAGACACAGAGAGGTTAAGTAACTTGCCCAAGATTGCACAGCCAGCAAGTGCTGAGATCTCCCCACTACTACCCTAGATTGCTTTTCTAATTTGTGAACAGGAGCTAAAATAGCCCCTTCCATTTCCCGCCGGCCCCCCCCCCGACACACACACACTTGCTTTGCAAATTCAGAATCCCTGGTTTTTGGTATGTTCCCCTGTGGGGTTCACTCAGGCCCCTGGAGGAGAGAGGAGTGGCCAGAGGAGTCTGAGGAGCAGGAGGAAGGCCAGGTGGAGTGTGAGGAGGAGCTTTGCAGCAGCAGATATTGCCTCCCCGGCAGCTGCCAGCACCTGGAGGCGGTGGGGCTGCAGGCACTGACCCCCAGCTGGTGCACTGAGGGTGACTCTGGGAACTTCCTTGGAGTCTGGCTCTACCCAAGCTGCTGAACAACGCCCTGATAACTTCCCTATGCGGACGGTTCATGAAAGGACTGGACCAGGGATAATTTTCCCCGAGGGAGATGGCAGCGGGACCCAGCAGGAGCTGGAGGTTCTTTGTCTCCTAATGAGCTCCTCTGCCCATCCGTGCCAGCATTAATTTAACCTCAGCTAAACACCGGGAGGCAGGTGGTGGAGGGTCGCTTACCAGTCCTGAACATCTGCTAATGCAGGAAGCGTTCTGTGATTAATGGACATCACAGAGCCGCCCGCCCACTCCTCTGTCCTTGAGGTGGTGCGAGGGGCTTAGCACCAATTTGGCGCAGGGCTCAGGGAGGGCATGGCCAGCCCAACAGACTTCTTTATTTTCAATGTAGGAGGGCAGCACAGCTGTTCCTCCAGAATAAGCCCGGAATTCGGAGGTGCCTGTTTTTGAAGGCAACCTGAGAAACTGTCATCCTGATGCTTTGGGGACTGGATGCTAAGAGGAACTTACACTTCTCATAAATATTCAGAAGCAGGCGGTCATTTACATAAAGCTAGAAACAGAACGGATCTTCTTTTTAGAGACTATCTTGGAGATCCACTAAAAAAACTGAAGATGTCAGGAGCATAAGAAGGAAAAGTAAACTCTCGGATCCTGGGCTGGTTTTGTCTGGCATGGAGGCGGCTACGGTGCCCCTTTGCTCCTCTGTCACTCTTTCCTGATGAGAGTGAAACGTCAGCCTCCATAACCAGCACAAAACAGAGGGAGCTGTCACACCCGCTGTGCCACCTCGGCTCTGAGACCTCCATCTGGGAAACAGACTTGGGGACAGATACTGCCTCAGCCAGCCTTGCAGTCAGTTCCCAGCCCAGACACTCTCTGCTGTGTGAGCCCATCATGTTAACTCCTCCTGATACTGCTCTGTCACCCGTTTTCCTCTGCCCTGACCCCCAATATCATTTGGAAACCTGGGCACCCAGGCTGTACCACTTTAGGGGACTGGAGAGGAGGGGATTTTGTCAACACCCCCCTGGCCAGGCAATCACCAGGTCAAAGGGAACTCATTCCCATGATCCTTTCTCAGATCATCGTGGGTGTGATTCTCCTTTACTACATCCTCGGAGTCAGTGCCTTAATTGGGGCAGCTGTCATCATTCTGCTGGCCCCCGTCCAGTACTTCGTGGCCACCAAGCTTTCCCAGGCCCAGCGGAGCACCCTGGTGAGTGTCCATCCTTCCTCCAGATGCCACCAAATAACAAACACACATGCGTGTGCACACACACACACACACACACACACGCACACTATCATTGGCCTCCAGCAGGTCACTTTACCTGTTGGCTTCACCTACCCTGTTTCCCCGAAAATAAGACAGTGTCTTATATTAATTTTTGCTCCCAAAGATGCGCTAGGTCTTATTTTCAGGGGATGTCTTATTTTTCCATGAAGAAGAATACAGTACACATTTTTTGTTGAACAAAAAAAAAAAAAAAGGAAATGTACGGTATTACCTGTATACGGTACGGTAGTAGTTGTCATCACAAACCAGCTCACTGATTGGCCGCAGCGCAGCCAGAGCTGTTCAGGCAGTGCGAGGTCTCTTTAAATCAGGAGTCAGACGCCTTACAGTAGCTTTGGGGGCCTTATATTCTGGGGAGGTCTTATGTTCGAAGGAGGCCTTATTATCAGGGAGGTCTTATTTTCAGGGGAGGTGCCTTATATTACAGCGAGAGGCAAAACTGGAAGTAGGTCTTATTTTCGAGGGATGTCTTACTTTCGGGGAAACGGTATTGCTTGGTCCGTGGGATGGGATTAATGAAGAAGGCAGGAGCTGGGCATTGTCTGTGAAATGGTGAGGACTTTGGCTCGGTTCCTTCCTCTTGAGTGGGACGGGGACAGAAGAAGCCCTTTTCTGACTTGGTGCCCCTGGCAGGAGTATTCTAACGAGAGGCTGAAGCAGACCAACGAGATGCTCCGTGGCATCAAGCTGCTCAAGCTGTACGCCTGGGAGAACATCTTCCGCACCCGGGTGGAGATGACCCGCAGGAAGGAGATGACGAGTCTCAGGGCCTTCGCCATCTATACCTCCATCTCCAGTGAGTCCCCCCAGCCAGCCAGCCCTGTGTGCTGCTGGGACAGGGTCTCAGGGCGTGGGGGAGGGGGGTGGCAGAGCAGGAGGCTTTGAGGTCATCCAATCCAGCTGAGCCTCACACTGATTCGTGCAGCAGAGCCCCCAGAAATCACAGTGTTCTTCGGTCATTTATTCAGAAAACGTATTGAGAGCCTGCTGTGCGGGAGCACGGTGCTGGCCCTCAAGATACAGGATGAGAAAGAGAGATATGCTACTGAACTAATGTGTTCCTGAGAGGCAGCAGTGGAGGGATAAATAACAGTCTGAGTTCTCCTAAGTGTGAGAACTCCTTTCAATAAGTCAGACTGAGCTGCCACTGCCTGGGGAAGCAACAGGAAACCTCCATTTATCTGGGGCTCTGAGGAGGAGAATCGTTTTCTTTAAACAACAGGAGCTCGAGTTTGAGGTCCTCACAGGTGTATCCACACTAACTGAATTTACATTAACCAACTGTTTTGGGAACTCCAACCCCAGAAATAGAGGGCGGTGGGGGGGGGAGGTGAGACCAAAACTGGTAAAACTCCTAGGGTCCCAGCAGACCCACATAATAAAACCACTTTCCCGAGAACATGGGGCTCCTGTGGGGAACATTCCTGTTGAACAATGAGCTAATAATAAAGAAATAAAAATTCTCCAGAGAAAATAAATGCATCCCCAGAGTGAATCAGCAAATGCAAAAAAATAGAATCACTCCCTCAATAGCTGTAGATGTCAGAATAGTCTAAAGAGATCATAAAATAAGTGTTTATAAAATAAGTAAAGAGCTAAAAAAGACATAAAACCTACAGGGCAGAACAGGAAAATATCGGGGGAGAAAGCAAACCAAAAGAACTTGTAGAAATTAAAAATTTAGTTACTCAGATTACTTTGATGGATAACAGTTCCCAGTCAGAGTCAGGATGTATGAGAGCAGGTGACCAATGGAGTCTTGGCTGAAGTTTATCTCAGTTGGTCCAATGGCTCAATGGGGGGGAAAAATTGAAAAAATAAAAAAATAAAATAAAAGCACCTTAGTGTACAGGTTAAATGAAATAACATAGCTAAAGAGAGAATTTGTGAATTGGAAGATAGATCTATAGAAATTATCCAGAATGTGGCAAGGGAGGTAAACAGTTTTCTGAGGTCACACTCCTGAGGTTAATAGTATGACTCAGACTAGATCCTCTGGAGTCTCCAGCTCCCAGCCTTGAACTATTTCCATGCAGAGCTGGGGAACTATGGGCGGACAAGACTTAGGACACAATGGGGCACTGTTTTCAGGTTATTTTCTCTTACTCAGGCAGGGACCCTTGTCTAGTCAACAGTGGCCAGGCCATCCACCATACACAGCACAGGCATGGCATCTTTCTGCAGAAAGTCCTGCTAGGATCTGAGCTTTTCAAACTGGAGCTGTGAGCAGGGCGGGCAGCCATTGCTTCCTAGATGCCTCACCCCTTTACCCTCATTCCTGACTCTGTGGCCTCTGACCCTCAGGCTGAGCACTCCACAGGACAGCAGATATTGGGGAGGACCTAGAGAGCTCAGAAATCAGTGTCCACAGACCCAGGCCTTCTTCATCCTTCTCTCTGCCAGCTCAGCCTGCCCCTGGGTCTGGTCGTGTTAACAGAAACTGTGTGTACAGCCTCCTGAACTATAGACACCTGAGAACAGGGGCTTTCCTCTGTGGAACAGCTGCTGAGGTAGAAAATGGCTTCCCCCATCAGCCAGGTGACTTTCTCTCCCAGCAACAACACAGCAGGGTGAGGTAGGGCATGCTCAGCAAGAATACTGAGATGCTGGCAGAAAAGTAGGGGGCAGCCTCTGTTATGGTGATGAGGACAAGTGGCAGCTACTTTGCTCCTAGGAGATGTATGCTCATCCCGTATTCCATTCTATGTAAAGGACAGCAAAAGACATCTGGTTCCCAGGCTGGCCCACTGAAGACTATCTAGTAGGTGCACTTTCCCCCCGGGTACCTGAGAAGACAAGCCAGGGCTTGGTGAGTGGCCTGAAGCCGGGAGGACCCAGGGAAAGGAGACTGTATGTTGTTGTCAAGAGCTGAGATGATTCTGGAAGGAGCAAGGGGCTCTGGGGCCAAGAGGGGACTCAGACGGCTCAACAGAGCAGCCCAGGCGGGTCCCTGGCAGAGGCGCTGGGGAGGGAAAGGAAAGAGCCCTCAGGAGAGCTCTGAAAGCCCAGCGCTGTTTGCTCAGGGTGCGCCCTTCCTGGGACAGGGTTCTTTGTGTTGAGCAGTGGGAGGGGGAGAGATGGATGCTGGGTGAGGCATCTCTTGGCTGCAGGTATATATTCTGAGTGTGTTTTCATTTATCTCCTCCCAGACTTCCTGCCTTCTGCTCTCTATCCCCAGGGATCAGGACACAGGTCATTAGGCTTGAGGTAATGGGGCATCTTTAACTCTCGCCCCGGCGCCAGCCATGGGTCCTGGTGCCACAGAGAAGCCCTGGAGTCACATTTCCTGGTGGGGCCCATCTGGTGCTGCCTGCTGGGCTTTCAGTCTGTCATCCTACACCAGTCAATCAGGCTGTAGGGACAGGTTACCTCTGACTCTCTATCTGATGGTCTTACTTTCGGCTTCACTGAGAGCTGTGTGTGGAGCCTTGGTGCAGGGCAGGGCACGGCCACCCCGGAGGGGGTGAAAGGAAATGGGTGTAGTTTCCCCACCATCAAAATTCAGAATCAAAGAAAAACAGACATAAGTTACTCAGAGGGTATTGAGTGAGGCCAGTCCCTTGTGTCGGCCCTGTGCTAAGTACTGGGAGGAATGCAAGAGTCAGTAAGATGTGCTCCCTATTCTCAAAGAGTGTGTAGTCTGCTGAGAAGTCAGAGCTGACAGCGTGACAGAGGGGCTGTACACTATGTAGGCCTGCTCCACGCTGCCTGCCTAGCAAGCCTGACTGCACTTAATCCCCTCATCCAGCATTGTGATGTGTGTAGCTCCGTTGTCCTGTTTTACAGCAGAGAAGACTGAGGATCAGTGAAGTTAAATGACTCCCTGAGGTCCTCAGTCAGCAAAAGAAGGAAGTCCATGTGGACCAGAAGTTCACACAGAGCTTCCTGTAAGATGAGGCTTGGCGGCATCTTGCAAGATGGGCAGGGTTTCAATGAGTAGAAGATAACATGGGGAAAAGCTGGGGGCAAGAGCTGTGGCCACTCCCCTTAGAAGTCAGTTCAATACTTGTTTCCTTGCAGCAGCAGCATAACTCTAGGTATCCAGCACCGCCATGTATTTGAGGACAAGCTTTGCAAGAATGACTAAGAGATCCTAGGCCCTACCAGGCAACCAACCAGCACGCTGCCAGTTCACTCTGTCCTTCATGCGGCACCCAACCCAGAGCCTTCTCTCTGTGCCACTCTACTGAGACCTTGGAGGTTAAAGAGGACATGGTACCCGCACTCACATGCCTGTGGTCAGAGCCATGGGTCAGTTCCAAATGCCGCACTTTCTCTTTTGAAGTACTCATCCAGCCCTAGCCTCTTTTGCTTCCTTTATTCACTTATTTAACAAATCTTCACTGGGCACCTGCTGTGTGCCAGGCCCTGTGCTAAGCATGAGGGATTCGGGGTTGAAAAGAAATATCGGTTCCTGCCTGCAGGTTGCTCACTGTCTAGTAGGGAAGCTGGTCATGGGACCATGTGGTGAGTGACAGGGGTAAAGGGGTTTTCTATAGGTGCAGTAGGAATTGTACCTGACCTACTCATAGAGTAAAGTTCATAGCCGACACTCAATGACTCCTCGGAGTTAGCCAGGTAAGGGGAAGAATGTTCCAGGTACAAAGCGCTACAGGTGAGAAGAAGGACAGTGTGTCCGAGACTCAAACATAATCTGGTGAGCAGAGGAAAACAAGGTCAAATCATGCAGGACCGTGTGCCCTGTTTGCAGGCCTCTGGTTCTTCTTCTGAGGCAAGAGCGCTATTGAAATTTAACTGCAGGAAAGGTAGGTTTGCCATTTCTTATAGTGTTCTGGGTCATGACCCTCTGTCCTCCCAGTCTGGTTTGAACCACCGTCAGATGGACCCATCTTGGATGAGTGTGACTGGCCTCATACCATGTCCTGAAAAGCAAAAAACAAACCCCCAAGTCCAACTATGCCATGCATGGGGTGGGACAGGCAGGAGGATGCTGGTGAACCCCATTCGTAGGACAGCCAGCACCTGCCCCGGTCCACTGCCCAAGACTTGAGCTCCTCTGTCCTCCTCAGTGGAGGCTCTGTCTCAGAACAGCCAGGGCCTCCTGACCTGGTCCCTCTACCTCCTCCCACTTCTCTGAAATTCTTCTTCAATATCTGCTCTTCCTGCCACCAGCTGGTGCAGCCATGGCGGGTGTGGGTTGCCTGGAGGGCAACCTGACTTTCTTGGGCCTGGAGGTGGCTGAGGGGGAGCTGGGAGGTTCATCAGTGAAGGAGGCAGAAATCAGTGTGACATGTGGGGCCTCCTGCTGTGCTCCCCCCACTGCCAGCGGCAGACACACCGGTGACCTGCTTTTCTCCTCCTCTGCTGACTTCGAATGACTATCAGACAGAATGTAAAACAGCCCTGTGCGTGTCCAACTACATTGCCCCCTCCTACAGGTGCTGCCTGCAGTTAGGCCGGGCTGTGAGTCTACAGCTCCCACTGGTCACCCCTCACCTCCCACTCCCGGGACAGAGCTGCAGCTCACCAGAGGCACAAATGGCTGGCTGTGGCTCCCTGACACGTGGCTTCTGCAATATTTATCTTTGGAAATGAAAAGCTGCTGGTGTTGTGGTGCACCTGGCACCCACAGAGCCAGGCTGCATTCCTTAGGCACAGCCAGGGGGGCGATGACCTGCACCCCACGTTGGTTTCGGTGGATCTGTGGGTTTATTTAATTTGGGAAGGGTGGGAAAAGCCAGCATGTTGTTCACGCTGTGCCCCCCAAACCCCGCATCATGCCTGGAACAGAGAAAACCCTCAAAAAATCATTTTTTAATAAGTTCTTCTGAGAGGATATTTTGGGGGAAGTTGAATACAATACCTACCCACATCTCTACACCACAACAGAGAGGCTTTCGCTTTCGAAGGAGGTCTTTGAAGCCTGCCTACGTGCGGCTAAACTTGTCCACCGCCGATCGCACTTACACATCATTTTGTAACCTTCTGCTCTCACTTCGTGTTAGTCAGCAGAATTCTTTGCTCCCTAAAATGCAAGATCTAAGCAGCATCTTGTTTTCCTTCTTCTTTCCTACGCCATGCCAAAGTTGGAGAGAGATCTATTTGTCATTTTTTTTTTACACCTCTGTCACCATCCCCCGTTAGCATCTTACAGGGCTTCATGCAGTCCAGGAAAATAGAGGCAAGGCCACAGTGTTCAACCCACGACAGCTGGGATGCCAAGCTCTCCGTCCTCCCCACCCTCCACAGGGTTCAGGGCTGTCTGCTGAGCCTAACCGCCAGAGCCTCCCTGACATCCCTAGTTCCAACCTTGTCCACTTCAGGGCCCAGCGGAGTGCTCTTCAGAGAGGCCTTTAAAATACAAGCAGCTGGTAATTCCATCCCCCAGTCCCGCCCCAAAGGGGACCCAGAGTTCCTGCACAAAGGCCATCCTTGCAAAAGAGACTGATGAAATTGAAAAATTATATTTTCATTCTTTAGTGTCTCCCTACAACAGCCAGACGAGGTAGAACATTAATTATACCATACTAGAGGCCCGATGCACGAAATCCGTGCAAGAGTAGGCCTTCCTTCCCCCCAGCTGCCAGCACCGGCTTCCCTCTGGCACCCAGGACCTGGGCTCCCCTCAGAGCCCCAGCTCCTCCGGAAGGTCGTCTGGTCTAATGAGCATATTACACTGTTATTATTATAGATGGGTGCTCTTTTGAGAGAAACAGCTTTGGAATACTCACTTTTAAATTTACTTATAGTATGTCTTATTCCGCAAAGGAGTTCAAGCAGCTGCAAGAAGAACAAAGACAACAAAATAGAAAAAATATCAATGAAGGAAAACTACAACCAGGAAGAGCATGCTCCAGAACAAAGTGTTAATTATGACGTGTTGTGTGATTGCAGTATCTCCCTGAGAGTTGATGAACCACATTTACTAAAACAGCCCCTCAGGTTGGGTGTTGCCAGTTGATCTCATTTCCAGTGGTTTGTTTGTGGCTGTGGCTGTGGCTGTGGCTGTGGCTGTGGTTTTGTTTGCCTGTTACAGTGCTTTAGCTAGCACCAGCTTGTTGAGGGCTTTTTGCTCCTCTCAAATGATTACGTGTTCAAGATAAATTCCCAGGAGAGGGATTATAGGATCAGAAGGTCTAAACTCTGTGGCTCTAGCTACAAAGCACCAGATTGCTTTCCCAGCAGAGTTGCACCGATTTACAATCTAACTCTGAACCTGTTCTTTAGCTGGGAGGGGTCTCAGCCTGAGGCAAGGGCCAAGGGGTGGTGCACCGGTGCCTTGTAGCTTGAACCCCCCTCTTTGGTAGTGGCTGGGATAGGCAGGAGAGCAACAGAAGGAGGCCCCTGTCCTGAGAGCTCCCTGGAGTAACTGGCCCTAGAGGGGAGGGACAAGGCTACCTTGTGTTTGGAGCTATACAGTGGGTGATGGTCACGGGCCCAGGCCTCATGGAGTCCTTGTCCTCCTCCCTCTCCTCAGCCAGTGATGGCTGTGCTATTTCCTAGTCCCAGACTTGAGTCCCTTTTACTGTAAGAAAACCAATAATGCTTATCCTACCCCTGCCCGAGACTCTGAGGGAGGGCTGTCGCACTGCTCTGGGCACCTGGAGGCATGAAACCCTCTTCAGGAAGGGCAGTTAAGGCACAGTCATGTATGCTACTGGTGTTGATGAAAAACCTGTGACCAGACAGATTGACAGAGCCCCCAAGAACCCCAACCATATCTCCTCCGTGAGACTGGAGCTCTGCAGGGGCTGTGTCTCCCTCATCAGATTAGGGATGCCCTCCCATGCGTCCCTCAGATAAGCACAATGTCTTCCCTATCTGCTTGGGAACTCCCTAGTGGTCGGCAAACTGTGGCTCACGAGTGGCCACATGTAGCTCGAGAGCGGCGGTTTGCCGTTTTGTTGAATAATGTGACCACTGCCTTAGGGAAAAACACTAAAAAACATTTTAATAATGTATTAATGTCTTTAAGTCAAAACTTCTGGGTAAGGGTAATGCCTTACACAGTGGTTGGCAAACGCATTAATCAACAGAGAGGCAAACCTCGGCTCTCGAGCCAACCACTGCCCTAGAGGCATGTTTTCTATCTCCACAGCATATCAGGGCTTTCCTGGGGGCATAGTTTTATCTCCTTCTTCAAACTAGAAGCCCCCTGGAGGCAGGACTATGTTTCCCTCCCACTCGGGGGTCCAGACTTCCATAAATAGTGCACTGTGTAGGTACTGGCCAGTGCAGGATTCTTGGAGTAAGTAGACACTCAGCTTCTCGGATCTGTGTTAACCACCTGGGCTTCTTCGAAGTGTCTGAGACTTCACCATTCATTAGACAGGGCCACATGCACAGGCGGAGCCTGTGACTTTTGGCTCCTGGCTCCTGGTTCATTTGTTTTCTTTTGGCTAATTACAGACCAGATTCCTTTCTGGGCTGGCTGGGAAGAGGCTTCGGGGAAAACTAAAGATGAGATAGAAAGGTGGTCGTAGGAGGGTTACTCTTTTTGCAAGTTCAGGACCCCATGCCCAGACCTCGGGCATCTTCCTCGTTGGGCCAGAGGAGCAGGGACCTGTGGATCAGGGCTGAGCTAGCAGCAGGCGAGGGGTGACAGTCAGCACCTAGGCTCACAGAGCCTGTTCCCTACCTATCTCCTCTCACCTTGGGGGGAAGCCAGAACATGTGAACAAGTAAGTAAAAGTACATAAAGATCATGTGATGAAACTGAGGCACGGAGGAGGGAAATGACCTGCCCAAGGTCACCCCACTCATAGGTAGCAGGGACTCCACTGTTCTGACTTCGTGTCCAGCTCTCATTGCTCTCCGGGGTCCCTATGGAGGATTCGAGGGCCACACTTTAAACCAACCAACTGCCCCACCTGGGCTGGACTCTCAGTCTTAGAGCTGAGGGAGACCCCCTGGTAGGCTGTCCTTGGTCTCTGATACCTCAGTGTGAATGAGTTTGAAATCTTTCCCAGGAGCCATGGGAGGTTAGGAAGCCTCTAAGCCTCCGAGGGAACCCCGTTTGGGGGAATCCAGGGACCAAAGGCAAAGGAAGAAGAAGCAACTTGCTGGCTCCAGAAACCCATGCTGCTGGCCTCCCAGTTGACCACAGACCGCCACCTCTCCCATCCCACCTCCACCACTGAGTCACAGGGCTTTTGTCACACTGTGGAGCAGAACAGGAGCATGTGAGCCTCTGTGTAAAGGCTTACGTCTCAGAGGCATGGGACAAGAGTCCTCCTGAGAGGGAATGGGTAAGGAGCTGGAGGGGCCACAGGGCTGGGCTTCTGCCCCTACCCTGCCCCAGCTCCACCCCATGGATGGGGCAGGGGGACCCACAGGCTGCACTGCCTCCATCACCCGGGAGGGGGCCTTCACTTGCGCTACCTCATCGCTCCTTCTGAACCTGTGCTTCCTCCACAGTTTTCATGAACACGGCCATCCCCATCGCTGCTGTCCTCATCGTAAGTGGCTGCTTCCCCCACCTCCAGGCGGGCTGTGGGGACAGGATGTCTGGAGGGGGAGGCCACCCTTCGGCGCGGGACTTTGGAAGAGGACTCAGCAGTGGGGCTGCAAACGGGGCAGTGGTCTGCATGTCTCCATGCGGAAAGGACGCCTCCCCCACTCCAGGAAGACAAGGGCCTCTGGCTTCTGGGCTGGAGGACCTGTGACTTAGTCTTCAAGAAATTAACCTTCCTTTTAAAAATAGCTACCAAGCATGTTTATGGTAGAAACGTTGGGAAATCCAGAGCAGAAAGGGCAGAGAGAATTTAAATCACCCAAAATTCCACCGGCAGCATCTTTAATGTGTTTCTTTCCAGTCCTTTTGGAAGGCACGTAATATGACCTTTTTACGAAAATAGGACTGGGCCGCACATGCAGCTTTGTAACCTGCCCTTTGAACTCTAAGGATACGGCACGAACAATCCTGCACGTTATTAGATATTACAGTGGGAGGTTTTTCTAAAGCAGATTTTGACCAAAGCCGTGTATGAGCTCAGCAATGAGGGGCAGCACCATGCTTCCCACCCCACCCCAGAAAAGTCTGGGCCCCATCAACCCCAGCCCCTTCACCCAGGACTCCCATCCCTGGCTTCTGTGATAGCTACAGTTCTTTAAAAAGATGCATTGATTTCCCCCCGGGGCCGGTGTTCCTGAGCTGTGAGTTCACATCTCCATCAGGCACGCTTGGGAAATTCTCTTTCAACATGATTTATTGGGTTGATTCAAGCCTGGCTCTTCGGGGAATTCTGGGTAACAGTGAGCCATCCAGGTAGCCAAGGGAGCAAGCGCTATGACCATGTGGTTACAGTTCTCCTGGCTGAGGACTGCCGTCTGGGATGAGGCAGAGCCAACCCAACCTGAGGGCTCTGCCCTGGCCACTCCTGGCAAGGAGGGGACAGCATAGGGAGGGGCATCCCAGCCCTCCAGCTTTAAGTCCTGAATTTGCTGGGGACGTGGCCAGGAGATGACTGTGAGGATGGTGGAGGTGTCCCTAACTGGAAGGGACACCTCCATCCGGGGTGTGAGGGGGGTCCACACTCTGTGCCTCTGTCCACAGACCTTCGTGGGCCACGCCAGCTTCTTCAAAGAGGCCGACTTCTCGCCCTCAGTGGCCTTTGCCTCCCTCTCCCTCTTCCACATCCTGGTCACGCCGCTGTTCCTGCTGTCCAGTGTGGTCCGGTCTACGGTCAAAGCTCTAGTCAGGTGAGAGGAGGGTCCAGCCAGGGCACTGGACAGGCAGCTCATGTGGCAGCCCCAGCACTGGCTCCACTGGAGCCAAAGCCGCCTCACTGATCTGGGCGTCTCCAGCTGGTTGTGGTGGGCAGAGGGATGTAGGCCCCATGTGGCTCCTCTCCAAGCCATCCCTGAGAAAGGACTAGCCAACTTGCTTGCATAGCTCCAGTGTCAATGTCATCTCCAAGATATCTCTGTAAAAAAAAATTCAATATTGAGCCAAAATTGGTACATCTTCATAAGTTCTTTTTTTTAAAATATATTTTATTGATGTTTTTACAGAGAGGAAGGGAAAGGGATAGAGAGTTAGAAACATCGATGAGAGAGACATCGATCAGCCACCTCCTGCACACTCCCTACAGGGGTGTAACCTGCCCTTTGAACTGTAAGGATATGGCAAGAACAATCCTTACAACCAAGATACATGCCCTTGACCAGAATCGAACCTGAGACCTTTCAGTCCACAGGCTGACGCTCTATCCACTGAGCCAAACTGGTTTCGGCGATCTTCATAAATTCTACACATTGGTCCTAGTTCTACCTTCCAGAGCCACTGAGCATGAGCACCATCCCTTTCCCACAGGATAGGGGCTCCCCCCCTCCACCCCGCCCACCACGTTTCAGAAGGTATCCACTGAATCTTTGTTTTCCTCAGGCTGAGCATCCCCTGTCCTTCCCATGGGTCCCAGAGCCTTCACAGCCCTGGTCAGTGAAGCACCTTCCCCACATGCCTGCAGGTCCTGTCCCCGACTGGCCTGTGCTCTGGGAGGCCCCACTTCCAGGCTCTTTAGCCCAGTGGTGACTGCCACTCTCCCAGAGGCATCGCCCTCTTAGGAATGAATGCCCAAAGGTAGAGGGCTGAAGCTTTGACTGTGAGGATCTCCTTGGTCCTATGAAGTAGCTCCTTGAAAACAGTGGCCTGTCATATCTCTGGGGAAAGCTGGCTATGTCCTTTCTCATTGTCAATGGGACCAGACAGTGACAAATATCTTCTGTGCTCAAGCCCCTAGAGCCTTGAAGAAAATGACACCCCTGTCTCATGGGACCCTGGCAGGTCCTGGGCAGCCTGCAGGAAGGAGTAACTATTGGGTTGAAGTAGCTGATGGAAGAAGCAATTTAGACAAGGAAGCTCTGGCAGGAGTTCTAAGATAGAAGGGGTTATATATAACCCAGAAGAATTGTGGTCAAAGGAATATCTAACCAGGGACTAACAGGCTGGAAAAGATCAGCTCTCATTTCCAGGGTTGGCTGTGCTGCCTCAGTTTTATTGGCCATGCATTGTGCCTTTTAATGACCACTCCCTCCCCAACACCACCCCAACCCAGTGATTCTGTGTAGAAACCACAAGTTCGAAAATGCTGCACCTGTTGGAAATCCTTGTGCTGATTCTCAGGAGCATTTCCATATGCAGACATCCACTGTCAAGAGAGTACTGATTCAGGAGACATGAAGGGTGGGGAGGAGGCAGGCTGAGGCTGCCAGTCTATTCCTGGTCAGGGGAGGAGGTTCATGCACAGAGCAGAAACCAGGCACCACAGTGCATTTAGATCCTTTGACTATTCTTGCCTTGAGAGTTGGAGGGCTTGTCTGGCCCCAGGGCTACGGGTCATTTAGCAATGGGAGGAAAGAGGTATATAGATCATTCTCAAGCTGCCCAAGACAGGTTCCACATCCCCAGGGATGAGAGAAAATGAACCATAACATTTGGAGCCTCCTCTAGGTCCATAGGAAAATTCCTGGAGTGGGTGGGGTGAGGTATAACAATTCTTCTGGGTTATATATAACCCCTTCTATCTTAGAACCCCTGCCAGAGCTTCCTCGTCTAAATTGCTCCTTCTCATTTATGAGTTGAGAATAATACACCTCCCCTAGTAGGATTAAATTGTATGCTTATAAAACACATAGTGTCTGGCATACAGTATATACTAAATATTAGCTACTATTAATAACCAATTCTAATCCTAATTAACCTTAACATTGACCAACCTTAAGTCTAACAGTAACTTGAATAATCTAGCACCGACCATCTTTTAGTCTCACCAACCTTAACATTGTACTATTCCTAAAACTAACCAAATCTGCCCTAGTCCAGACCCTAACCTACTCCAGAGGATTGTTCAACCCTAACAAATCCTGGTAACACCTATTGCTCCCACCATAGATGTCCTTGCTGTATCCGCCTCTAGTGGGAGCTTTGTAAGGGCTATACCTCAGGACCCTGGACTTAGAACTGCTCTCTCAGGCTGCACCCTCTCCTTCCCCCCTCCTCTCTGCCCCTGGCAGAGGTGAGGGGTGTCTCTGTGCTTCCTCTGTAGCGTGCAGAAGCTGAGTGAGTTCCTGTCCAGTGCAGAGATCCGAGAGGAGCAGTGTGCACCCCGGGAGCCTGCGCCCCAGGCCCAGGCCAGCAAGTACCAGGCCGTGGTGAGTGCCTGGCCTCCCCTTGCCACTCAGCCCTGCTGCATTCTGCCTCAGCCTTTCCTCCCAGGAAGGGGCTCCCTTCCCTGCGCAGCTCTCAGCCCTGGGGCCTTCACCTCTTCCTCACCATCCCCAGCCCCTCAAGGTCGTGAACCGAAAGCGTCCTGTCCGGGAGGACTGTCAGGGCCTCACAGGCTCACTGCAGATGCTGGCCCCCAGTGCAGATGGGAATGCTGACAATTGCTGTGTCCAGGTGAGCCCAAGACCTCGCACCCCATGCCTGGTCCCCCAGCACCATCACCAAGAAAGAGCCCAGCATCTGAAGGGCCAGAGACCTATGTGCTGAGCCCTCTGCCCCAAGGTCACCGTACCTGCCTGTAGGGTTCATAGGGACAAATCTTGCATCTCAACCAAGTGGGAGGGGGAGGGGTATGGCTGCCCTGGCAGGGAGGGTGCCTCTGGCAGGGGTGGGCATGAGAAGACTATTTCTCTACTCTCCTGCCCTGGAAGTGATGCAGGGACTGGAATCAGTGGGGGCGGGAGGGGGGAGGTTGGCTTTCAGGGAGGTGGGTTGGCAAGAGACTTTAACACTGAAAATCCAGTTGTCTTTCTGTTCTCTTGTGGGCGGTGGGGTGTTGCCGATGAAGATCATTGGAGGCTTCTTCACATGGACCCCCGATGGAATTCCCACACTGTCCAACATCACCATCCACATCCCCCGAGGTAAGTCCCGCTCACCCCGCCATCATGGTCTGGAGTATCCCCCTTAGAGTCATTTCTGAAGTACCCTTCACCGAATGGAGAGAACAGGAAAAATCAGCATTTATTGAGTGTCTGCTCTGTGCACACTCATGGGGGCTGCTCCAGGGCATGGACTCTAGAGAGGGGGTGGGCTTCATCCTGGAGGGGTCCGTGTGCAGCAACAAGGACAGGGTAAGGTGGGGGCTTTGATGTCAAACCATCGGTGGAAGACAGTATGGGCGCTTCGCAAAAAGATCAGACCCGAGTAGCCAGGGAAGGCATTGTGGAAGAGGTGGGCTTTCTCAGCATAAGCAGGGCCCCTCGGGCCAGCAGGCAGGGTGGCCATTTTGGCAGGGGCAGCAGCTGAGCAAAGCATGAAAGTGGGATGGAGGTGAGACTCAGGGTGGTGTTAGTGGACCATGAGAAGTCGGGCTCACACTGGGGAACTGTGGGAGGGAGAAGAAGAGCTTTGGGAGAAATGGGGAAAATCATCGGTGAGGAAGGAAAAGGAGGGTGTGGATTTCCAGAAGGAAAAGTTCAAAAAGGGAAAGGACTCCTTGGGGATTCTAGGTAGGAGGAAAGGAAGGGGGCCCCAGGGTTGGGTGTATCTGTCTGTCTTTCTGGGTAGTGGTGATTGTTCAGACTCCCTCCTGGCCCCAGCCCCATCTGCTGGCCTCCCTCCCTGCAGGCCAGCTGACCATGATCGTGGGGCAGGTGGGCTGCGGCAAGTCCTCACTTCTTCTCGCCACCCTCGGGGAGATGCAGAAGGTCTCGGGGGCCGTCTTCTGGAACAGGTAATACACACATCCTTGGGCTCAGGTAGTGGGGAGAGACTCACAGTGGGCGGCTGGGCAGCCCTCCTTTCAACCATCCTGCTCCGTTAAGGATGCCTTCATTGTGCATTTGTTGAGCATCCGCTGTGTGTCCAGTGATTACTCAATAAATGCTGTGGCTGGTTATTCCCATCATCGTCATGAATACCCATTACCCTTACCGTGTGCCAGGTACCTTGCCAAGTCCTCTACATGCATTATTCCATTTAATCCTTATGATACCCAGCAAGGTGAGTACCGCTGACAGTTCTCATTTCATAGATGACAGTTAAACTAGTTGCCCTAATTCAGTGGTCAGCAAACTCATTAGTCAACAGGGCCAAATATCAACAGTACAGATATTGAAATTTCTTTTGAGAGCCAAACTTTTTAAACTTAAACTTCTTCTAACGCTACTTCTTCAAAATAGACTCTCCCAGGCCGTGGTATTTGTGGAAGAGCCACAGGGGCCAAAGAGTTGCATGTGGCTCCCGAGCCACGATTTGCTGACCACTGCCCTAATTCATGCCCCTGATAAATGGAATTCAAACTCAGTTCTGTTTGATTCCAAAGCTGATGCTCACTCAGCCGGGGGCAGGGAGCGGGGAGTGCAAACCCAGACAGTGGTTTCCAGTTTGATCCTTAGCAAAGCTGGAGCAGACCATTCAGTCAATGCTTTGAGGAGCCAGAATTAACCCAGACAAACATCAGTTTCTGGGGAAAGATCGCCATCTTAATTAAAGAGCAGAACCCCACGCTGAGGCCAGCATGAATCTATTACTATTTATACCCACCCATTCCCAGTAAGCACTTGAGACTCGTTGTTAAATGATACATATAAAATAGAAGCTTTTTCAAAAGGAAAAAGGAACCAAGAAATAAAGTGTTTGGAAAAGGTGTCCAGAAACCAGGGCAGAAGTCATCCACTGCATCTAATACACAAGCTGGCTTGGAGCGTCCCAGTAGCCAAGGGAAAGAGGGACCAGAGGAAGGCTTTTAGTGCCTGGAAGAAAGAGTTCCAGGAGACAAGAGGCTGGGAGATGGAGGAATAGGAGGCGCAGAATGGAGAAAGCTCTGGGGAGATGGGTTTGCTTGTACAACTGTGCATTTATTCCTTCAGCGAACAAATGAACAGGGTGACTGAGCAAGCTCTAGGGCCAGGGTTCAAACTGGGGTTCTGTGCTTTGCAAATTCCGTGACCTTTCTGTACCAGGTTTCCCTTATTACCCACGGGGTGGATGTGAGGCTTGACCTAGCATGTGATGAGTGCCCTATAAATATTATCATAAATATTATTCTTGGATGATGCACTTCTATGCCAGGAACAAAATGCTCTTTAATTGTACTCCAGCCTGTCTCCCAGGAGACTATGGTGTGCTCCCTGGGGACAGAGACCATCTCTTATTTGTCTCTGCATCCACAGTGGCTCTGCTAAATGAATTTATTTGCTCAGTGAGTAAACCAGAAACCATGTACGACCTTCAAGAGACTGCCGGTATAAATGTGTTGTTATGTGTCTCTCCTTCTTGCATCCCTTTACCCAAGCTGCTCCCCTAACCCAGCGCCCAACTTCTCCACCAACATGGGGAATGAGGGAGCCCTGTTAGTGGGCTTCTCTCCCTGCGCTGTCATTATCCGCAGCCGTCTCCCCCTGACACTGACTCCTTGAGGACAGGGCTGGAGGATGATTTCATGTTGGATTCCAGTGCCCGACATAAGATGTGGATTTTGTGAGCCTCTCTGTCCAGACTACAAAGGAGAAAACCTGGCGCCTGCCTCAGAGAGCTCACTCGTCTTGGGTGCACAGAGGTGTGCAGCAGACACCAGGGCAGGCCCTGAGGGTCCACAGGGGGAGGCCTGGCATTCTGGGGTGAGAATTACTGTGGCAGCCCTGACCAGATCTGGCAGGTCAGCCTCCTGGGTCCAGCTCTCCTGGAGGATCCTGTGACTCATAAGCATTCCCTTTCTCCTACTGCTCACCAGCCACTGCCTGGCACTCTGCTCACGCTCTCTTTAATTTTTAAGAGGAAAGCATTGTTATAAAAAGGCAATATTAGCAGATGTACTTAAATGAAATCTTTTCCCTGAAAATAAAGAATAGGGCCATTAGTGTCTGCGGTAGAATGATTTTAAACGTCCCCAGGGAGCCAGCAGGAAGCTGGGCCCCAAGGGAAAGCATCAGGTGGGGAAAAGGTCCCGCCTCCCTGTGCAAATCAGCCTCCCTAGGGCTCCCAGCTGCCGGCCCCTCCCCTTCCACATGGCAACCAGGCATTAGGCCCTGCTTGCCCTGGGCCTGCCTCTGAACATTGTTGTATTGCTGTGGTTGGTGTGAAGGCTACCTCCTGAGATCCCTAATTCCTCAGGAATGAGAAATAGGCTCCTCTCAGGACTGTAGTCCCATTTGCTCATAGAGTTACTGGAGCCTTTGGGGCGTTGGGCCCAGGATTCCGATGCACCCCAGGTTTCCTGCAGGAGGCAGGTGTGAAGCCAACCTTGGGAATCAGATGGTCTCTGGTTGTAGACCTGACTCTGCCTCTCTAACTGTGTGACCTTGGGCAAGTTACTTCACCTCTCTGAAACTTAGTTCCCTCAGCTGGACAATGAGTTAACCCTTTCCTCTCTCAGAGATTGGGCATGAGGACCCAATGACATCATTTGGAAAAGGCACTGTGGGTAGAAAAGGTAACAGAGACCTATGAGTCCTAACTTCTTCCAACCTCAATGTCCACCTCTTCCCTTTTTACTTATTTCGGGGGTCTTAAATGAGCGTTGGGACCATTCAGTTCCTGTTCCTCCTGCACCTTTGGGACCAAGCCCTAAGCTGAAAAGACGATGACACCCCCACCCCAGTTCTCCAGCTATGAGCTGTATTATAATATATTCTCCTAGTGTCTCTGTGAGGTTTGTGCCATTACCCCCATTTTACAGATGAGAAAACAGAGGTTTCCCTAAGTAAAGGGGTTTGCCTAAGGTTACACAACCAGTGAGTAGAATAGCCTCTCAGATACAAACTTCAGAGCCCTTATTCTTTCTACTTCTCCTACCTCCTCCCCTGTCTCTGAATCCCTCCCTCCACCTCCCCTGTCCCAGCACCCCTCCCTCCACCTCCCCTATCCTAGCGTTCCTCCCTCCATCTCCACTGTCTCAATGCTTCCCCCTCCAAGGCTCAGCTCTGCTGTAATTCCTACCAGCCCTTCCTTACTTCCTCAGATTGCTTCCTCCTCCAAACTACATTTTAAAATTACATTTTTCTCTGAGTCTAAAAGGATGTGCATTAATTTAGAAAAGATACACAAGTATAGGGAAGATAAAAACCACCCAATTCCCATCACCCGAAAGTTTCCAGTCTTTTCCTATGCATTGGCATACGTGCCTGTGTGTCCCTTCCCCTCAATGCTTCTCTAATACCTTCTTGCTCTCCTTTCTTCTGGCTCTTACAACGTTCTGTACTCGTCCGATTCCCTCTACCAGACTGTGAGCCCCTGCTGGGCAGATTCTGTGCTTTCATTCAGATTGATGCACTCACATGCCCAGCTCATGGCTGGCTAGAGGGAGGGAAGGACATGGGCTTGGAAAACTGGGGAAATATCTACTCAGCTCAGTGTTTGGTCCCCAAAGTGCAGGCCTGAGAGAATGTCCCCAACACCATTGAAGAGCCCAGTAATTAGTGAGAGAAAGTGTGCGCCACATATACCATTCTTTACTTTTCAGGTTGAAACATAGACATATACGTCTTGGGAGGCTCATTCTAGGAAAGCTGGAACTATGCCAAAAAGGGAAGAAGAGGAACCTGGATTCACTCCCAACTTTCCCTTCCTCCCAGCCCTGTACCATTGGGCACATTATGCAAACTTTATCCCTCAGTTTCCCCATCTGTAAAATGGGGATGCTAACACCTGTTTCTAGGGTTGCTGTGAGGTTAAAGTGATGAATATAAACAGCTTCACTCCGTGCCTGGCATGAGGACACCTACATTGCATCCTAGTCCCCTCCCTTCTTCCCAAATGATTAACATGTCAGTTAACAACCTCCCTTTATTACAGATCCGCCGTGTGCTCTGCACGGTGGGGGCTGAAAGATGCTCTTCCTGCCTTAAAATCCCACTGGGAGAAAAGACTTACACAGGAGCTGATTAGAGAGGGAGCGAGTCCATTATAAGGGCTAATTGAGCAGCCCAGACAATGGTGCAAACTGGATTAGGGCAGAGAGGGCTCTCTGTGGGCCTGGTCCCCGGGGAGCCCGCAGATGTGCTTTCCTCCAGATAAATGACGGCCTTTGCAACTCTGGAAGCAATCAAGGCAGGAGGCTCCACAGATAAGCTTATCTGGGCTGTGGCCGCACAGTTGGAATTTGTAAGCTTAGATATTTTCATCCTGCTCTCGTTACCAGCTTGTCCATAAATTACCGCTATCTGATGGTGTAGGCACCCAAAGTTGGGTTGGCTTGAGAAAATGAAGTGACTGGGGACTAGTGATGACATAACCATCAGGGTCTCCAGTCAGCCCTGCCCCACAGCTGAAGACAGAAAAAAGCTTCCTCATTTCCTCAGGCTTCTTTCCAGCCCTGTTTTCGGTCCACCCTGGTTTTCCTGAGAAGAAGGCATTTATCGGAGCTGTGGCACGGTGATCACAGTGAAGTTACGTGGCATGGTCATTAAGAATATGGAGCCCTAGCTGGTTTGGCTCAGTGGATAGAGCATCAGCCTGTGGACTAAAGGGTCCCAGGTTCAATTCCAGCCAAGGGCACATGCTTTGGTTGCGGGCTTGATCCCCCAGTAGGGAGTGTGCAGGAGGCAGCCAATCAATGATTCTCTCTCATCATTGATGTTTCTATCTCTCTATCCCTCTACCTTCCTCTCTGAAATCAATACAAATATATTTTTTTTAAAAGAAGGAGAATATGGAGCCTCAGAGTCAAACAAATCTATTTTCTCTGCTGCTTGCCGGCTCTGT
Source organism: Lasiurus cinereus (assembly GCA_011751065.1). Classification (NCBI taxonomy): domain Eukaryota; kingdom Metazoa; phylum Chordata; class Mammalia; order Chiroptera; family Vespertilionidae; genus Lasiurus; species Lasiurus cinereus. The sequence goes on from JAAGEH010000135.1 coordinate 608,020, forward strand.
GACTTTGGGCAAGTTACTTAGCCTCTCTGCTCCTCACTTCCTTCGTAAAGTGGGGGCAGTCAAAATGCGCCTCCTTCGTGTGGTTGTTTTAAGCTTTAAAATAGATAGTTCTGTCCCAGTGCTTATCACAGTGCTGGAACAGCTCGATAAATCTTAGCTGGTTTCAGTATTGTTTCCGTAAGGTCTACTTGAGAGCAGAGCAGATTCTTTTTCCCCAAATGCGCCGGTCAGAGTACACTTCTCTTTGGCAGGAGGCTGCTACTGAAATGTTGGGAGGTGGCCTGAGGCAGAAGAGATAGCACTGGCAACACTGGTACCAAAATCAGGTCACCTCATTCAGTGTTTTAAAAAATAAAAACAAAACAAAACAAAAAACACATTTACTAAAATCTACAGTATGCATTGCATTTTACATCACAGCTCACTGCATTCATTTATTCCTTGATAAACAAGGGAAATTTTCATACACAAAAATTACATATCTTGGATCACACTGATTTGGGGTGTGGTGTGTGTGTGTGTGTGTGTGTGTGTGTGTGTGTGTGTGTTTTCAGTGCAGTTGCAATTCACTTATTTCAGATCCACTTATTGGGTCTCAGTCCACCATTTGGGAACACTGTAGGAAATGATTAGGGCCTTGGAAAAGTCTGTCTCCCTCGCTGAGCTTTAGTTTTCCCAACTATAAGCCGATCTTGGTGCCAGCCAGCCTCACTGCAGCTCTGATGGTGCCAGGAACGCTGGTGAAGCCCTTGCTATCTGGGGGGTGCCTATCCAGCTTCCGGAGAGGCAGAGATTGGGAACAGCAGTGTGTGCCCCGAGGAAGCCACTTGGGACACTGGGAATGGGTGGGGAGTGGGGACAGTGGGGATTGCTTCTCCCCAAAGACCCAGTGTGATGGAGAGAAAGTCAATGGAGAGACAAGTAACTGGTGCTCTTTCCCTCTCGTTTGTGCCCCAGCAGCCTTCCTGACAGTGAGACGGGAGAGGACCCCAGGTACAACCTTGGAACTGAGTTGGAAGCCGGTTGGTCTGGATAAAGGAAGGGTCAGGGTGTGGGGCATGAATGGGGGGCAGAGCAGGGGAGACTGTGCTTATGGTGGTGGGGATCCTGATTATGATTCAGCGGTATGCCACTGGATAATTTCAGAGGCCTTCTCAACGAAAACAAAATCTGGTTCTTGGGGAGAGAGAAAACTTAGACATTACAATGACTTGTGGCCATGTACATAAACAGATATACAGTATACCTGTGGGATTAAAATCTCCTGGGGGAGAGAGCCAGAAAGTGGGTTTGTGGTTGCCACTGGGTTAGCAGGTGGGGAGGCAGGAAGGGAGTGACTACTAATGGATGCAGGTTTGTTTAAGGGTGGTGAGAATGTTCTGGAATTAGATCGGGATAATGATTGTACAACCTTGTGGATTTAAAAACAAAACAAAACACTGAATTGGATAAGAAATGTGTTCAAAAAAGCACAACTAGAAAACATTTATGTAAAATGGCCTTAAGGGGTGTTCATGAGAAAAAAGTGTTGAGAAACACAGCTGTACAGAGAGGAGGTGGGTATCCCCCAGACCAGACAAGAAATGTGGTCTTGCTGCTTGATGTTCTTATCTAAAAAATCAAAGTGAAATCGATTAGTGGGGCTCTGAGACTCTCAAAACTCTCCCTAACCTCACCTCTCCCAAGAACATTCAGACACACTGAGGTGGTGGGAAGACAGGACTGGAAAAAGTGACTCAACCGTGCGGGTTTAAGGTCTGGCCTCGCTCTCTAACGCTAGAGTTTCACGCCCCTGTCTTTCCCTGCCCTTCCTCCCACCTTGTCCCCAAGTGCCAGGGTGTGATGACAGGCCCAGCCTCTCTAGCCACAGTGACCATAGTTCTTGAGCCAAAAATCGGGCCTCTAGTATGTGACAAGTGTGCTTGTGTGGAAGAGAATAACAGGACAGAATAGTTGGTCCTGGAGCAGGTCAGGTCAATCCAGGGCCCATGGGCACCGCAGTTGATCAAGTTTTGGGACAGATCCCAGATTCCTCTGTTGTCTTCTGAGGACCACATGGGGCTGCAAATCACACCGTCTCAGTTCTCTCGGTGCCACCTAAGTTTCATCAGCTGTGGGTTCCCGCCCACAAACTGCAGGCAACACTGTCACCTGCCCAGCCAGGCCTGGCTGCAGCCAGACAGCACTCCCTGTCCCAGCTGTTGGGGCAGCTGTGTCAGCCTGAGACCTTGGCCAGTGCACTTGAGCCCTGATGCAGAGGCTGGGTCTGGAGGAGCCACATGCTGGTCCTCTTACTCTTCCAATGCAAGAAGTCCCCTTCCCCCATGAGCTTACCCCAATGGTGCCTTTCCCCCATGCTCCCCTTTACCCTTCCCGGGGGACCCTCCTCACATATTCTATAGGGATTCTGGATACTACTGGGGTTCCTACAGTGGAGTCTCCCCCTGGATGGCCACATCCCACTCCCACACCCCTCCATGAAGCATTTGTGGCTGCAGACGTGGTCACAGGGATGATAAAGACCCTCGTGCTGGGTTTGAGGGAGCTCAAAATGTCTGCAGAGGGCACACCCACTCACGTCAACCCTGAAGGTGTGTCTTTCTTCCCCTGCTGCAGCCCAGAGCGGGAGCCGGCAGCCGAGGCGGACGTCAGGTACCGTGTCCCGGGAGCACTGCCCCCCAGGGCCGGCTTCCTCAGGGGGGTCTCAGGCTGAGGAGAACTGTGGGGGGCAGGCCCCAGGAAGGAGCCCTTCAGAGCTCTGTGCCAGAGGGGTGGTTTGGAAGTCATGGCACATCAAGCTGCTCCTTCCCACCAGGTCATTTTTTAAAATATATTTTTAATTGATTTCAGAGAGAAGAGGGAGAGGGAGAGGGAGAGAGATAGAAACACCATTGATGAGAGAGAATCATTGAGCGGCTGCCTCCCACACCCCTTACACTGGGGATCAAGCCTGCAACCCCGGCACGTGACCTCCTGGCTCATAGGTCGATGCTCAACCACTGAGCAACACTGGCCAGACCCCACCAGGTCATTTTTATCTGAAGCTCATCTTTTCCTTTTTTTTTTTTTTAATTTGGGGGGTTGGGGGGAGGTCGTCAAAAGTTGCATCATACTAAGTGTGGTTTCCTTGGCTCCACTTGCTTTAAAAGTTCCATTTGGAGAGTTACCTGCTAATGTCAAAGTTGAATGGTTTGAGAGCTATTCAGTGAAGGGGAACCCAGGGGTCCAGTGTTTGCTTGGTTCCCTCCTGCTCTGGATAGGACTCAGGAAGGGGTACACACTGCAAGGGTGGGGCATGTAGGGCGTAGGACAGGGAAGGGCCAAGGTCCCCCAGTCAGCTAACACTCAACACCCAAGCCTGCCCTAGGTCCTGGGGAAGAAGCCATCAGCCAGGTCCACACACAGCAGATTTCAGCCAACTGCTCCTCCCATCTTAGCACCGCCCCACCCACCTGCTCTGGCCTAAACCATCACCTGGACACATGCCTCTGAGAATGAGCCCTGAAAATGCCTTCCTACTCCCACCCTGCCTTTCCCAGGAAGAGAGGTCCTGTGGCCTACGCTTCTCAGAAACCGTGGCTGCTAAATGCCACCGTGGAGGAGAACATCACCTTTGAGAGTCCCTTCAACAAGCAACGGTAAAAGGCCCTAAAAGGGAGGGGGTCTGGGGGAGGGAGAAATTGACCATGGGCAGCATTTGCTATCTGCACCAGCCCTCTGCCCTGCCCTGCCCCTCCATCCATCCTCCACACCCAGCCGTCTACTCTCCAGCCAGCTTAGCTGGATTCCAGCTTGGTCCATATGGTCCATCTGGAAACAATTCGGATGTCCCTGGGCATCAGGCACCCCAACTCCCATGTGAGAGGGCGGGAGGCGAGGGGGGAGCGGGAGCCCTGCTGTCCTCTCCTGTGGCTGGTGGGACGGCCAACCCAGCTCCCCAGGAGTCTCTGTGCTCATGATTTCCTAGCCCCAGCTCCTCAGCCTGTGCACTCTTTCCCCCCAGTGAACAACAACCACTGACAGTGATTGAGCTCTTACCAGACCCAGTGCACACTCTTTGTACACGTGACTTTCTCTAACACTCACAACAATCCCAGAGGCAGGTACTATTAGCATTCTCATTTTGCAGGTGAGGAAACCAAGGCTCAGAAAGCTTAGGTAACTGGCCCCAGGCCACCCAGCCACTACGTGACGAAATGGATCTCAAATCCAAGGCTGCCTGATACACAAGAGCCTGTCACCCAGACACTCGGATGCCTCCTCTGTGCACTCTGGCTGGCACCTGCCAGGTGAAGAGAGCTGGCTCGAGAAGTCTGGGAGGAGCAGGCTGAGCAAATATTGGACCAGCCATTAGCATTACTGCCTAAACCAAACAGCAGTAATTTCCCCGGCAGCACCCCAAGTGTGGGCCCTGACTGCCACTTTTCCCACGGCACAGGCGCCCTGGGCCCTCTCTTGTCACTATATGGCATATCAGCTGCCATCTAATTCCATCCTTCAAATATTTATCTTGCTCCAAGCCCGTGTAACGTGCCGCCCTCAGCTTTTTTTTAAGCTCACGTGGTGTTTGCTTGCATCCAAGCAGGAGACCCATTAAAGCCATTGCTCATCCTGGCACAGCTGCCTGGAGGCTAATGGCCCTTCGCCGGTGTTCAGGCCCTACTCTGGTCAGGCTGAGCAGCCGTGTCCCCGCCCCACCCCACCCCAGGTACAAGATGGTCATTGAAGCCTGCTCCCTGCAGCCGGACATCGACATCCTGCCCCATGGAGACCAGACCCAGATTGGGGAACGGGTTAGTAGAACCTCCAAGGGGTTTTCTCAAAACTGGGGACCTCAACTTCCCCTGCTCCTCACCCATCACCACCACCAAGTCCCAGATCCTTGTCATGGAGAGCAGGTACCTGGGAAATAAGAGAGGGTGAAGCTGCAGAGCTTCCTGCAATGGGGCCAAAAATCATCTCCTTGAACCCAGGCTGCTGGCTCTCCGTGGCAAGTTTTCGGCCTTGCTTGGTGCAGAAAGCTTACCACCTTCCCAGGCTGGAGATGACTGACATCTCCTTCATTCAGGCCCCGAGGATATACGGGGAGCTCCCACAGCACTTTGCTTAGGGTTATGCCTTTTCTGTTCACTCTGCAGGTGGGGCCCCTCCTCCACAGCTTAGACAACAGGATTCTCCAGTGGCCATCCTCCTTGTGTATAATGAAACCCCTACATCCTCTGTCGTGGTTTTCACGGGTCAGATGGTCCCTAGCACCTATATGATGATTCATCGAAGACTTGGAGATTATATGCCCCACTTCCCACTGAATTCAGTGAACATATGCAAGTGCCTTCTCTCTGCACAGTGAGGGGGGACAAAGAGATGGACAGAGCCAGGCCTCTATCCCAGAGAGCTCACAGTCGAGTAGGTGTGAGGATAGGCTCTCCTGAAGGGCTATGAGGTCATGACCTTTCTTCTCCTTTGGTGACAGGGCATCAACCTGTCTGGTGGTCAGCGCCAGCGAATCAGCGTAGCCCGAGCCCTCTATCAGCATACCAACGTTGTCTTCCTGGTGAGTGCACTAGCCAGCACCTCCCTAGGGGCATCGTGTCTGGCTTGCCTCCCTGGCTCATTGCCTATACACACATGCCAACACACACACACACACACACACACACACACACACACACCATCACCATCACCATCACCATCACCATCACCATCACCATCACTAGGAGCAAACTTCTCCTGCCAGAGATATTACTGATTCGTCTTATTAATGGAGAAACTGAGACAAAGATAATGCAAGTGACCCACTGTGGAATTCACATTGAGCTCCACAGTTGCCATGAGGGAAGGCAAGTAGTAATTACAGGTCACTTCTCTGAAGGAGAGCCCAACCTATCAGTACGTACTTAGCCTGACTATGAGAATGACCAGTATATTGAATGTGTGCTGCTACTTCCCATCTTGTGCCCACAGCAGACATTGCTAGTTGCTCACAGAAATTTTTCCCACAGGAACTTAACTTGTCCTCAGAATCCTTCTCAACACAGTATTCTGGGTAACCACTAGCCATCAGACATGAGATCAAACTTCTTAGCTATCCCTCTCCTACTTCATGTCAAGTTCTTCGTTAGGTGCCTTGGTTGATGCTGAAAAACCACTGGCATCAAAGGTACAGATAGGGAGGTAGAGCTCATCTATACTCAATAGCCACACCCCAGCTGAGAGTCAAATTGTGTGGCACCAACTACAAGGAGCCTTGTCCAAGAAGACAAGGGTGAGGACTAGAGTAATCGGGGAAGGCTTCTTGGAGGAGGGCCTTGAAGTATGGGTCAGCTAAACAAAAGGAAAGAGGGGGCCATTTAGAGAGAGAATTAGAAGAGGAACCTCAGGTCTCTGATCCCAGCTTTATTCTCTCTTATCCACAACACACATAAACACTCCCTACTAAACACATGTCTTTATGTAAGGTCCACAGTCTGTAACTGACTCATATACAGCACTTCACAAAGTCCTAGCTCACTCAGGATCCCATGTGAACTTTAAACAACCTTGTTAGAGAGAAATAAAGTGAATAGTTTTAGTTTATTTCAGCAAACTTTATTAAGGTACTACTCTGTACCAGGCACAAGGGGGTCTCAGTTTTCTTTTGGGGGGAAAGGGGAGTCTCAGTTCTTAGGGGCTTCATGTACATAACTACCAGATCTGGCTTTGGGCAGGGTATCGCTGGAACTGCAAGCGTGTGTCTCATAGCAGTGTCTGAGAGGGTCAGGAAAGGACAAAGGAAGAACCAGTGCTTGGATAGAACACTGAAGGATGAGTAGGAGTTCACCAGGCAGACAAAAGGCACGTCAGACTCCAGGTAGAGAGAACAGTGCAGACAAAGGCCTAGAATCGCAAGTTCCCTGGAAACCTGAAGTGTAGAGAACTTGGGCAAGACAGATGAGCAGTGAAGGGAAGACTGAGCAGGTTGTAAAGGCCTGCATACCCACACTAAGGAATTCAGGCTTCATAGACTATGGGGAACCACTGTTTGAGAATGATCACTGATAACCACCCCATTTTTAAGATGAGGCAACTGGGGCACAGAGAGCTGAGGGACATTGTCCAATGCCACACAGCCAATTAGTCCCGAGACCAGACCTGATAGAACTCTGCTGGTTTTTGTACTTGCTGTCACCCTCTCCCTTTACACTTGCCCCTACCTTCTTCTCTCTGTCCAGGATGACCCCTTCTCAGCTCTGGATGTCCACCTGAGTGACCACCTGATGCAGGCCGGGATCCTCGAGCTCCTTAGAGACGATAAGAGGACGGTGGTCCTAGTGACCCACAAACTACAATACCTGCCGCATGCAGACTGGGTGAGGGGCCCCAGGGACATCGAGCTGTGGGGGCCTGAGGTGGGAGAGGCAGTCTGACATCTTCCAAGAAGTTAATGGAATGTCTTATCCACCTGTACTAGATGGCTTCATGCAGATTGCACAGATCGGGGAGACCTGCACAGCCCCAGGGTTTGCTATCACCTAGAGCTGCAGGCATTCCCCATCCTGGCCTGGGTACCACAAGGGCTGGCACTGAGACATCTCAGAAATCAGTAGACATTTAGTTCCTACCTTCTGCATCCTGCCCAGTTAAATAGCTCATCCCCCTGGCCTTTGGGATGCCCACTGGATGGGAAAACCAGCTTCCTGCCATCCAGTGGGTCAGATTCAAGTTGATTTTACTCTTTCCCCTCTTTGTGCCTTAGTTTTCCCATCTGGAAACAAATGATAGCAGTAGTAACAGGACTTCATTATCGGTGGAATACAATTTTGTAAACCCCACATTTAACTAAATCCACATACCCATCAACATCTACATGTGGGAAAACCAGTTCCTTTTTAATTCATTGAAAAACACGTAGTTTTTAAGATGGATATCATGTGACTTTTGACATCTGGGCCTTGCCTCAACCCTTCTCAGAGCTGCCCCTGAAAATTGAGGTCCTCCCTAAGCTTCAGGTCTGCCTGTACCAATTGGCTCTTCTAATTCCCCCTAAATAAGTCTCCCTTCTACATGTAGTGAAACCCTCCCTTACTATGAAAAAGAGGAGAAAGTCCAAATCAAAAAAAGAAAAAGCTATTAAAACAGGTGCAGGTTCATGTCTGAGTTTCCATGGTGACCTTGACGAGATTGTAGGACAGTCCTTAATCCAAAGAAGGGAAGCGTGGTGGTGCCTGGTTTATTGGAGAATCAGTGGATAGGACCCCCAGCACCTCTTCCTAAACCCCCAAGGGATGTTTGGGGTGACAGGAGCAGAGGTAGGTGTCTAAATTAATCACGAGTCCACGTGAGTGTGAAAGACTGAGTATCACAAATAAAATAAGTTTTATTGATTTCAAAGAGACGTGGCCACACATTTAAGCCAACAGGTGCTTTGCCAAAGCTGGTGGAACCTCTCAGACCTGCCTTCAGGAGGAGCTAAGGATAGAGTGCAATGAGCCCATTAAGTGTATAAAAACAGCTGCCACGGCTGCCTTGCAGATAACCAGGCAGTTTCACCAGGATGCGCAAGGTTGTTCTGCAAACCCTCCTTAAGAATCCCCCCCAGATGTACCAAACCCTAAATCCTGGGAGTGTGTTGGTGAGGGTAGGCTATAACTACCAGCTTGCTGGTGTGGGAAAACCAGAGGCCATTTATGGTGGGAAAAGGATGTATATGTCCACCTCTGACTCCTCAGTCAGGCGGAGTGTGACCTCCACTCTATATCCCAGGCAGCCCTCAGTAGGGTGTGTTACTGCCTTTCCAGATCATCGCCATGAAGGATGGCACCATCCAGAGGGAGGGCACGCTCAAGGACTTTCAGAGATCCGAGTGCCAGCTCTTTGAGCACTGGAAGACCCTCATGAACCGGCAGGACCAAGAGCTGGAGAAGGTGGGTATATCCTTGGACCAAGCACCCACCCCCTGAGAAGAATGTTCTGCTAGACTTAACCTTATAAAGGCCTTCCTGCCCTTGCTGGTCCCAGGAAACCCCCCAAAGGACAGATTCGAGAGTGGAGTATAAACTTGCTCCTATCAGAAGATGAACAGTATCTGTGCCCACCACCCAAGGCAAAATCAGAAGAATGTCCTCCCCTTATCCTGAGACAGTCAGATACCATTTACTTTACAGAGTTTCAGAAAATCAATTCAAACTGACTAAGCAAAAAAAAAAAAAAAAGTGGGGCAGGGGGGTAAGAATTTATTGACTCATGAAATCAGGAAGTCCAGGGGTATAATTTCAGATAGAGCTGGACCCAGGCAGTTAAACAGTGTCAACAGGGATCTGTTTCTCCCCATCCCTTGGCTCTGCTCCCCTCAAATTGATTTCACTCCTATGGTAACAGTGAGGGCCATTGGCAGCTTCAGGTTTACATTCTTACAAATCAACAGCTGTCAGAAAGAGAGTGCCTCTTTCAGGATTGTTTAGCAAAAGTCCCAGGGCTGACTCTCATTGGTCCAATTTGGTCATGTGCCCACCTCTGAACAAATCATTGTGGCCAAGGATATGGAATATTGGCCAATACTGTGTCATATGCCTATCCCTGGAGCCAGGGAGAATTGCCAGCTCTCCCATATCACAGAGACTAAGAATAGGGGAGAGGTGTCTCCCCCGGGACTTTGCGGTGCTGTTAGCTGATGGAAAAGGCAGTAGGGGGATTAGGAGGGGGGCTGTAGTTGGTCAATGGCGGGAAAAGGGAGATATATATAATACTTTCAACAATAAAGAGTAATTTTTTAAAGAGAGAGAGAGAGAGAGAGAGAGAGAGAGAGAGAGAGAGAGAGAGAGAGAGAGAAGGCAGTACAAACACGTGTCCCTCTGGACCCTTCTAGAGGCAAGGGCAACCTGGAAATTGACACGGTTCATTACCAGGCTTGGTTGCCCCCATCCTCTCTTTTCCCCTCTGCACACCTGAGGACATTAGCCAGGCCCCATGTGTCTTTCAGGAGACCATCGTGGAGAGAAAAGTCCCAGAGCCATCCCAGGGCCTGCCCCGGGCCATGTCCTCGAGAGATGGCCTCCTACTGGATGAAGAAGAGGAGGAAGGTACAGACAGTGGGACTGGGAGAGAAATAATGGCCTGAGGTCTAATCATTTTCTGGGAGGCTAAGGTTTGAGGTCCTGTGGGTGGTAAGATAGTGTGCCTCTGATTTGACTCTTTCCCCTCTGTGTGCCTGAGTCTCCCCATCTGTAAGTGGGGAGAACATGCCCCCTGCTCCACCCTCAGAGGACCGTAAAATGTGAAGCCTCAGGCTGTGTTCTTGTGGCCTGCAGAGGAGGCAGCCGAGAGTGAGGAGGAAGACAACCTGTCGTCGGTGCTGCACCAGCGCGCCAAGATCCCATGGAGAGCCTGCGCCAAGTATTTGTCGTCTGCTGGCATCCTGCTCCTGTCGCTGCTCATCTTCTCCCAGCTGCTCAAGCACATGGTCTTGGTGGCCATTGACTACTGGCTGGCCAAGTGGACCGACAGTGCCCTGACTCTGAGCCCCATGGCCAGGAACTGCTCCCTCAGCCAGGTGGGGCCAGCAGCCCCAGGGCAAGGGCAAAGTATGGGGGGCAGAGGTAGAGGGGGCTGAACCCTACATACCCCCGGGACTCTGCCTCATTTTCTGCCTGCTCCAGGAATGCTCCCTTGACCAGACTGTCTATGCCATGGTGTTCACGGTGCTCTGCAGTCTGGGCATCATGCTCTGCCTGGTCACCTCTGTCACAGTAGAGTGGACGGGGCTGAAGGTGGCCAAGAAGTTGCACCGCAGCCTGCTGAACCGGATCATCCTGGCTCCCATGAGGTACCTCTCTCCCCTACCACGCTAGGCCTGTGAGCAAGTCACTATTATGTGGGCCTCAGTTGTCACATCTATAAAATGGGGATATACAATCTCTGTCACAAGCTGTTGGGCATGACTCAAGGAGCCTCAGGTGTTTGTAAAAGTGCCCTCCTCCATGCAGAAAACAGAGGGAAATGGGCATTTATTCAGCCAGACACAGTGCTAGGCATTTTGCATGGTCAACTCATCTAATTGTTGCAACAGTCTTCCAAAGTGAGGGTCTGCAGGCTCTGTGTAAATGTTAGTTTTCCTTCTCTAGGGCAGGTACCATCTGCCTGTCTCCCACCACGGGTTCAGCTCTCCTCCTCTCTGTCCTCCCTCCGCCAGCCTGCAGGTTCTAACACTGGGCACATGGGTAGCTGCTCTACTCTTCTATAATGACATGGATAAAAACCCCAAAGACCACTTGGTATAAGAGAAGTCACTGTGCCAGCTGGCTAGCCAATTCGGCTTAAGAATCCACGGGCCAACAGATCAACTGGCCCCACCCTTGTCAATTCCAGACCTCACCATCTGACTCCATTATTTATTTTGCAGCCTCTTTGTGGCCCAGAGAGGTATCCTCAAAGTTTATGTATCCTCTATGTGTCTCAGATCTGGGGGTCTGAAATATTCTGGTTGGGGTTAGGCTGGCTCTATGTCACAGCTAGAGTGATGACAGACAGAGTGGCCTTGCAGGGTCAGCCAGCTGACAGGCTGTCCCTGGGGCCCTGTTTCCCTGACTGGTTGTCCCTTGGAGAGGACTCTATGTCCTGGGGAGGACAGCTGCTGAGTGAGTCAGTCCTGGGGAGCAGCTGAGGAAGGTGGCAGTGGTCACACATGGGCTTGATAGTAAGAGAGCTAGCCAGGGGCCAGCACCCCTTTGGGCTTCTGCGGGAATTCTCGGGGACTCAGGCCAGATGGCTACAGACCCGCAAAGGTTAGACCCAGGGATGACTCCAGAGACACCAACATGAAAGAAATAACTACCCACATTCAATAACCAGAAAAGAAATCAGTAAACAAATGAGGTACTTCTTCTGGTTGCCTCTTAGGTTTTTTGAGACCACGCCCCTCGGAAGCATCCTGAACAGATTTTCATCTGATTGTAATACCATCGACCAGGTACATAGGACTGTGACCCAGTCCCTCCACTTTGGAGAGAGGCCAGGCCCCTGTCTGTTGTTGGCTTCCCCAGATCCGGTGACCTGGGCCCTGCGGGAGGAACCTAGTGGGTCCCAATCTGATTATAATGCTGCCCACGCCCTCCCCACCATGAGGCCCTCATAATAAGGCTGAGGAAAACCACATCCCATTGGCTTCCATCCAAGAGCCCCCTGGCTACCTCTAGGAAGGTTCCAACATATTCCAAACCAAGGTGACTGATTTTTTAAAAATATATCTTTTTAATGATTTAGAAAGGAAGAGAGAGGGAGAGAGAGATAGAAACATCAATGGTGAGAAAGAATCATGGATCGGCTGCCTCCTGCACTCTCCACAATGTGGAACAAGCCCGAAATCTGGGCATATGCCCTGACCAGCAATCTAACCATGAACCTCCTGGTTCATAGGTCGACGCTCAACCACTGAGCCACACTGGCTGGGCCAAGGTGACTGGTTTTGTGGAGACTATTTTTTATTCAGCCTGTGTTCTTTTTTTACCATTGCACTAGATAGTGAGAAGGCTCCCTGCCTCCTGCCCTCGGGAAGCTCACAGTGTAGCTGGAGAGATAAGACGTGTGCCTAGAATAGTGTGAGAGAGCAAAACTTGGCAACAATAGCACACTGAAGGTCATCAAATGTGGAAACTCCCCTTCCCTCTCCCTCTCCTCCCTCCCTCAGCACATCCCATCCACGCTGGAGTGCTTGAGCCGCTCCACCCTGCTCTGTGTCTCGGCCCTGGCCGTCATCTCCTACGTCACCCCTGTGTTCCTCGTGGCCCTCCTGCCTCTGGCCATCGTGTGCTACTTCATCCAGAAGTACTTCCGGGTGGCATCCAGGTGATGGCATCATTTATCAACTTCCGAGGTTGAGGGCGGGGAGGGGTGTGGGTGGTGCTTTGCCATGGGCAGTTTGGTACTCTTGTTAGTCTTTATCAGGAAAGTAGTAGAGTCTTGTTTCCCATGAAAAGGAAAGTAGACATGAAGGAAATGAAGTATTCATATTCCACTCTCCTCATGTAAGCAAGTGTCAGCACACAGGCTGCAGCGAATACCTGGACTGTTTTCTTGGGAGCTATGGTCAGGAACTGCTTAGTCAGAGGGTATGTGCATGCTTATGTCCTACATTCATGTTGCCAAAATGCATCTCAGGAGGCTTGTATGAGTCCAGGGACCAGGCAGATTGCCGATGCGTGAAGTCAGAGGGCACCTGATGTGAAGGGTGCTTTGGGAACCACACATCCCAGCCAGGTGGGTCTGAAGCCTCCTCACCAATGAGCTCATCACCAGCCTCATGATCACATTTGCCTTCAGGGGCCTTGGAGCCACGTCTACCTCTTTACTCCTCAAAATTTTCTAAGAACATTCCCTAGGAGTTTTTTCTGGGAACGATTCTATTTAACTCCTAGATTCAATGAATTGTAGGGACAATTTTAAAGAACCTCTAGGTCAGCGTTTCTCAAGATGCCAATGACAACCTAGCCATGGGTTATAAAATCATTATCATAGTTTATAACCAGCATTTAAAAAGAAAAGAAATAAAACAGAAAATATCAGACCATCTTCACATAGTAACAGTAAGCTTTGCTTCATGGAAGCTTTGTTTGGGTGGCATAGGGATGCGTTATGATATAAAATGTATTTCTTACTATGAGTTATCGTGAGAAAGATTAAGTACCTTTCCCAAGGGCAAAGGTTGCTTAAAAACTGGAGTCAAAATGCTGAGTAGCAATAGTAATAATTAAATTTAGGTACATTTTGGCTTCGATTACCTTGACCAAAGGATCAAGACTTGTATAAATTGTGTTTTGCCTGTTTGGTCCAGAATCCCCTGGTACCCACAATGTATCCATAGTACATTGACATTCTTCTGCCAAGGTAACTGCCCTGTTCCCCTAGCACCCATTGTGGCCCTGGAGGAAAGCTGCTTTCTGCACCCCAGCCTATCAAGGTGCAGCTGTGGAGGGCAGGAGCAATTCTGTTTCCGTGGAAACTGCTAGCCTTTCCCCCTCTAGGAGCTCTTTTGAGTCTGACCTGACCTGTGATGTGCTGAAATCTGTTGTGGTTATTGGGGAGGGACTGGAAGCTTTGGGGTTGCCTTTCTGTCCCTTTGGCCAGCTGTCTCAGGTTCAGGTTGTTCACCTGTGCAAGGGAGAGGCTATGCAGCAGCAGCAGCAGCACAGGGACAGAGGTTTAGAGGAGGGGTAGGTGATGCCCAGGAGAGCAGTGACTGTGCCAACATGCTGGCTAAGCACTTTACTTACACAAACTGTCCAGTCCTCGCAACTGCTTGATGGGGTGCTATCATTGACTAGTGAGAGACTGAGCTCTAGAGAGGCAAAGCATTTGCCCACATGGTCAAAGGGGTGGAGCTTGTATGCAGACCCAGACTGTGCCCAGAGACTGCCCTCCTAACCAGCCCTCTCTGCTCCCCTGGCACAGGGACCTGCAGCAGCTGGATGACACCACCCAGCTCCCACTGCTCTCACACTTTGCTGAAACTGTGGAAGGCCTCATCACCATCCGGGCTTTCAGGTACCAGATTCACCCCAGGGAGGAGGGGGAGGGCCAAGGTCACAGGTCATGAGATTCAGTTCTCAGGGCTCCACTTAGGAAGGCCCAGGGCATACATCTCCCAACCCCTCCTCAAAACCCAAGGCCCAGATGATGTCCCCCGGAGGGTCAGGACAGGTGGGCTCCATTGTATGATTCAGAGAGGAAAACCTTAGCCCCACAGCCAAGCCCGGACCCCCTCTGACCTAAGGCAGACTTTCAGAACAAACGAGACTGGGACAAGTACTCACATATCAATGCTAGAAAGGACCTTACATCATGTGGGCAGGCATGAGGCCATCTTTGAGAATCTCCTAGCTCTGGCTGGTGGTGTTCAGTGGACAGTGCATCAGCCTGCACACCAAAGGATCATGGGTTGGATTCACAGTCAGTGGCATGTACCTCCTGTAAGCCAAACACTGCCGAGTTCTTTCCATGCCTATCTCCTGCATTCTGCCCTGCAATCCAAGGTAGTGACAGTGATTATTCCCATTTCTCAGACAAGGAAATTGAGACTCAGAGAGCTTATTATCACTGTTCTGTGTAAAGCCCTTCGAAGCCCAGGCTTGAATCTGCTCATTCATTCAACAACCTTTGCGCAACATGTACATGTGCTAAGCCCCAGGCCAGGCGCTAAACAAGAGATGAGTCAGATGAGCCCTTGACCTGGAGGCCCTTACAGTCTAGACTTCGAGCAGGCCAGGACAAAGCCATGTGGCAGGTACTCTGAAAGCGCCTGGCAGGACACAAGCTGTCGGAGCACACAAGGGGAGGGCAGTCATGGAAGGCTTCACAGAGGAGGTAGCAGTGGTGCTAGGACTAAAAGGGTGGGCAGAATTCACCAGGCTGGAGGTGAAAATGTCAGTGCCCCTGCCATCCTCTTGCCATCCTGAGTTGTGATGTTGAGCTGGACGGAACCTTGGAGGCTGTCTGGGGAGAGGAGGGACTGTTATATTCTGACTGATATATTAGGCCATCTCTCCTCCAGCCAGACAGGTCAGATACCCCTGACCCAGATAGTTGGGCTCTGCTATTTAAGCCTCAACCGGAGAGTGAACCCAGGTTATTTTTAGGATTGCATAGCTGTGCAGGGTGTGACAGGAGCCATGTGACACCAAGCCCTATGTCCCAAGAGCAACCCTAGGGCCCAAGGACCAGCTGGGAGGCTCCAAGGAGGGTGGCATCTTCTCTCCTAACCACCAAAGTCCAGCTGCAGCCCTGGGAGAGATGCCCAGGTCCCTGGTGTTCACACCCTGGGACATCTGGGGCCAGTGGGAGATCCTCTTAGGGGTCTTGTCTGAGTAAAAACAGGCCTCCACTCCGGTCTTGGCTCTGCTCCCCGGTCATCCCCTGCCCCCTGCAAGCCTGTGCTGTCTCCCATCCAGATGCCTCTTGGAGCCTGGCACACAACTCTAGGGTCTCCTTCCTGTCCCCTTCTCAAGCCTGAACTTGCCCAGTTCTTTCAACTTCCAGATCCCTCCACACCCCCGGGCCTAACCTCTACTCTAGATATTGGTGATGTCTGTCTTACAGCTGGTGTCCTGAAGGCTTGAGGCTGGGCCTAGGGCAGCCAGACCCTCTCAGTAGGATCCAGGTCAATCCCAGCAGCCTGTAACCAGCCCCAGACCAAGCCTGTGGTCGGCCAGGGGAACCGCTGCCCAGCGAGGTGCCCCACCCACTACCCCACATTGCACTCACACAGTGGATGGATTTTAAATAAGTGAATGAAGAACTTTATCATCATCCCTTGGATGTGTTTAATTCATTGGCTTTTGCCCAGCAGCCCACTCCGTTGAGAGCTGAGAAGCATTTATTGATTGTGCACTTGCCAAGTGCCAGGCCCTGCACTGAGCATTCATTGTACCTGTGCTATTGCAGTGACTCCGTACCCCGAGTTAATGCAGCCCACTGCTAAGATGGAGAGAAGAGGCCCTGTAGGAACTATTATCATCTGATAAGGAAACTGAGTCTCAGTCTGCACACACAGCCAGTAAGGAGTGGGCTAGACTCCAACCTGGGTCCACACGGCCCCAATGTGGGGGCTCTCTCCACCATCACACACCTGCCCCAGGCGCTGACACACCCTCACCCACTCACCCTGCAAACAGTCACATACCCCATGGACTCTCCCGTCACGCACACCTGCACTCTCACTCACGTACACCTCCTGCACACGCACTTGATCAGGCCCTGCAGACGTAGGGTTTCACCCACCTCAGCCACATCACCCCACACACATCTGCCTGTGCTGCGCAAATGCCCGCTCCTCACCTCAGAGACTCCCTTTACCCTCCTCACATACAGAGTTCATCACAGGCTCCCCCACCCAGAAATAACCGATGCAGAACAAACACCTTCCAAGAATGAAAAGCCAATGCCCACCAAGACTTGTCTGGAGTCCCTTTGAGTCCCTCACTGCGTCCCTGGGACCAGCGCCGAAGCCACTTTCACTCATTCTGTTATTCATCATCAGACAAGTGCCCAAGCCAGCCAGGTCTGAGGGCTGGCCACGGAGAGTGGTGCCAGGAGCCCAGGGTGGTCAGAAAGAGGAGGCAGACCCATGGGTAGTAACCCCAGGAGGGAAGTGATGAGGGCACGAGGGCAGGAAGAAGCCTCCAGAGTTTCTTGTACAGAGCGGTCTCATCTACCTGAGAGCGTCAGGGCAGGTTCCCATAGGCTACGTGCACCAAATTATTCTCTCAGACAATCTTCCTCCCTCCAGGTACGAGGCCCGGTTCCAGCAGAAGCTCCTCGAATACACAGACTCTAACAACATCGCCTCCCTCTTCCTCACGGCTGCCAACAGATGGCTAGAAGTCCGCATGGCAAGTGCCACCCACACCCACTCTGGGCCCCAGGACAGGGGGTTCTGATAGGGGTGTGGAGCTCTGCAGAGCCGGGGCCAAGCATGGACTAGAGGGTAGGAAGCGTGTGGAATACCACTAGCTCGTGTGCACACGCAGTGGGGGTAGGGGGGTGTCTTCGAGGTCTCCTGCCTCTCACAGCCCTAATGGTCCTCCCAGTGTCTGACCTGAGCCCCCTCTTCTCCATGTTATTCCCTGGAGACTGGGAATCTGAGGTGTGTGGGAACAGTGCGAATAGGTGTGTATTGAATTGTGATGAGTGTCTCTGTCTGAAGTGGGTCATATGGTATGTATGTTGTGTACATGCATGGGCCACTGGTGAGACACGTGTGCAGGTGACTGGGGAGCAGAGGGAGTAGAGTTGTGTCCTGGGCTCTTTGTCTCCCGGGGCTCCGGCCTTCACAGGCCTCCTGTGAGGGCTGACATTTACCTGAGTGTGAGGCTGGGGTTGAGTCTCAGCTGAGCTTCTCTCTGCTCTGAAGGGGAGGGGGGAAGTCACTGTGGCTTCAGCCCCCGAGGGCCCAAGCCATCCCCGTCCTCCCACAGGAGTACATTGGTGCGTGTGTGGTCCTCATCGCGGCCGTGACCTCCATCTCCAACTCCCTGCACAGGGGGCTCTCTGCCGGCCTGGTGGGCCTG
Source organism: Lasiurus cinereus (assembly GCA_011751065.1). Classification (NCBI taxonomy): domain Eukaryota; kingdom Metazoa; phylum Chordata; class Mammalia; order Chiroptera; family Vespertilionidae; genus Lasiurus; species Lasiurus cinereus. The sequence goes on from JAAGEH010000135.1 coordinate 626,055, forward strand.
GGCCTCACCTATGCCCTAATGGTGAGTGGCAGCCGTAGGTCAGGGGAGGGATCAGAAACCACACACAGGGAATCCCAGGCACCTCTCCCACATGAGACACCCCTGGGCCTTACCCCAAGCTGCTTTGAGTCTGATCCTAGAGGGATCATGCAGGCAGGAGAGCCCAGGCCCCAGAGAGAGGGTGGGTGAGGAACTCGTACATGGTGACCCTTCCTGTGCCTCTGGGAAGGGCCATCCTGAACAGCCAGCCAGTGGGCAGCAAAAGATATTTGGGGGGGGCGGGCAGCCCCTCCTCAGCCATAAGAAGAGCATCTTGGTGGCCAGGGTTAGACCATGTGGCCGCTGACTGTGACTGGATCACTTCCCACAGGTCTCCAACTACCTCAACTGGATGGTGAGGAACCTGGCGGACATGGAGATCCAGCTGGGGGCCGTGAAACGCATCCACGGGCTCCTGAAAACGGAGGCAGAGAGCTATGAGGGGCTGCTGGGTGAGGGGTGCAGGAGGGCTTTTGGGGAAAGGGCCTGGAGGAGGGGTGTGCTTTGGTGGAAGGGATCAAGAGGGAGGGGGTAGGGTACTCCTGGATTCCAGCTGTGGCCCTTGCCTGGTGGCTGACCCCCAGCCCGGCCCCCAGCACCCTCGTTGATCCCCAAGAACTGGCCGGACCAAGGGAAGATCCAGATCCAGAACCTGAGTGTGCGCTACGACAGCTCCCTGAAGCCCGTGCTGAAGCACGTCAATGCCCTCATCTCCCCAGGACAGAAGGTCAGGCGGAGGGCACCGGGCGGGCCCCCCACAGAGTCACCTCGGGGCCCTCCAGGGTCCTTCAGTTCTCACACCCATTCAGAATCCCCGGGGCCCTTTACCTGACCTGGCTCAGCCCTCCTCTCCCCTCCCTCCCTCTCCTCTTCTCCGCCTGCTGCCCTCACTCATTCACCAAGGAGGACACCTCAGACTCCCCTGGTTACAGCGGCTTTGTCAGCACCCCCAAGCCCACTGCAAATGGTCTGTCTGTCCCAGGGCACTGCCACCTGAGCTTCAGAGCAGGGGCCTAGGAGTAGAGGGTGAGGCCACCCTTGTCCTGGGGAAGGAACCCCCGTCTGGCCCTCTGCCCTGCCTCTCAGACTGGTTCCCCCTTCCTCACTCCCACTTTGCTCTCTCTGCCACTGCCCCTCTCCTCCCATCTTTTTGTCACTGTCTCCGTCTCTGTATTCGTTCTTTATTGTCGTTTCTGTTGGTACCCAAGGGCCAGGAGGCGATGCGGACAGAGATGGCTCCAGTTTAAGGTGGGACGCACAGACACGTCCTGCACACCGCACACAGCCCCCCAGGCCTCCTGCCATACCCATGTACAGAAAGACACACTAGTGCCCCCAACTCTCCTGCAGCAGGTACCAGGCACAGCCAGGCCCCACCCAGGCCCAGGCAAATGGGCATCTACACCTGCCTTGCTTGCGGGTCCCCATGGGAACCCCCTCTGGACCCACTGCAGGAAACAAGTCCAAACACGGGGCCCAGCCCTGGCCAAGCAGAAGCTGGTGAGGAAGCCAGAACAAGGAGATGCGCTATGACGGCCCAGCCCCGCGCACCCCCATAGCTAGCACCAGAGGCTCCCGGCGCCCCCAGGCTCCCAGCGCCCTCGCAGCTTACCTGCTCCTCTCTTTGCAGATTGGGATCTGTGGTCGCACCGGCAGTGGGAAGTCCTCCTTCTCTCTCGCCTTCTTCCGCATGGTGGACATGTTCGAAGGTGAGTATGGCCAGCACCCACATGCACCCACAGCCACCCACAGGCACCCACAACCACCCACAGGCACCAGATAAAACCTCAGGCCTGGTGTATGCTCAGACGTCACAGGAGGCCCGGCAGTCACTGTCTTCCCCTGCATCCTCCCGGGGACCCAAGTCCCAGCACCCCGGTGCCCCACCTGTAGCATGGTCTCCACGCAGGGCGCATCATCATTGACGGCATTGACATCGCCAAATTGCCGCTGCACACCCTGCGCTCGCGCCTCTCCATCATCCTGCAGGACCCCGTCCTCTTCAGCGGCACCATCCGGTGAGCCCCAAGCCCTGGGGCCCTGCCAGGCCTGGTTCTCAGCTCCAGCCATCGAATCTGGAGCACAAAGAGGAGGGCTGAACAAGGCCAGGAGTGCGAGGGGCTGGCGCTGGTTCTTCAGAGGAGTTTTACCCTCATGCCCTTCTCTTTCTCCTTAGGTCTGGGCAGGCCCTGGTCCCTAGGGGTACCCCTACCCTCAGGTCTGGGGTGCCACCACCTTAGTGCCCCCCTCCCAGCCAGACCCCCACGTCAATCAGTTCTCACTCACTGCTCCCTTCACCAGCCTCACCCTCTGCAAGGCCCGGGGGGATGGAGCCAGGACCCTGCTCCCCTGCCTATGGAGCTTTCTGTGTCACCCCCAGATTTAACCTGGACCCAGAGCGGAAGTGCTCTGACAGCACTCTGTGGGAGGCCCTGGAGATAGCGCAGCTGAAGCTGGTGGTGAAGGCGCTGCCAGGCGGCCTCGGTAACTACTGCCGGCTGAGAGGCTGGTTGGGCACTAGCGGACGCCCGGATGTCCATACAGGCTGGGGAGGGAAAACTCGTGGCTTAGGTTTGGAGTCTGAAGTCTGGCAGGACCTCGGAGACCAGCTAGTCCTAGCTCTTCAGGAGCCCAGAGAGGTCGAGTGACTTGCCCTGGGCCACACAATGGTCAGTTCAGGGTCTGGCACTGATAGGACAGTAAGGGGTCCCTGTGAGACAGAGCTTCCAGGTTCCTGATACCATGGCATTACATTCAGTCCTGCCCTTCCCTGTCCACCTGCCTGCCCAGTTCTCCCGGAAAGAGGAAGGAGAGAACCGTCTGGGGACTCACAAGCACAGGGCGCTCCTGCAGGCTCCTGGGAGACCGCCCCACCCCAGGGTCGCTGCATTTGCTGGGGCCCCTTTGGCAGCAGAGGCTGGCCACACCTTGGCTTCAGAGAATCATGCCACCAACATCCCCGCACACACTCAGTGCACACACCTCTCCCAGAACTGGCCTGGGCTCCAGCAGCACACACTCCGGAGGGTGTTCTTCTCGTGAGAATCCATGCAGGTGGCATCCGTGTGGTTGTGTGAGGCACGGCAACCCTACACACCTGTACTCACCACACACACTCACATATTTGCTCCTGTACAGACATTTCCTGAACCCCGCCCCCTAAAGCCACACTGTCTGCTCTACTCACAACCCTGCTCCTCTCCTGGGGCTGATTTCAGATGCCATCATCACAGAAGGCGGGGAGAATTTCAGCCAGGGCCAGAGACAGCTGTTCTGCCTGGCACGGGCCTTCGTGAGGAAGACCAGCATCTTCATCATGGATGAGGCCACAGCTTCCATCGACATGGCCACGGTTGGTCCTGGACACATCCATAGGGTGGGGGTCTTGGAGAGGGTGGTTGGGTTAGGGGGAAATTTGCATAAAGTAGCCCTGAAGTTCAAGATGTTGCCTTGAACTTCAAGGCCATTGGTGGCAGTAAAGGCAAAGGGCTGGGAACACTGACTCCAGCTTGGGCATGTTCACAATCGACATACATACAAGCTGCACACAGATTCACAGCAACTTCACACCTGTCCCCCACCAGAGCACACCCCACATAAGCTCACAGCACACACACAAGCACAGAGCTGAGGTCCTTGATTGCTAGGAATCCTGTCGGTCCTATGTGGACTAGGCAGAGGGAGGAGGAGGGGCTAGGATTGGGGTCAGATGGGAGCTGGGCCACAACCCTGGGCCCCACATCCCCAAAGCTAGGCCAGACCACAGCCACTGGGCAGGTGAGCCAACAGCTGCTGCTCCAACCTGGCAGGAAAACATCCTCCAGAAGGTGGTGATGACGGCCTTCGCAGACCGTACTGTGGTCACCATTGCGGTAAGGGGCCCGTTGATGGGGTGCAGGGTGGACACCCAGTGAAAGAGCAGCCCTTAGGCTCACTGGGACTTGGTGATGAAGAGGGAGGGGGCCTGGGGCAGGACACGGCAAGGAGTCTAGAAGTCTTGCAGGGACCCTGGATTGCAGGATTTGGAGTGGGGAGGATTTGTACCTGCGGTCCCTCAGATGTCCCCTCTCTTTCTTCAAGTTCCAAGCCCTCCTCCCCATCCCTTCCCACATCTCACCCCTTCCCAAGGCCCAGGGAGCTAGGCCAGAGTTACATCTCCATAGGACATGGCGGGTGGGGGTTTCTGAGACTTGAAGCCTGAAGTCTGGGGCAGAGCTGAGACCTGCTGAAGGGAGGGGGTGTCATTAATAAACAGAAGGCTTGGAATCACAGCCACCTCAGGAAAGGGCAGTCACCACAGAGCCAGGACATTCTGGCCACATGCCTCCTCCTCCTCCAAGCTGCAGGAAGGATGTTCTCAGCTGCTCTGGCCTTCCCCCACCACCCTGACCAGCCCCCTCCTGCTCCATCCAGCACCGTGTGCACACCATCCTGAGTGCAGACCTGGTGATTGTCCTGAAGCGTGGCGCCATCCTCGAGTTCGACACGCCAGAGAAGCTGCTCAGCCGCAAGGACAGCGTCTTTGCCTCCTTTGTCCGTGCAGACAAGTGACCTCCTGGAGCCCAAGTGCCATCCCGTGCCCCATCCTGGCCCCAGCTCCCACCTGGGTTTTCTAACTGTAAATCACTTGTAAATAAAGAGATTGGTTATTTCCTACCAGAGGCCATGGATCTGGTGGGCAGGGGCTGGGCAGACTGTGGGTGGGTACAGTGGAGCCAGCGTGATTTTTGGCATCAAGCAGACCCGAAGAAGCTGTGTGGGTTCAGGCTAAGAGGGTTTCCTTGTCTGTGAAGTTAGGGTTGTATTAGTGTCCTAGGGCTGCCATCACAACTAGCAATGGCTTAAATGACAGCAATTTATTTCTGACAGTTCAGGAGGCTGGAAGTCCAAGATCAAGATATCACAGATTTGACTTCTCTGAAGGCCTCTCTCTTTGGTTGCAGACAGCTCCTGTCGAGCTAATGTCCTCACGTGGCCATTCCTCTGTATGCACATCTGTGGTGTCTCTCTCTTTTCTTGTCAGGATGCCAGTCACCTTGAATTAGGGCCCCACTCCTATGATTTCGTTTAACCTAATTACCTCTTCACAGGACCTATCTCCAAATACAGTCACATGGGGGGGGAGGAGGAGGCTTCAACATATGCTTTTTGGGGCAGCACATAACAAGAGTTATTGCATTTTGTGATTATCTCATCTGATAAAGTAGCAGATCTCCTTATAGCTTGGTCCCCTTCCTTCTTACTTTAATTCCTGAACTGAAATTGTGGGGCCCCAAGGACCGTGGATTAGCACTATTTCCCCTGCAAATTACAGGAACCCCATGTGGCTTAAACAAAAGCTGGAGTTATTATCAGATGTGACTGAGAAGGGCAGGAGGTGTGCTACTGCAAGTATGCCGGATCCAGGTGTTTGACATCAGGATCAGTCTCTCCTTCTGGTTCCATCTTCCTCTCCCTCCCCAAGGACAGATGGTCACTAGTAGCTCCAGCTTACATCCCACCCCTCTGAAAAAGAGATGCTTTCTCCTAATAGTTCCAACAAAAATCTTGGGTCCAACTTGGGTCACATCCCTGCCCCTAGTCATGTGGTCAGAAGATTGGAACAAAGTGGACCACATGTCCCCATCTCCATCCTCCATGCAGGGACACTCAGAAGTAGGAGATGGTGGCCTTCCAGAGGGAGAGCACAGTGCATGCCACAAATCAGCCAGGTATTGAATGGGAGATGCTGGGGCCCAGCCAGGGAAGACCAAAACAACAGTTGTCAACAGCTGACTCCATCTGGGTCTTGAAACAGGAGAGCAAACCTGCCCTCAGCCAGTAAATTGCAGGTGCTCATTTGCATGTCATTTTATTATCATTTACATCTTGCCTTCAGTACTGGCGGTACCAGGCCCTGGGGTGCAGACCCCGGAGCCCTGGGCCTGCATTCATCTTGTTTGCAAGGGGATCAGAGCCATACAACATAAGTAAAACCCACCAGTCATTGGAAAGGGGCCCAACACAAGCCCTTCTGGAGGTTCTAGGAGCCACAGGAGCTTAGAGAGGGAGAGTCCTTTAAGGCTGCCTGGGGAGGCAGGATTTGAGTTGGGCATGGGAGGGATAGAAATTATATAGGCAGAGTTGCATAAAAATGGTCCATTTAGTGGTGGATGGATGACATAAAAATCAGACAACCTTAAATGCCAGAACAATAAGTCTGGGATAAGCCTATAAATAAGAGGGAAATGGAGAAGTTTTTTTGAGTAAGAAAGAGACTTGAGGGGGTGGGGAGTAAGAGGAGGTAGAGGATGGAGCAGGGCAGGAGGCTGAACTCTTTGGATAGTGAGCTCATCCTCCTGGAAAGGGTAGAGCAGGACATAGCTAAGGCCTCAGGGTCACACTGTGCGGAAGGGCCTGGCCTTTCCAGCTCTGAGATGCGTCTGGGGTCCCAGAAGCTCCCTCCACTATAGGACCTCCCAGGAGCAGAGCCTAGAAGGAGAAGAGGATCCCCATCCTGCTATGCCCACCCTACCCCCAAGGAACTGAAGGGAAGTAGCAGGGGCAGGGTCCACACTGAAGTCTTGCAGGGATGCCCAGGGCAATCCTGGCCCAATCCCCTCTGTAGCATCCCTAATGATCTGCCAACCTTGACTTGGATACCCTACAGACGTGGGTCATCTCTGGCTATTAGAACTGACTCTTCCATGCATGAAATCAAAGACTGCCTCTGTTCCACTCGGTGTCTATACTGGGTCTACACTTGGGGCCACACAACACTACTAGTCCATTCTTCTTGGACCTCAAGGGTTTCTGCAGGAGTGCCCAAATTTCCAAGGAAGGGCAGCGATTTTCAAGTCTCCTTTTCTGACGACTGAACAGCTGTAGTTGCCCCAGAGGTTTCCTGTGTAATCCAGTCTCCTTGAGCTCCCCACTCGGCTCATCCTGTTTTCCCCTTCCCCACCACAGGCACTGTACCTCTGGTAGTTCAGCCCAAGATCATGCTTATTCTAAGTAGCAGTGTTCTGTCTGCTAATGAGTATGGGAGAGAAAGAGGAAAACTCAATATGAAAGCCACACCTGACCCTACTGAGGCCCACGAACCCACTGTCCTTAACTTGCCAGCCTCTACCTCAAGCCCCCACACCAACCAATGAACACACATGAGTCCTGAGCCCCTGAAAGGGAGTGGGGCTAGTACTGCCACAATAGAGACCAAGCAGCTTTTCCCTGTCAGCCAAGAACTGGGGACCTCCCATCTGGAGCCTACGCCATCGGGCAACCTTAGGCTAATGCCTGCAGTGGAAACCACTCATGTCCTGGCCCCGAGCTTGGGCCCTAATACGGCCTCACAGAACAGAGTGCCTCCCCTTAACTGAGGCGGAAGAAATCAGGCTTTGGGTGTCAGGAGGTGTGAAGCAAGTGCCAGTCACTCAAACCTTCTTTGGGAAATGCAGGGCTGGGATGGGGCAGTCACGATTGAAAAGATGCAGCCACCCAGGCTCCTGGGCTGCTGTATCCAGCATCCCCTGCAGCGCCTGTGAAATGGTGTTCCTACACCTTCTCAGGTAATCTCCCCGCCCGCCCCCACCCCCACCTTGGGGAGGAGGACCGTGGATTTCACCAGCTTCTCAAAGGACCCGTGACTCAGAAAAGAGAAGCAGCAGATAGATAGCTGAGAAGTCATCGGGGCCCCCTCATCTGGCCCAGTCTCCGGGTCGGGTCGGGTCTGCAGCCCCTGGGAGCCTCCTTTCTCTGGGAACCGCAAAGCCCGGGGCTGCACTGGGAGGCGGATATTGACCCAACAGAGGCCGGGAAAGCTGGGGACGGAAGCCCGGGCGACAGGAGCTGTCATCCCGAGAGGGAGGACAGGCCACGGCTTCCCTCACCCCCGTCCCGCCCTCATCTCCCAGACTGTGGGCAGGAGGGACCTCTTTTGGTCCATCCGATGGGACAAATGCCCAGGGCCAGCCAGCGAGTCCGGAGGCAGCGGCGGAGGGAGGGAGTGACCGGCGAGGGGCGGGGCCTGAGCTGTGCCCGCCCCGCTCAGTGCCAGCCCAGGTCGGGCTCCCCCTGGCGGCCCTGGGCCCCGGCCCCCGCCGCTCCTCCGGCGCCCCTCGCCCTCAGTCTTCCACCCCCCACCTCGCACCGGACGGTCTCCGCGGCGGCCTGACCGACAGACGGAGGACGGGCCGCTGCGAGCCCCGCGGCAGGAGGGGGCGGGGAGGCCACAGCAGCGGCTTGAGGAGCAGGAGCAGGTGCCGCGGCGACCAGCGGGCGGGGCCGGGCCGAGCGCGGGGCGGGGGCGGGGGCGGGGGCGGGGGCGTGCGTGCGGCCGGCTGGGGCCCCGGAGGCCCCGACCCCGGAGTGAGCCCGGTCAGGCGGTGCCGGGGGCGAGGGGATCCGGAGCGGAGCCGGGTGGGGCGGTGACTCCGGAGGAGGATCGCAGGATCCCAAGGAGACAGAGAGGACGATAGCTGCAGGGGGGTCCGGAGAGCGAAGAGCGCGAGACCGCTCCGGGGGGTGGGGGTGGGGGGGTAGGAAAGAGGGGCATCCCTGCCGGGGAGCCCGGGGCGTGGTCAGGGTGCGAAACCAGCTTGGAGGGGACCCGGGGACAGAAGTGGGTGAGGCAGAAGACACGGGGGGGTGAGGGGTGAGGTCTGGTCAGTGGATAATAACCAGAGGTGTTAAGTGCCACAGTGGGTTGAGAGGTGGGTTGAGAAGGAAGGCTGGGTGGGTGGGTGTCTTAGACAGGGGCCCCCCCCAGGGTGGCCAGTAGGTGAAGGATTGTTGAGCTGAGATCCAGGTGGGGAGCCGGTAAGGTGGGGCTCACTGGGCCATGGGCAGGTGGGCTGAGGGGTGAGGCGGGTGTAAAAGTGAAGTAGGGGCCAGGTGGAGGTGCGGATGAGTCTGGTGGGGGAGGCATCGCAGAAGTGAGGCCAGCGCAGGCTGAGTGAGGGTGGTCCCGGAGTGGAAGAAGGGTCCCCAGGGAAGGAACCCTACAGGGAGGCCTGAGGCTGGTCAGGGGGCTCCCCCATGAGGGAAGCCTCTCCCTGGGGGCCGCTGGAGCCATGCTGTCCCGCAAGGGCATCATCCCGGAGGAGTACGTGCTGACGCGGCTGGCAGAGGACCCCGCCGAGCCCCGGTACCGGGCCCGCGAGCGGAGGGCCCGCTTCGTGTCCAAGAAGGGCAACTGCAACGTGGCCCACAAGAACATCCGGGAGCAGGGCCGCTTCCTGCAGGACGTGTTCACCACCCTCGTGGACCTCAAGTGGCCGCACACGCTGCTCATCTTCACCATGTCCTTCCTGTGCAGCTGGCTGCTCTTTGCCATGGTCTGGTGGCTCATCGCCTTCGCCCACGGCGACCTGGCTCCTGTGGACCTGGCCCCTGGAGAGGGCGCCATGGTGCCCTGCGTCACCAGCATCCACTCCTTCTCATCTGCCTTCCTTTTCTCCATTGAGGTCCAGGTGACCATTGGTTTCGGCGGGCGCATGGTGACGGAGGAGTGCCCGCTGGCCATCCTGATCCTCATTGTGCAGAACATCGTGGGGCTCATGATCAACGCCATCATGCTGGGCTGCATCTTCATGAAGACCGCCCAGGCCCACCGGCGAGCCGAGACCCTCATCTTCAGCAAGCACGCGGTCATCGCCCTGCGCCAAGGCCGCCTCTGCTTCATGCTGCGCGTGGGCGACCTGCGCAAGAGCATGATCATCAGCGCCACCATCCACATGCAGGTGGTGCGCAAGACCACCAGCCCGGAGGGCGAGGTGGTGCCCCTCCACCAGGTGGACATCCCCATGGAGAATGGAGTGGGTGGCAACAGCATCTTCCTGGTGGCTCCCCTCATCATCTACCACATCATTGACGCCAACAGCCCGCTCTACGACCTGGCGCCCGGCGACCTGCACCACCATCAGGACCTCGAGATCATCGTCATCCTGGAAGGTGTGGTGGAAACCACGGGCATCACCACCCAAGCCCGCACCTCCTACCTGGCCGATGAGATCCTGTGGGGTCAGCGCTTCGTGCCCATTGTGTCTGAGGAGGATGGCCGCTACGCCGTGGACTACTCCAAGTTTGGCAACACCGTCAAAGTGCCCACGCCACTCTGCACAGCCCGCCAGCTTGATGAGGACCGCAGCCTGCTGGACGCCTTGACCCTCGCTACGGCCCGCGGACCACTGCGTAAGCGCAGCGTGGCCATAGCCAAGGCCAAGCCCAGGTTTAGCATCTCTCCGGATTCCCTGTCCTGAGCCGTGGTTCCTCGGGCTCTCACCCCACCTGTGTGTGTGCACATGGGCAGTGTGATACGATCTGTAGCGTGGACATGGTGTGGGCCTGTTGGCCAGGCCAGGCTCTGGTGTGAGGCTGGGCCCTCCCCAGCTCAGCCTTCCCCCTGCTGCGCTCGCCCAGGGTGTTTCAAGGCATTGTCACTACCTATTTCTGGTCTCAGTAGGAGCCTGTACTGGGTTATTTTTGTCCCTGCTCCTCCCAGCCCCGACTCAGGACTGGTTGGTGCCCCTCCCCGGACTCAGGGCGGGGGAAACTGTGAGGAGTGTCAGGCCCTAAAGCTGGATCTCCAGCTACTCCTGGAGCCCCATGATCAACCAGCTACACCTGGGCAGATGGCTGGGGAAGAACAGTTCCCAGGTTGGGGGGCCTGCTGCTGTGTTTCTGTGGCCCCAAGAGATGCCTGGGGTCAGGCCCCGGCCACTCTTGCTCCCTGAAAACGTGATGAGCTAAAGAGTGGGCCAGCGGGGAGGGCAGCCAATGAGGGAGCTCATTCCAGCTGGAAGACTGGAGGTGTGGAGCCTGCACAGACAGGGACAGGCTGAGGCTGACCGGACTCCCCTCCATGGGCAGGCTCCTGCAGGGAGGAAATGGCCTGAGAAGGCTCAGCTTCAGTGAGAACTCTCAGGCACAGGGAAGGGGGATGGGCACTGCTCCCCAACCGTTTGCCACAACACCAAGGCTTCTATGGTGAGGGCTCCGTGGGCTGGGGCTGCCTGTACCCGCTCTGTCTCCCACCCTCAGACACTGGGGTGGGCTGGGGCAGACACTGGCATGCCACGCAGAAAGAGGCCACGGAGAAGGGGATCTTGGGCCCACCACACTCACTGAGCCTCAGACCAAACTCTGATCCTGACTCCCCTCCTGTGGTTGCCACTGACTTTGTCCAGAGAGTGACCATGGAGGGTTTAGGGGTCTCTTGAAAAGAAGATGCTGGAAAGCTCAGGATGGTGAGGGTGAGCAAGGTCCCTGAGGTGAAGGAGCCCTTGACCCTGATGGGCTTGACTCCAGGCCTGGACTCTTAAAGCAGTGTTGTATGGACTCACCCATAATTCTGCCTTCTCCTTGTCAATAAAGCCTCCCTCCTTCATGATTCTAACTCTGGGCTGTTCTTGCTGGGGAAGCAGGAGGCATGCTGATGGACAGGGAGGGGAGGGCTGGGGCTGCCAGCCCACATTCCAGAGGTGCCGTGGAGTATAGACCAGGAGCCCTGGAGAGAGCCCTGAGACTGGCCCTCTGCCCCAGTTCAAGGAGACATTCCCCCTTTTGCCTCCGGCAGCCCAGCCCTGCCAACCTAATGGCCATTTCAACCTTTGGACACTCAGCAGGCTTATAGTGCTGCCTCCACTCTCAGGAACTTGTAGCAAAGCTGAGGTGCTCAGGGAGAGAGGTGGGGACATCATGGGCATTAGTGTAGTGATTGGAGCATAAGCTCTTATGCCAGCTGCCTGAGTTCAAATCCTGGCTTGAGCTCTAAGACTTTGGTCAAGTAACTTAACCTCTCTGGGCCTCAGTTGTCTCATCTATAGAGCAGGGATACTAACAGTACCCACCTCATAGAATTGTTGTGGGAGGAAGTGAAAAATATATGTAAAATTGTGCCATGCCAGCACGGCCAAGGGTGACCCTGAGAGGGGGCGGTGAAGGATTGAGAAAAGACAGACAAGAGAATGAAAGCTGGGTCTGGATGGAACGCTGTCCTCTCTGACCAAGGGTCTCTGATGGAGAGCTGGCGACAGCACCACGGACGACAAGCCTGGTCTTTATTTTATAGCCAGATGCCACGAGGCAAAGTAAGGGCGTGATCAAGATGTTCACAACATTCTTGTGGGTTTCGATCCTACTCAATTACATGCACCTGAACTCTATCAAACCCACATCGCTCAGGCAGGTGGGGCCACGGGTTCGGACCATAGGTTCAAACTTACAATGATAGCTGTGGGTTATCATGGTGCTGGGAGGGCTTTGCCCTCCAAGCTGGGACTTGCACGTGTTTCTGTGCCCTCTCATTAGTCCGAGGCTTGAACCTGTCCACATACAGTAGCCCCTCTCCACATAAAATGCTTTCGTGTCTGATCCATAATAAGTGCTCAATAAATATTACTACTGAGATTGCTATTGCATCAGTCACATGCTGAGACAGCTGACCAAGCAGATGTGAAGAGAGAGGGTGCTATTATATTTCCCCTCGGCAATGAGAGTCTCGGCCTGATCTTATTTTCTTCACAGTTGCCCCTCGAACTAATCTCAGGGGCTGTGGCTGCACGGATTACCTGGTCTTCTTGGCTCTATCTCATCCCCTCAGTGAATCCTTGATGCAGCCCCCAGTGGTCTTAGTAAAAGGTTTATGATCATACCCTCCTATGTCAACTGCCTGCAGTACCTCCCACCACCTTCTGGGTCAAGGCTAGACCCATAGCCAGTCATTTCAGCTTTACCTGCTTTCCATCCTTACAGTTCACAGTTGCCAGAACTCTGTGCACCCTCCCACTCCCCTGCCTGCCTTACTACCCCTTCTTTGCATATAACATTGACCTTCCTACCTCTGAGCCTTTGCCTATGTTATTCCCTTTGCCTGGACTACCCAGGCTTCATGTCTGCCTGTTGAAATCCATAAAAGTTCAGGCCAAATGATGCCTCCTTGAAGCCTTTCCTGATTCCTCTGAAAAGACATGTTCCTGCCCCCTTCATCTGCGACTGTGAGTATTCTACTTTTGCTTGAATTTTTAGGTCTGTCGCCCCTCCCCCAGTCCATGGCTCCTTGAGATCAGGGACTATGTCTAATTTAGCCCTGGACCTGGCACTGAGTAAGTGCTGGATGAATGAATGAATGATGGATGGATGGTATACATGACAAGCCAGGGTTATTGCTGCAGTTTGAGGCCTGCAGAGGGCTTTTGTTGGTTCAATGAGAGTTTGTCTCAGGCTACTCAAGAAGTAAGACTGAGAGCCAGGAGCTGCTGCTGCTGCTGCAGTTCCAAGCTCTACGCTGCCTCCTCCCTGCACCACACAGTCCCCTAGCGTTGCTGAGCTGACCCATTTCTGGTTTTGAGAAAAAATAGATGAGAAGCTACTCAGAGTCAGCCCAGATTTTCTGGGGGCAGTGCTTGGCTCTTGGGACTTACATTAGCTGTTCTTAAGGCCAGAGGAGGGGTCAGACCCACTGTGAAACATCCTTAGCGGAAACATCCTTAGGATTCCATCCAAAGTAACCTTCCTCCAGTCCTCAAGACCTTAAACACTGGGGACATGAACTGGCAGAACTGAGGGCTCAGCGCCACCTGCTGGCCACAGAGAAGACCTACTTGATCCCAGAAAATCAGGGCCACTGGTCACTCTGAAAGACACCCCTAAAGTTTAGCTCTGGGAGAAGGTGGAAAGTTTCAGCCATGGAGGGGAAGTATCAAGCCTTTCTTTACCCTTGTGAATGTTCTTGCCCACTGGTAGTGCCCCTTCCATTTGAGGGCATCCCTGCTTTAAAAGCACAGAACTAATCAGGCCAGAGAAGGTCCCCTGAGCTCCACTCAGCCCAGCAGGAGCTCCTGTGAGAACTTCATTTCTGATATGCTGAAGGAAATACATTTGTGTAGCTGGACAGAGCCAGTTTTGCCCGCAGGGTGTGGGCTAGCATGGACTGTCCCCAGTTCATGTCCCCATGTCATCATGGTCCAGTCCTGATGGAGGCACTGTTCTCCAAGTTTGCAGATGAGGAAACAGGATCAAGAGTGACATTAACTTGCTAAAATCTCATAACTAGTAAATGACAGGCCCAAGACTTGAGCCTGTGTCTGTCTGAGGCTGCTGCACAGTCCCTGTGACCTGAGCTCCAGCTTTTACTAGGGGGCACCACCTTTCCTAAGTGTCAAATCCACCACAGAAAGACAGTTGTTGCTAGTCCAAGAGCAAGAGGGAAAGTGTAACTCAGGGAGGCCCAGGCCCCAGGTTTGAGACTGATAGCAGGCTAAGCTGTGGCATCTCCCACCAATCACATGACCCTTCTGCTGGACAGGACTCAACCAGCTTCTTCAGGATCCACAGGTGGCATCCTCCCAACTCCATCCTGCAGGTGAGCTCCTACCCAGCAGCTTTCCTTAAGGAGAACTTCCCCCAAGGATCTCTCTACCAAGGTGGCTCCCTACATGTCTCTGGGCTCACCTCTGACCTTTCCCCAGGTCCAGGTATCAAGCACCTTATGTAGTACCAAGACATGCAGAAAACTTTGGGGACAAAGATATGAATTTTGCACGCCAAAGTCTTGTTGAGTCCAGACCAGGACAGGTGTGAAGAACAACAGATGTGTTCCAGCTTGAAAGAAGCTGGGGAAAAAGAGAACAGTGGGATTCAAGTCCATCTGTGTTCCAGAGAGTGAGTTTATTGCACTACATTGTAAATTATTGGCATCCTCTCTGACAGGTCCACCTGCCTGGGGCATTGTATGTCTTCGTGGAAAAGGAAGCGAGTGCAAACTACACCCCCTACTCTATTTCTACTCTAGACAGGCCCAACTCTGAAGTGACGCGAAAGGCAGGTCACTTATGCTGACCAACGTGGGTACAGGAATGTGAGCTTCCATTCCCCTGTTCTCAGGCACTGACACCACGGAGTGGGGAAGTAATGCAAAGTGCATATGCAGCTACACACATGTATTTCCTACACTGGAAGGAGCAGGAGTATACAGGAGTACAGGCCAGATGAGCAGTACCAATAAGTGGTCTTCAGCCACACACCTCCTCTTCATGAAGGGGCATCATTCCTTGCAGCACAAATGTGCCACAAACTCTGCCTCCATAGACTATCAGCACCCAAAGTGAAGAGAACCAGGACTTTGAGGAGCCCTGCCTCTACATTCTCTTTATGTGATCCATTCCAATTTTTCTCACAAGCCCATTATTCTGGGGAAGGGCAGTCACTTCAGGGGAACCCAGAGAGAAGTAAACACAGCACAGCTCTAACTGAGATCCTTGTTAAAGTCCTACTGTGTCCTTGGTTTCCCATCCATCTTGGAAGTAGAAGAATGAAAATCATCCCATAATTCTGCCTCTTTTGTGCCTCTCTGCAGGTCTCTCAAGATCTGACCAGCATACTTATATCTGAGTTTAGTAATTCCTTGGTGCCTTTTTTTTCTACATCATAGATTCTCTTCTAATCAATAACGTCCAATTATTGTTCTCCATGTTTTATATCTAATATTTTCATCTTCCTATAAAAATATCCCATTTGTGATTTACCCCATCTAATTATATTTTATTTATTTTTCTTTTCGCATTATTTTATCACAATCTCTACAAAATTATAATTTCTTTTACTAAATTTATAAAAATTTCCCCTGCCTTACTACTTTTTTTCAAAGGGTGTCATTCTCTTTCAACCACTATGAACACCTTTGGACTACTTCCTACTGTTGCCATGTGCCTCCTTCCATTTTGAGATTTATTGTTTGCTCTAATTATATTCTAAGAACAGGCACCTAGAGAAATCAAGATAGCGGCATAGGTGAACATCTAAACTGCTGCCTCACACAACAATTTCAAAACTACAACTAAAAGACAGAACAGACATCATCCAGAACCACAAGGAAGCTGGCTGATTGAAAATTCTACAACTAGAAGGAAAGAGAGGGGCTCATGGAGACTCAGAAGAGCTGCAAAAAGCTGAGGTACAGAGAGAACGGGCGGCAGAGTGCCTGGCTGGTTTCCTCTAGCGGGAGGGAGACAGAAACTCCCAACTGCACTGAAACCCAATCCCAACTGCACTGAACCCCAGTTTTGGGCGAGACTCATATGGAGGGAATCTGGGCTGTTGTGAAAAGGGAGGAGTGCATGGAAACTTAGGGGAGCTGCAAAAAGGCAGAGGTCTGAAGGCGCACAGAGAGGACGGACTGCTGATTGTGCCGCTGGCTTTCTCTAGCAGGAGGGAGACAGAACCTCCCAACTGCTCTGAACTCCACTTCCAACTGCACTGAACCACAGTTTTGAGTGAGACCCAGACTCATATGGGTCCCCGGAGCACACGGGAATGAGAAAGGCAGAGTTCTGGAGGTGCACGTGTGTGCACAAAGAGGGCTGCAGTGATTACAGAGGGACACTTGAGACCCAGGGACCACATAGGGTGGGGCTGACTGGAAGCCAAGGCTGCCTGCTCAGCCCTGAGACTCCACCCCATCCAAGCTCAACAGAGAGGCCTTTGCAGTTTTGCAAGTCTTGTATCATAAGGCTGAATCCAGCACAGAAGTTATCCCCGCGTAGCAAAAATGTGGAGACAAAGGAACAGATCACAAACTAAAGAAATGGAGAAAAACAAATGACTGTATATAGAGTTCAAATCCAGTTATAAGGTTTTTCAAGAATTTCCTAGAAAAGACGGATAAATTTAGCAAGACCCAAGAGGAGATGAAAAAGGACCAACCAGAGATGAAAAAGGACCAACTAGAAATTAAACATACACTGACTGAAATAAAAAATATTTACAGAGACCTAACAGCAGACTAGAGGAATGCAAGAATCAAGTCAAAGATTTGAAATACAAAGAAGCAGAAAACACTCCACTGCAAAAGAAAAAAGAATCCCAAAATTTGAAGATAATGTAAGGATTCTCTGGGACAACTCCAAGCGTCCCAACATCAGAATTACGGGGGTGCCAGAAAAAGAGGGAGAGAAAGATACTGAAAACCTATTTGAAGAAATAATGACTGAAAACTTCCCCCACCTGGTGAAAAAAATAGACTTACAAGTTCAGGAAGCGCACAGAACCCCCAAACAATAGGAATACAAAGAGGACCATACCAAGACACATCATAATTAAAATACCAAGAGCAAAAGACAAAGAGAAATTATTAAAAGCAGCAAGAGAAAAACAGTTAATTACCTATATGAGAACACCCATATGCTTGTCAGCCAATTTCTCAACAGAAACTATGCAGGCCAGATGGAAGTGGCAAGAAATATTCAAAGTGATGAATAGTAAGAATTTATAACCAAATTACTCTACCCAGCAAAGCTATCATTCAGAATTGAAGGGCAGATAAAGAGCTTCATAGATAAGAAAAAGCTAAAGGAGTTCATCAGCACCAAACCAGTATTATATGAAATGTTGAAAGGTACTCTTTAAGAAGAGGAAGAAGAAGAAAAAGGTAAAGATAAAAATTATGAACAACAAATACATATCTTGTGGATCCCCAACAAGTGAATCTAAAAATCAAGTAAATTAAATATCTGATCAACAGAATAAAGTGGTGAATATAATAGAATCAGGGGCATAGAAAGGAAGTGGACTGACAATTCTCAGGGGGAAAAGGGTGAGGGGGGTGCAGGGAGACTGGACAAAAATCATACACCTATGGATGAGGAAAATGCAGGGGGAGGTAAGGCAGAGGGAGGGGTGGGAGCCGGGTCAAAGGGAGCTATGAGGGGGAAAAAGAGGAACAAATGTAAAAATCTGAACAATAAAGATTTATTAAATAAAAAAAAAAAGAATAAAAACGGGCAGGAGAACCCCTAGCTGGCTTGGCTCATTGGATAGAGCGTCGGACGGGAGGGTCCCAGTTCTATTCTGGTCATCAATGTTCTCTCTCATCTCTCCCCCTTCCTTCTATTCTCTCTAAAAATCAATGGAAATATATCCTCGGGTAAGGATTAACAACAATAACAAAAAAAGGCAGGAAAAAGACTTTGAGAGGTGATGAGTTATGTTGACTACCTTTTATTTTTAATATATTTTTATTGATTTCAAAGAAGAAGGGAGAGGGAGAAAGAGAAAAACATCAATGATGAGAATCATTGGTAGGCTGCCTCCTGCACACCCAATTTGGGGGAATCCAGCCTGAAACCTGGGCATGTGCCCTTGACCACAGTCGAACCCAGGACCTTTCAGTCCGCAAGCCTAGCTCTAATGTTGACTATCTTGATTGCGGTGATGGTTTCTTGGGTTGTTTCATAGATGTGTGTGTGTATATATAATAAAAACTTATCAAACTGTACACTTTAAAGTTGGGTGTGTGTCCAACTCAATAAAAATGAAAACACACACACACACATACACACACACACACACACACACACACACACAAAAGAACAGGCACCAACCACATTGATGCTGTGATCCCCGCAGGCCACCACTAAAGGCCACTCTAACTCACCCTCAGGTGGGGGTTCAGCTATGGGGAGTCTGTTCTATTCATCCCCCTAAACCAGTGATTTTCAACCTCTTTCATCTCATGGCACACATAGACTAAATTCTGCAATACACCAAAAATTATGTTATATTGTCTATTTGACACCAAAAAATAGGTATAATTTTGATTCATTCACACCAGACAGCTATTGTTATGTTCGCTGTTGTCATTTGACAATTTAAGGGGAAAGATTAGCACCCCTGACTAAATGGTTAGAAATTGTGTTTTAAAAATTCTTGTGTCACACAGATTGAATCACAAGTTAAGTTATGCCTGTGTGCTAACCGCACCAGTCCTGAGTGACCTAAGGCTTGTTTCTGAGTCTTACTCCATCCAGTAGAGATGGGAACAGGGCTGCTCTGCCCCACAAAGGTCCTGAAATACAGCTGCACATCCCTGCTAACTGCATTCAGAACTACACTGTATGTTACCCATGACCAACACCTGCATGAGACCCTCCAACAGCCCTGCCAGCCTGTCCTAGCTGAGGCTCCCCTACTTCTATCCAACTAGGTATAGCATCAGCCACCTTGGGCCAGTCACAGAAAATAAGGCAAGGCCCAAACACACCAACTATCAAGTCCTCCCCTAAGAATGGACTAGAACTGTACAGAGGAAGCCTCTCCTCTAAATCTAATTAATGATCAAGCTCATGATTCACAGCCCAACCTCACACCCTGGATCTTCCTTGGTCATCAATCCTATGTAATAAAAGCCCAGTGACACAATGGCAGAATGATCAGAATGACCTGTCGATTAGTTGTTATGACGTACACTGACCACCAGGGGGTAGGCACTCAATGCAGAAGCTGCCTCCCTGGTGGTCAGTGCGCTACCACAGTGGTAGCGCAGCTGGGCTGACCCGGGCGGGATAAGCCGCTGCTCCCGCTGCAAACCTCTGGCCAACAGGCAGGAACCCAGGCTGCAATTGCCTCCTTGCCCCAGGCTCCTCCTTGCTCCTGCCATCTCTTCCAGACATCCTCAGGTTGCACAGCACCACTGCCAGGCTCACAGAGCTGAGCCTGCCTCACAGAGCTGACCCTGGAGGCAGGTTTGTAGCTGCCGCAGGACTGAGGCCTACTCCACTGCCTCTCAGTGCTAGAGTCCCTGGGCCCAGCCTGACCTGGTCCCCTGGCGAGGCGAGTGCTCTGGCTCCACAGGAGATGCCGGCCCAGGGAGCAGCTGCTCAGAGTGCGGGTCCACAGCCAGGGAATGAGAGGAGCTCCCACAGTGGGCCCATTCCTGCAGGCCACGCCCCCCAACAGTGTGCCGGGCCCCTAGTATGGTATATTGATTAAAAATCCAAGCTCCACTCTTTACTAATCATGAGATAGGGGGCAAGTCACTTATTTTCTATCAAAGAATAACTCAGCCATTAATAAAGGGGAATATTTTTATTCATTTACTGACATACAGTTGAACTTACTGAACATAAGTAGAATAATGAAATAGAAAATGGTCACAATCTGCAGCCAGTAAATATTGCTTTCTTCACCCCCCCTTCTTTTTTTATTTGAAGTATAATTGACATATAGTATATGAGATTCAAATGTACAGGATAAAATTTGATATTTGTATGTTTTGCAAAATAATCATCACAATAAGTCTAATTTAAAACCATCACCATATACGTAGTTACAAATATTTTTCTTATGATCTTTTAAGATTTACTTTTAGCAACTTTCAAATATGCAATAGTCACTGTGCTATCACATCCCCATGACATATTTAAAACTCAAGGTCTGGACCTTGTGATCCCTTTCACCCATTTCTCCCCCTCCTTATCCCTAACCTAAGCAACCACCAATCTGTTCTCTGTATCTATGAGCTCATTGGGGGGAGAGGAGGAGGTACTTTTTTAGATTCATATATAAGTGAGATCATACATTATCTTTCTCTTATTTCACTTAAAATACTGCCCTTCAGGTCCATCATGTTGTCACAAATTGCAAGATTTCCTTTTTTATGCCTAAATAATATTCCATTGTGTGTACAGTAATATGCCTCATTATGAAGTTTTGAGGAACAATGGACTGATCACATATACAACAGTGGACCCATAAGCTCATAGTGGAGCTAAAAACTTCCTATCACCTGGAGTCGTAGCCATCCTAACATTGTAGCGCAATGCATATTCACAGGTGTATGGTGATACTAGTGTAAACAAATACTGTGCTACCAGTCATATAAAAGTGCATATAATTATGCACAATGCAAAATGCTTGATAAGGATAATAAACTATTGGTCCTGGCTCATGTATTTACTATGCTATACTTTTATTGCTCTTTTTGTAATCCTCACCTGAGAATATGTTTTTATTGATTTTAGAGAGAAACATGAATGTGGGAGAGAAACACTGATTGGTTGCCTGCCCCAATCAAGGATCAAACCTGAAAACTATGTATGTGCCCTGACCAGGAATTGAACCCACAACCTTTTGGTGTATGGGACAACACTCCAGCCAACTGAGCCACTTGGCCAGGGCCTTTTACTACTATTTTAGAGTGTACTCTTTCTATGTATAAAAATAAGTTTTCTGAAATAAGTATGTGGAGTTACACTAACAGCAGCCTAGACTCTTGACTGTATCTCTTGATATCATTTTCTCTTCTGCTTGATTTGGCCTCATATTGTTTTATGATTTTAGTGTAATCTGACTGTACAGGAGCAATAGGCTACTAGTATACCATCTAGGTTTGTGTATCATCAATGATGTTAAAACAACAATGAAATTGCCTAACAATATATTTCTCAGAATGCATCCCCTTTGTTTTAGCACATTTTCTTTACCCTCTCATCCATCGATGACATAAGTTGATTCCATGTCCTGGCTATTGTTAAGTAATAGTGCAATAAAGCTGAAACCAGTTTGGCTCAGTGGATAGAGCATCAGCCTGTGGATTCAAGGGTCCCAGGTTCAATTCCAGTCAAGGGCATGTACCTTGATTATGGACACATACCCAGTAGGGGGTTTGCAGGAGGCGGCTGATTGATGTCTCTAATTCTCTATCCCTCTCCCTTTCTCTCTATAAAAAATCAACAAAATATATATATTAAAAAACAATTTTTTAAAATAGTGCAATAAAGATGGAGGTATGGATAATTTTTCAAGTTCAAAATTTCCTTTCCTTCAGATAAATACCCAGAAGTAAAATTGCTGGATCATATGGTAGTTCCATTTTTAATTTTTTTTTGGAACTTCATATTGTTTTCTATAATGACTGCACCCATTTATATTCCCACCAACAGTACCCAAGTCTTCCCTTTTTACCACATCCTTGCCACTACTTTTTGTTTCCTGTCTTCTTGATAGCAGACATTCCAAGAGGCGTGAGGTGGTGTCTCATTGTTTTGATTTGCATTTCCCTGAGGATTAATGATGTTAAGCACTTTTTTTATACTCATGCTGGCCATTTGTATATCTTCTTTGGAAAGTGTTGCTTTCTCCTTTTCTTAGAAAGAGATGATTAGCCGAAGGCTATCCAAGAGGGCAGCTTGAACAGTCTGCTCTTGAGCAAGCTGTGGCAGTCATCAGGAAAAGTTAAGTCAGTTACTTAACACATTCTCTGAGAAAGTGTGTGATTTCTGTTATCTGTCACTGTATAAGAACTGCCGATTTTACAGTGCTCCTCCACCTGAATACATCATGTATGCACCTTAGTGTAAGCACAGAGTTCCAATTCTCCAGTCTCTTCTTGTTGTAATAGTTGGAGTCTCTTGGAAAGCAGCTTTCTAGATATGTTAGAAATAACAGAAACTCCTTGGGAGCAGGACCTATGAAAGAGGGCATAGAAATAGGTGAGGAAAACCTTTAGATCATGATGCAGATCTGATATCTGTGAAGGGAGGAAGGAGAAAGGATTGGGAAGCAAGAGTTTCAGACTATAGTGCAACTTCGAGAAAATCTCAGCCACTCCAAGAGAGAGCTCCAGTCTTGTGATTTGTTCAGGCACTGGCTGGACCTGCTTGGAGTGGGGATAGCACAGATAGAACATGTTACTTGGGTGCATGCATCACAGCAGACTCTCTCGCAGCTCTAGAGCAACCACTTTGGGTCAAAACTCAACTCTCTGAGGAGCTGTATCAGTTCGTTTTTGCTGTATAACAAGCAAGCCTAAAACAGTGGCTTTAAAAAAATAAATAAATATTTCTCACACATTCGAGAACTGACCCTGTTGATAGTGATGATCTCAGGTAGATTTGTTCACATGTCTAGGAACTGGATGGCTGTCATCTAATCTATAGCTGATTCTCAAAAAAACTTAGTTTTGGTCCATGTCCTCCCATTATAATGTTGATGAGATGCCATAGGAACTTGCCTCTTGTTTATATCAATTAGCCTATAGTAAAATTAGCTTCATTATATGTCGTTTTGTTTAAAGTTGCAAAACCTAGCCATGAAGTTAAGTGAGGTCTTACTGTAGACTGACCTCCTCTAGAGCACTAGCGCTGGCTTCAGTGTCTCTCATCTTCCCTCAGGCTGGCTTAGAAGTGTCGTCCTCTCACTAATGTCAGCACAAAAGAAAGCAAATGGAAATACACAAAGCCTCTTTCACTTCTGTCTCAGTCTATTGGCCAATGCAAGTCACAAGATTGAGCCCTATGTTAAGGGGCAGCCCATGATTGGAGGGAACTAAAAAGTTACATGGCCTCTCATTGATGTTTCTGCCTATCTCTCCTTCTCCCTTCCTCTCTGAAATCAATAAAAATATATTTTTTTAAAAGTTACATGGCACCCTGATTGGTTTGGCTCAGTGGATAGAGCGTCAGCCTGCAGACTGAAAGGTCCCAGGTTCGATTCCGGTCAAGGGCATGTATCTTGGTTGCAGGCACATCCCCAGTCGGGAGTGTGCAGAAGGCAGCTGATCGATGTTTCTCTTTCATCGATGTTTCTAACTCTCTATCCCTCTTCCTTCCTCTCTGTAAAAAAAAAAAAAAAAATCAATAAAATATATATTTTTTAAAAGTTACATGGCAAAGGACAGATGTTAGGGAAGGTTGGAGGCCTGGAGCCTTCATTACAAACCACGACAGAATCCAGAATGATTATGAAGACTTTAGGAGTCTCTTTTTTCAATGTGAAATGTCCGCTAACAGTGACCATACTAGATATCAGAAGCCAGAGGAAGGCCAGAAATACGAGAACATTCACAAATATCACAAGAATCAATTGAAAAATCACTTTATATCCAGTTTTTGCATTGGCCTAAGTCCAATCAGAAGAAAATGTCCCATTCTAGCTGGTTTGGCTCAGTGCATAGAGAATTGGCCCACGGACTGAAGGGTCCTGGGTTCAATTCCAGTCAAGGGCACATGCCTAGGTTGTGGGCTTGATTCCCAATGGGGGTCGTGCAGGAGACAGCCGATCAATGTTGCTCTCTCATCATTGATGTTTCTCTCACTCCCTTCCTCTCTAAAGTCAATAAAAATATTTTTTTAAAAATAGAAGAAAATGTCCCATGAATCAGTTGGCCAACTTTAGATAAAAGCCTTTTTTTCTTAATTAATTATTCTAATTTTCCTAAAGCATTTCTTTTTTTTTTTTAGTTGGATAAACAAGTTTATTTGTAAATTTAGTCAACATATATAATTGACCTAAAAACTTCAATAGAAGGATAAATTTTAAAAACCACTTGGAAGACCAGCTTTATAAAGTGATTTCCCCAAGACCATATACCAGCATTTCTAATGAGATGTGTTAGCTATTGCACAGATTCTGGCTTGGAGGCTCTCCCCCCCCCCACCCCCCACCCCAAAAATGAGGGCAATTTAATATCTAGAACCATTTTAAGCAACATGTTTACACTTGTCTCTTAGAATTCTTAACCTGGCGCTGTTTTATTTGCTATTTGGACCACAGTTAGGGATAAATATGTTTGGAAACCTGTCTTAGTTTGGAAACACCAATGAGGGCTAGAAATTCTTGATTTAATGGTGAAATCTGGTTGTAAGCTATCGCTTTAACCTGTTAACAAAATGTGAACACCTGGGGAAGGAATTCCCCTCTCTGAGCTGGGGTTCTATGTGTGAGAAGAACAATGCAGTCCATACACAGTTCAAAGGCCTGGTCTGAACGAATACAGTGAGGTCTGGTTCACAGTATGTCAGGAAGAGGCAGAGGGACCTTACAGTGCATCTCCCCAGAGTCGCAGCTATCACATATGGATCTAATGAGAACATTCTTCCCTGACACAGCATCAGAAAAAGCTACACACCACACACACACACACCACACTGAGATTCCCTCCGGCATCAATCCTGAGAACTCTCAAATACCACCCACTGGCAAAGATCCCTGAACGCCCAGGGTCAATTCCAAAACAAGGGCTAAACTTTGCTTTGGCATCCCACTTACCCTTTGCAATAAATCAGTCCAATGATTACTGCTACAACACAGCCAACAGTAATATAAGTACCAGTAGTCGTCCAGACATTCCGCACCTCAGATACTGCAGAAAGAGGAAGCAAACATGAAAAGAAAACCTACGGGCAAGGGCCAAAGTGACCACACAACCACTGCTAAGATACCTGTGGTGGTGTGTCATTTCCCTGTCATAGACATAACCACCAATCCTCTTGCCACACTTCTTGTTATCCCTATCACATACACCTCCACACATCAAATAGTGTGTTTAACACCTTCCAGAAATACACGGCAATATGGAATACCACCTACCACATATGTATACTGTGCACGTGCCCAAGCTTCCACACTATACCATCTTACATCACTATATGCTGCTATATATTGAATATCTGTGTACCCCCAAAATTCATATGTTGAAATCCTAATACCCAATGTAATGGTATTAGGAGGTGGAGTTTTTGGGATATCATTAGGTCATGAGAGAAGAGCCCTTGTGAATAATTAATGTCCTTATGTAAGAGGCCCTAAGGAGATTCCCTCATCCCTACCACCATGTGAGGATACAAGGAATCTGTGACCCAGAAGAAAGCCCTCACCCAGCCATGCTGGCACACAGATCTCAGGCTTCCAGCCTCCAGAAATGTGAGAAATAAAGCTGTTGACTATAAGCCACAAGTCACCAACACAAATCTCTCTTATTATACTAGAGGCCCAGTGCACACAAAATCATGCGCAGGTAGCTCACTTCCTCTAGCCTCAGCTGGCCGCCCCGCCCATCACCGCTAGTAGATCATGCCCCGCCCCCCCTTACCCCACCCACCCACCACCCCCAGCCGCTGCTGCTCATTCGGTTGTGACAGCATTATGGCACGATGGTCAC
The DNA here is from genome assembly GCA_011751065.1 of Lasiurus cinereus. Lineage (NCBI taxonomy): Eukaryota > Metazoa > Chordata > Mammalia > Chiroptera > Vespertilionidae > Lasiurus > Lasiurus cinereus. The sequence continues at coordinate 651,787 of JAAGEH010000135.1, forward strand.
GGGCCCCTTATATAAGAGATTATACACACAAAGCATATTTCAATCCCATATTTCCCATGTCCCACACATATTCTCCACACACCACACTCATACACCTCCCTGACCCTTGCTTCCAAAAACAATTCCTCTCTCCCTCCAGGGCCACCTGAGGCCCCATCTGGCAAAACCAGTCAGCCCCTGCCTCCCTAAACCCTCTCAGCTCTAGGCAGATGCATTTGACCTGCAGTCATTCCCACCCAGGACCAAAGCCATGACCATGGAAACCAAGATATGAGCTCAATTAACCCCAGCCCACCAGCGGGGGGGGTTCTGTAGTGCGCTGTATTATCTTAAGCTCAGGATCTGGGGAAAGGTCTTGGCATTTGCAGGACTCCCTACTACAGACTCCCCAGCTTGGACACAGAACTACTGATTTGACCTCTACCAGCCAACAGTTTGCTGTGGCCTGGAGCCTGGCCAGAAGAGTTGCGGGTAGGTCTGGGTCTCTGGCCTCTGATAGACCCTTATCCTCAGGAGGCATGGACAGGATCCTATCCCCTTTCTCCGCATAGCTGACAGGCTTCCCATTCCAGGTCATATAGACCACCCAGCTCCTTAAGCTGCCATAAGTTAACAGCAACCCTGAGGACTCTTGTCACTACTCTCCACCTATTAGGCCATCCACCCTGGCGTAGGGACCTAGTCTGGACTGCTGACTCTGGAGCTGAAGTAGGCCAAACCAAGCTTTCTCTCCTTCCTCATTAGCCCCCATCTTGGCCTAGACTAACTGGGAATCTGAGTGTTACGTTATACCCCCTCAAGGTGAAGAGTAAGGGAAACATTTAGAGGATGCTTACCTCTCCGAGACAGGGTCAAGTTCACGCTGCAGGAGGTGATCAAGGATTTGTAACTTATCACACATTGGTAGGTGGACGCATTGTGTTCCGGCCTCACACGGCTGGTGATGTTATATGTGCCGTCCTTATTCTTGATGGCTGGACCAGTGGTGATACCTTCAGAAATCTCCTGGCCCTGGGGATTTTCCTGGGTCCCTGCATACCATTTTATGGAAACGTCCTTTGGATAAAATGCACTTGCCTTACACAAAATATTTTCGCCGCCATCATCTTTTGCCATGGTTTGCTCCTGAAACAAGGTGCACTCTGGAAAAGCTGCCAGGGAAGAGAAGTCATGATTTGAGGGTAGGTGGGGAGTAGCTTATTATCAGTTCAAAGCCTGACCCATAGCAAGCCTCCAGGAAGGGTGAGTGAGGCGAATGAGATTCTGATTAGCCTAAGTAACCTAGGTATGCTGATCCTAGTGCCAATATGATGCTAATGGACCATGACCCCGACTCTCACAGCCATTTTGAAAAGCAGAGTTTCTTAAGCCACTTGGTGTCATAGACACCTTTGAGAATCGAAGGAAAGCTTTGGAACACTGTTATGGTAAAAACTGCTGTCCATTCTTCAATGACATATCCAAGTTAAAGCTATATCTCCCAACTTCCACTTCAGCTGGTGTAAGCCATGTGAACTCAGGGTCTACTAGTTCAGATAGAATCAGAAGTAGAGAAAGGAACCTCAAGGAAGTACCCTTAAAGAATAAGGTTTTAAAGAATTAAGTACTATGTACTTTTTCCCCTCACTCCTTCCTTCCTGGAGAACGGCTGGAAGACTATGTCATGGTTCAAGATGGGAGAAGCCATTTCCAAACACAAGGTGAAAGCTACATGTTAAGGATGCCACAGTGGCAAGATAAAAGGACTCTGGGTCCCAGATGATCACAGAACTGCACTACCTGCCCAGGGTTAGCTCCATTTTTGTGAAAAAAAAAAAATAAACTACCTTTTTAAAAGCCCCTGTTGCTCTGGCCAGTGTGGCTCAGTTGGTTGAGTGTCATCCCATGAGCAAGAGGTGGCCGAGTTGATTCTCAGTCAGGACACACGCCCTGGTTGCAGGTTCGATCTCCAGTAGGGGGCGTGCAGGAGGCAGCCAATCAATATTTATCAAACATCAATGTTTCTCTCCCTCTCCATTGCCTTTCCTCTCTAACATCAAGAAAAACATATTTTTAAATTAATTAATTTAATTAAAAATAATAAAAGCCCTTGTTGACTTCTGGTTTCCTCTCTGTAAAGAACTATCATAATGGGACAAAATGTTGAACTGAACAAACTGCAAATCAACAACTTTTCTTAGATCCATCAGAAAACTGAGGTGACAGGGCAAACCACAACCCTGAAAGCTAGAGAGACAAACAGATTGAGACAACCACAGCCAAAATCATATTACCATAAGCAGAAGGTGCTGGACTTATAACTGACAAATTGCTAAAGGATGAAGGTGGATTAGCTGAAGGCCAGTCTTAGGAGATTTTTCTAAGTTTTACCTCCAGGAACTCCCTTTTCCCCCCAATCCCATCAGGTTCTTGCAGTTGCAAGAAAAATTCCCTCCTGCTTGGAAGAGAAGGGAGAGGAAAAGTACCCATTTAAAAATATACCCAGTGAGGAACCAAGATGGCAGGCATAGGTAAACACCTACACTGCTGCCTCACACAATTTCAAAACTACAACTAGAACGGACATCATCCAGAACCACAGAAAAGTGGCTGAGTGGAAATTCTACAGCTAGAAGGAAAGAGAGGGGCTCAGAGACCCAGAGGAGCTGCAAAAAAGCTGAGGTACGGAGACTCACGCGTGGAGAGAGCGGGTGCCAGAGTACCTGGCTGGCTTTCTCTGGCGGGAGACTCCCAACGGCATTGAACCCCTTATCCTAAGACACTAAACCCCAGGTCCAGCGGAAACTTGTACTGTGGGAGTTTGGACTGTGAAAAGGGAGAAGTGCACGAAAATTGGGGGTGTCATAGGAAGCCAGAAGTCGGACGGCACGCACAGCACTGCACAGAAGACCGACTGCTGATTGTGCTGCTGGCTTTTACAATAGGGCGGGAGACAAAGCATCCCAACTGCGTCACTTCTAACTCCACTAAACGCCAGTTTCGGGTGAAACCCTGGGGACCCAGATTCATATGGTCCCGGAGTGCAGGGGAGCCGGAGGGGCAGCAGTCTAGAGGCACTGCAAGAGCACTCGCATAGGGACCACTCCAGCAATTACCCAGTCACGTGAAACTCGGGGCCGTGGAGGGCAGGGCCAACTGGAAGGCAAGGTGGTCCATTAAGCCCTGAGACTCCACCCATCCCAAGCTCAACAGAGAGGCTTTTGCAGTTTTGCAAGTCTGGTTTTATAAGGCTGAATCCAACACAGAAGTTCTCCCGGCATGGTGAAAATGCTGAGACAAGGGAAGATATCACAAACAAAAGAAATGGAGGAAAACAAATGATTGTATATAGAGTTCAAAACCATGCTTATAAGGTTTTTCAAGAATATCCTAGAAAAGTTGGATAAAGTTAGCGAGACCCAAGAGGAGATGAAAAAGAACCAACTAGAGATGGAAAAGAACCAACTAGAATATAAACATACACTGACTGAAATAAAAAATATTATACAGAAACCTAACAGCAGACTAGAGGAACACAAGAACCAAGTCAAAAGTTTGAAATATAAAGAATCAGAAAACACTCAACTGGAAAAGCAAGAAGAAAAAAAGAATCCAAAAATGTGAAGATAATATAAGGAGACTCTGGGACAGCTTCAAGCGTACCAACATCAGAATTGTGGGGGTGCCAGAAGAAGAGAGGAGCAAGATACTGAAAAACTACTTAAAGAAATAATGACTGAAAACTTCCCACACCTGGTAAAAGAAATAAACTTACTAGTCCAGGAAGCACACAGAACCCCATATAAAAGGAATCCAAAGAGGACTACACCAAGACACATCATAATTAAAATACCAAGAGCAAAAGACAAAGAGAGAATATTAAAAGCAGCAAGAGAAAAACAATTAATTACCTACAAGGGAGCACCCATACGACTGTCAGCTGATTTCTCAACAGAAATGATGCAGGCCAGATGGGAATGGCAAGAAATATTCAACGTGATGAATAGCAAGAACCTACAACCAAGAATAATCTATCCAGCAAAGCTATCATTCAGAATTGAAGGGCAGATAAAGAGCTTCACAGATAAGAAAAAGCTAAAGGAGTTCATCAACACCAAACCAGTATTATATGAAATGCTGAAAGGTACTCTTTAAGAAGAGGAAGAAGAAAAAGGTAAAAGATAAAAAATTATGAACAATAAATGCATATCTATCAACAAATGAATCTAAAAATTTGATGAGCAGAATAAACTGGTGAATATAATAGCATCAGGAGCACAGAAAGGGAGTGGACTGATAATTCTCAGGGAGAAAGGGATGAGGGATGTACAGGGAGAGACTGGACAAAAATCATACACCTATGGATGAGGTCAACGGGAGGGAGGTAAAGGTACAGGAAGGGCTGGAGGGGACTATGGAGGGGGAAAAAAGAGAAACAAATGTAATAATCTGAATAATAAATATTTAATAAAAAGAAAAAAGAAAAAGAAAAAATAAATAAATAAATAAATAAAAATATACCCAGTGTGTTCTCCATAACAAAGAATGTTCTCAAGTGGGAAGACTTTGCAGAGCCCTGGCTGACCTGGAAGAATGATGATTAGCTCTTCAGCTCTCTATAGTCTTCCTTTCTCACCCAGGAATACTTCTGAAGGTCATAGTCTACGACTCAGGCCACTCAGAAAATGAGATTTAATATCAGATGATAGATTGCTTCCCCTCTACACCACTTTACCACCACATCAACAGGGCTTCTATATTCTGTCCCATTAACCTATATGCATATCCTAAGGTCAATACCACACTCTCTTGATAATAGAAACTCCAATTTTGTTTAAAAAAAAGAATTCAGTGGAAAAAATCCTCAGGTAAGAATTAACAACAGCAATAACAAAAAATAAAGGGAGTTAGCTGAAACTGGTTTCAGTGGATAGAGCATCGGCCTGCAGACTGAAAGGTCCCAGATTCGATTCCGGTCAAGGGCATGTATTTGGTTGCAGGCACATCCCCAGTGTGGGGCGTGAAGGAGGCGGCTGATAGATGTCTCTCTCTCATCGATGTTTCTAACTCTCTATCCTCTCTCTTCCTCTCTGTAAAAAATCAATAAGATATATTTTAAAAATAAATTAAATAAATAAAGGGATTTATATACCATACTAACCCTAATCTAAAGAAAATTGAAATAGCTCTATGAATTTCAAAGTAGCCTTAGAACAAGAAAAATTATCAGGGACATTAGGTCAAAACTAAGGTTATCTGAATAAACTATGGACATCAATTAATAAAAATGCATCAATATTGGTTCATTAATTATAACAAATATACCATACTAATGTAAGAAGTTAGTAATAGAGAAAGTGGTATGTACACAGGCAGCAGTCATAAAAGAAACTATTATCTTTGCAATTTGTTCTATAAATCTAAAATTGTTCTAAAAAATAAAGTCTATTAATTTTTTTAAAATCTTTTTAGGCTTTCTGTCAGTTACGAAGGAAATGAATCCTAATACACTTTCCCATCCTCCTAATTAATATATATAAAACATTCGAAGTCTTAAGTACAATTTTGAAGGGGTCATAGACATTACCCCCGTTATAGGCTGCATTGTGGCCCCACCCCCAAATTCATATGTTGAAGCCCCAAGCCCATTCTCTTAGACTGTGACTGTATTTGGAGATAGAGTCTTTTTTTAAACTCGGGAACCTTTGCTCCACAGGCCCACGCTCTATCCACTGAGCCAAACCGGCTAGGGCTGGAGACAGAGTCTTTACAAAGGTACTATTACATCTGTTTGGAGAAAAGGACACTGAGGTTCAGCGTGATTAATAACTTGCCCTAGGTGTCCAGACATCCAGGGAAGCCCAGAACTTAAACCCAGGTCTATCCAACTCCAAGGCCCATGCCCCAACTTCTGCTCTACTTCACTGACTACATCTCTACCCCAAGCCCCCTCACCATGGGAACCACAGGCACTCACCCAAAACATTTAGAAAGCCTATCCCCTGGGCCTCCTCGGGGGTGACCACCACCTTACATCGGTACTCTCCTGCATCGCTCAGCTGGACTCCAGGAAGGTGCAGTGAGAAGTCCCCCTTCTCGATCCCCGCTAGAGACACGCTGGCTCCGGGTCTGAATGCCTTGCGATGGTTTCCATACATTTCAAACACCTCCTGCTCTGTTCCATGCGCCTGAGGCTTCAGATACCAGATAATGCCCGTAATGTTGGTGTTCAGGGGTGTGGAACCGGGGACCTTGCAGGAGATGGTGGCATTGTCATTCCGCAACACACTCTGACTCTTCCCTGTCTCCACTGTCAAGAAATCTGTGGAAATAATAAAATTCAGTTTGGGGAGAACCTTGGGGGAAAAAAAAAACAACTTAGGCCTTATACTCTTAGACACTACTGTGCAATTAAAAACTAATTCCTTACCAAGACCGGTTTGGCTCAGTGGATAGAGTGTCAGCCTATGGACTGAAGGGTCCTGGGTCTGATTCGCTCAAGGGCATGTACCTTGGTTGCCAGCAGCACATTCTGGGGGGGGGGGGGGGGGGGGCGCGCAGGAGGCAGCTGATTGATGCTTCTCTCTCATCGATGTTTCTATCTCTCTACCTCTCTCCTTTCCTCTCTCTAAAAAATCAGTAAAATATATAAAAAATAATAAAAACTAATTCCTTGCCTAACCGGTCACCAGTAGGGGGCACACAGCTGGCACCCCATCAATGAGTTTCTCATCACAAATATTTGTCTCTCCCTCCACCGCGCCCCCGTTTCTCTCTAAAATCAATAAAAAAAAAATTTTTTTTTTTTAAAAGAGCTTACTATGTAGCAGGCAATCTACCTGACCCTCTAAAAAACAAAACACAAAAACAAACTCCTTTTGGGAAGGGGAGGGGTCTCCGGTACAGAGTCCCTGAGTTCACGGCCCCTCCCTTAATCCGCCTGAGATCCTCCATCTTGGTTCGTCCTTTTCATACTGATTTGATCCCTCTGGTCTCTTGCAACTTCTTAGAAACTTTCAAATCCGTTTAATTAATTCCTACAGTTCCACAAAGGACGGCTCGGAGCTGGGGACTGTTAAGATACAGGTGGCTGCGGCCGTCAGGCGGGAGCCCCGAAGGAGATGGACCCGGAGAGTCTGCCGCCCCCCCCCCCCCAGCCTACCTGCGGTGGGCACCCAGCACCACAGAAGCAGCAGCAGCCGCAGGAAGCCCCGCGGCGCGCGGCCTGCCGCCGACCCCGCGACAGCCATGCGGGAGGGGGCCCGTCCGCCCGGCCCGGGTCTGCATGGAGGCCGTCGCCGAGCTCTTTCTAGAAAGACAGTCCTCGGTCGGAAGGCGCAAACCGCAAAACGGCGTCTTGGGGCGGTCTCGTGCTCGGTAGGAGCGTGGCTTCTTTGCGCCTTCCAAATCTTCCCGCCCTCCTCAACCGGGCGGAGGCGTTAGCCTAGCCCTCCGGGGGGGGCGGGGGGCGCTCCCCACGGCCTCGGTTCTCGGCCTCGGTTCTCGGCCTCCCCTTGGCCCGGCCCCCTCCCAGCCGCAGCCTCGGAAGTCCCCCCACTGCCCGTCCCCAGCCTCAGGATGCAAGATGGCCTAGACGAGGCGGCAGCCTCGCGGGACCCTGTGCGTCCCCGCCAAGCGATCCCCTCCCTCCTCCCCCTCCCCCCCAGCCCCACCCCCTGCCTCTGGTCTCGGCCTCGGAAGCTCCCGTGTCCCCGGCGGCAGCCCCGGCGTCACGGCCTGGGAACCTTGCGCGTCCGGCCAAGCGAGCGACCGGCTCACCGCCGCCCCACCCCGCGCGGCCCAGACACACACCTGCAACCTGCAGGCTCTAATCTCAGCCTCAGAAACCCCCCGTCCTCGCCCGGTGATCCCTTCCCGGCGGCAGCCGCGCCCCCTCCGCGCCAGGGCCTCCCCCTCTGCGCGCCGATCCGCCCCTCGCCTGCGGGTCTGGGCCTCCCGCCCAGCAAGCCCCTCCCAACTGGGCAGGACGGCGGCCCCGTAGCCCTGGCTGCCGTGAAGTTAGGGACGGTAACTTAAAATCCTGCCAAAACGCAGAGGCAATGCCTGAGGTCAGGTGTCACATCCGGTATAACTCACAACTAATTTCTGTAGGCAAACCGCAAAGTAACTAGGGAGAACCCGGGGTCCGACCGTCCGGCTCCGCAGCGGCAGCCGCAGGCGCTCCCCGCCTGGCCGGCGGCTCCTCAGCACCCCGGCCAGGCCTGAGCCCACCCAGGGAGGTCTTTTCTCCTGCAGTTTTCACCGAGGCAGGCAGGTTTTGTAGACGTGAATAAGAAGTGCCCTGGTCAGGTTAGCTCAGCGTATAGTGCGTCAACCTGCGGACTCACAGGTCCAGGGTGCGATTCCAGGTAAGAGCACAAGCCCAGGTTTGGGGCTCGGTCCCCAGTAGGGGCTGTGCAGGAGGCAGCCAATCGATGATTCCCTCTCATCACTGATGTTTCTATCTCTCTCTTCCTCTCCCTTCCTCTCTGAAATTAATAAAGAAATATATTTTTAAAAAGAAGAAGTGCCCACGCACAAGTCCTGAAGATGCAGGACCAGCATGAAGGCAATCACAAACAAACGGGGGGAAAGAGCAAAACCAGAATCACCACCAATGCCAACATAGATCAACATCTTTTTCTTCAGATGACTGTGTGTTTCCCTCTTCTTCATCTTCTGGAACCGAGACAGAGTCAAATACTAACGATTCTACCAATGGAAAAGTTAAGAGAGAGGACAGAAAAGGGATAAAAGGAGAAAAGAAAGAAAGGACAAAAGATGAGACATCAAGTAAAAGAAAGAAAAGGAAAAAAGTAGAAAACAACCACATGGTGTCACCTTTCCAAGGCCTCATGAACTTCCTGTTTAAGGAGTTTATTTGACACTTTTTATTATGACACTTTTAATTTCGGTTTACATGTTACTGGTTTGTGTTTACTGGTTTGTCAAGACCACAGCAGTTACAGTGTCCAATATGTGAAAGAAAAAATATGTATATAATTTTGTCAGTTACATACAATGTAAATATACTTCAATATTTAAATTTATTTTTGTCATCTCTTAAATATCTCGATCAAGGTTAGTAAGACAGACCCACATGCTTCAAAACATCAAAAATTGCCACGTGGATTATTGTAATCTCTGTACCCTGGGAGAGATGATATACCAGGGTCTGAAACCAGGCTAAACTTCTTGATTTCCAAAGTTCATCCCTTTGGGTTAAAGTGGCCAACTGGGGTTGCAGAACACAGCACTGTGAAAACACAGAAACGGAGAATAGCTGGAAGACAAATACTTTCAAAACTTCACACCCACGAGTTAGTCTGCATCCAACACTTGAGAGCCTGAAGTTCAAGCCTGTTGGGCAATGTTAGGATGCTTATCCTGTATTCAGATATTTGGTAGGGAAAGAGACTGGGCCTGCTCTAGTGAATATCATGCCTAATAATTTCATCCAAACTACCTAAACCAAAGTCCTACCCAAAGCAGAAGACTTGCAGATGGCATGAAAAAGGCAAAGGCTTTTCCATGTGCTTCTTAGTCTTTCTTCCTGAGTTTTAAGTTTCTATTTTTAGTAATGTCCTCTTCTTTCAACAAGTAGTATCTTTTCATAATCTCAGTATTTGTTGTGGAGCACGATGTAGTGTTCTTTTATTCTTGTTCCTCTAGGTATCCCCTGGTTCTACGTTTCCAACCAAAAGTTTTCATCTCCAGAGGGGATCATGTTGTTTCATAAAATAGGAAAGGAGGAAGCAGTTCCCCAAATCAGCCTTTCAGGGTGCCTCTTGCGTTTTACACATTGCTGGGCTTTTTGCTCATTTGGGTTTATGTGATTGTCAGTTGCCTTTTAAAGAAGGTCTAGTTAGAAGTGAATGAGATGAGAGGGCTAGGTTTATATTTTTAATTGGAAGTTGAGGTATTATGTTGTTATTCAGGCAAAATACCTTAAAATAATCTTAAATACCTTTCTTTGCTGAGTTTAAGATTTTATCCATATTGCTATACTGGGGGGTTGTTACTGAAGGAAGTTCTTTAAAGGATCCCCCTTCCCCCCCCCCCACCAGTAAGAGTAATTCAAAACAAAATAGGATTATACTTAAATATCTTTATTTTTGATACATATAATTATGATGTACATAATTATACATCATTTCTTCTCCCACCCCCCAATATTGTCTTGGGCTCATAGTATTTATGTATTACTTCCTTAAATTTGAAATGGTAACTTTCTGAAATGTGCTAGAGAGGACTAGGGTGGCTTTTCTTTTATTTTTTATTTACTAAAGAAATAAAGGTATTTTAGTTTATGAATAGACTATTTTTTTCCAGGAGAAGTAATATTCATAATTATGGGATGAGTATGACTTCCTAGAAGAGTAAAATAAAATGTAGGCATTAGATAATTAAAATTATCTCAAAACTGCCAAAACGGTTTGGCTCAGTGGTTAGAGCGTCAGCCTGCTGACTGAAGGGCCCCGGGTTTGATTCTGGTCAGGGGCATGTGCCTTGGTTGCAGGCACATCCCCGGTGGGGAGTATGCAGGAGGCAGCTGATCGATGTTTCTCTCTCATGGATGTTTCTAGCTCTTTATCCCCCTCGCCTCCTCTCTGTAAAAAAATCAATAAAACTTATTTTTTTTAATTATCTCAAAACTATTTTTTAAATTGTAGCCTAATTAAAATAGAGCATATGCTTTTTAGAGGCGAGACTGACAGCACAGATGGAGGACTGAACAGTGCATCACTACACTGCCTTCTCTCTGAGCTCCAGGCCTGTGTTTACCTATGTGAATGGTGTTCATAATGGGTCAGTTTACTTTAAAAACCTCATTTTGGAGAACTATAATGCTTTCCAAGATAAAAGTTAAATTTACTGAATTGTAAACAATTTCAGACAAGCAAGAGGTAGTTTTAAAATTTTTTCAATTATTGTTGAAATGCAATATTATATTAGTTTCGAGTGTACAAAATAGTGATTTGACATTTATATAACTTGCAAAGTGATCATCCCAATTAATCTAGTACCCACCTGATAGCAAGAGAGAGTTTTAATGAAGAAAACCTGAAAAGAGACTTGTAAAATATGATCTAGTAGAAAAAACTGTGGGGCTGTGTGTAATCAGGAGCTGTGAGCCCCCTTGCTGATTTGTCTCTCCTGAACTTCTTTCTCTCTATTTCCTCATCTTCAGAGGCTGAAGTTCCAGGAAGCTGATGAAGCATAAGCTTCAGGGCCCTGCCAAGACCATCAAGGGTCCGAGGGTCCTTAGCACTGTGCTTCCGTGGTCTTGCACTTCCGCAGCACCAGATGCAGGGCCGGAGGTCTTCCTGCAATATGGAGCCAGAGAGTAGATTATGGAAAATGTTCAATAATTAGATGTGTGAAGCTGTTAGCAGATAATTAGTTTTCATCAATATCTATCAAAATAAAGATTCTATCCACAACTTGATAATGGGGTCTATACAGTCTGAAAGGCACCGTGCTTGATTGTATATGGGAATCACATAGAATAGCGCTTATCTGAATTCTGCTTTGTGTAGGGCACTCACTTACAGCTGTGCTACAGCTAGTGTACCTGTGGTTGAGGACATGTTTGTTTATTTGGCATCCTTTCATTTAAAAATAATTTTGATCAACCGTGAAAGAGGAAAAGCTAAATTATCTTTCAGTTCTCTATGTATAAAAAAAGATACTACAGCCTGGCCAGCATAGCTCAGTAGTTGAGCTTCGACCTATGAACCAGGAGGTCATGGTTCAATTCCTGGTCAGGACACATGCCTGGGTTGCAGGCTCAATTCCCAGTATAGGGTTTGTAGGCAGCAGCTGATCAATGACTCACGCTCATCCTTGATGTTTCTCTCTCTCTCTCCCTCTCCCTTCCTTTCTGAACTCAATAAAAATTTTTAAAAAGATAGTACAAAATCATTACAAAGACGTTTACAGTCCCCTCCCTCCAAATATGTAAAAAAAAGCAACATAGAAATATGTCAAGCAGTTAATAAAACTAAAATGTTGTTTTTCTGGATTTTGAAATATTTGTGCTAATTGTCAAGTTATAAAATTTGTAAATTGTGATTTCTGTTATTCTAAATAAATATTCACATGTATATATATGTGTACATACATATACATATATATATATAACTAGAAACTACCATTAGTGTTCCCAACTGTATTGATAATTATTGCTGAATTGTTCAGGATAAGTTTTCTTTGGCAACTTTTTATACTATCAATTAACACAAATGGACAACTAAACAACAATAAGGTTTGAGCTAACTTAGTATTTCAAAAATTCATTATAATTATTTAAATGTAATTTCTTACAGATGCTAAAATAGGAAAGTCTCCAAACATGCCTAATATCAATATAATAGACAACAAAAATTGCTAACTAATCACCACTAAAAGCTTTACAGTTGTATGTACAAGTATATAATTCAACTCAAACACTAGTAAAACTATTACAATATTAATTCCAATTCTCTATCAGACTTTCTGTGGTAAAGCACAAAAGTTAAATGTAGAAACTAACATCTGGGTATATGTCAATTTTTCTGGAAGGCTATTCCAAAGTGGCCTAAATTAGCCAGAATATAATTAAATTCTTATCACAATGCCACATAATATTAAAGTATATTGTTAACTTAGTAGTTTTAATTCTGTCTATGGAATAAGCCTATTTTGGAGGCTTGGCACAATATTACCAAGAAATTTAACAAAAAGCTCAAGTCCAGGTATATAACTAAAAAGTCTTTTCTATAAATTACAAAATCATCAACTTAAATTATAAATGGCTTCCACTAATTACTACCACTCAAAATTCACACAAAGAAATGTGAAACAGGTGGCAGAAAGTGCTGGCACATTCACATTGCAGAGGCAAGTGATAGGATGGTAGCCAGCAAAAATTCAAATAGGCATAAGTGTAAACATTTGAATGCCAACTTTCACGAGTAAGACACAGAAAATGATCCATTTGATAATTTTACATACAGCTTGTCTATAATTCAAACAAGTAAAACTGAAAATTTCCTACATAAAAGCCACCATAAAGTCAAATAAAATACCAAATAATAGTCTTACAAACTGGTCTGGGAATTTCTGAGCCTCTGACTTTCAAGGTATCACAGGCATTCTCCACTTTGGTCAGGCTCTGTTTCAAGGCATACAGCTTCTTAGAAACCTCATAAGGTCTGGTATTGCCATTGAATGAAAACCCATCATAAACCTGACATAAGAACTGGCTCACTTCAAAAGGGGTGTCAATGTCCCCCTTGCCCCACACTGTTAATCAGCATCAACTCACCAGTTAGATCAGCCACTCCCAGGAGGTAATAAATAGGGTTGGTTTTCAGACTCCAAGTACCAAAAACTCTTTATTGTGAACATTGAGCATCGGAAGAGGGCTTCTATCCTCCAGTCTCAGATGATGAGTTGCCCCTCCTCTTGTTTTGAGGTTAATTCTTTTAAATTACCTTGATCCATCTCCTCCCAATTCTTCCAGATCTTGCTTCATAAGGGGTATGTCCTTGGGCAAGTTATTTCATCTCTCTCTAAACCTCGGTTTCCTCCTAGTCTTACTTTCTTTCCCATTGTCTTCTGTTGTAAATACCAGTTGTTTATTAATTTCATCTATACTGATAAGTGATTGTGTTTTAATAAACTGTTGAAAAGAGACAGCCTCCACATATTTCTGAAGTTCTGTTGTAAGTCCTGTGGTAATGGCTCTATGGAATTAATGCATCTCTTCTCCGGAGAGTTCCTATCAGTATCTTTTGTCTGACACCATCTAATTTAATTTCTGACTCAATCCATATTTACTCCATATAGGAGCACTTGTTATCCTATGGGGCAGAAAAATTATCCTTTACTTTCTACAGTTATATCCCGACTAAGTTTCACAAGTCTCTCATATTTGTCCTGTCTTGCATCAAGTTCCTGCTGAAATGATTTGAAGGCCACCATCACGGGTGACAATGCATTAACCTCCTACCCTTCTCTCCTCTGGTTGTGGGGAAAATTGTCATGTTCCCTTTTCCTGAACCCTCCCAGTCCTTCTTTGTTGTTCATGGCGTCACAGCCTACAGCGAGTAGAGACAGTGTGTCTTGGACCTGGTGGAGTGCATGAGACGGGCTGGGGGAAGAGCCTGCCAGGCCCTCTGACATGTCGCAGGAGCAGAGTTGGAAGTCGCTCTCAGCTTGTGCATTGCCTTCTTCAGTGCAGGTAATTTTGAGAATATTTTTATTAATGCTGGGGACAGTGGAACAAAGGAAAGACTCAGGGTAGTAGAAGCAATAGGAGAGTCTAGGCAGTGCTCCGCTTTGGTTCTCTAGAAAGATTATAGGAAAGAAGTGATCCAAGGTGGGACTGCTTTGCTCACTAGAAAGTCAGAGAAAAGGGGCCATGGATACAGGTTCTGGGGGTTAGCCTGGAAGGAGCTGCTGCTGCCTGTTGCTCCCCTGAGTGCAAGTCTCTGTGGGGACCCACAGTGTTTAGGAGAAAGAAAGGCCCTGAGACTATGACTCTGAAATGTTACTGTTTTGTAAACAATCTATTCTTTCAATAGTGTCAAATTTGTCATTTTGCCCAAAAACATTACAACAAATATTACATATTGTTCTGATTTTACATTTAATATAATTAAAAATGAACTTATACAAATGATCTTAGCAATAATATTCCAACAAATATTGCACTGAAAGAATTTTCACAACACATAGTCAATAAATGAATTAAAATATAATAAATTTATATAAAATCTCTGTTTTTCTGATTATCAATTAAAATCCAATTATTTCTTTATAGTTTAAAAAACTGTCCAATTATCTAAATAAGCCAAGAAAAATTAAGTACACATAAGACTAATAAAATTTCTTTCCAAAGTTTAAAATTAACAGAACATTTTGGGCCACATACTTACAAAAGGTTAAATCTTTAATTCAACATTTAAATAGAAAATTTTTAAGAATTTCCCCCAAATAAAATGCTAACTTTAAAATAGGATATATAAATCATCATTATTAAATGGTTTTTATAACCATAATAAAGGTCTTCCAGCTTTTTTATATCCTCCTTAAATAATAATAGTTTTAAAATACATTGTGCACCCCAGCAGATATTTTCTATTTCACAGTTGTTAACAAAGGGGAATTTTTTTTTTGGACTAGACCAGGACATAAATTGAGCAATCTC
Organism: Lasiurus cinereus; assembly: GCA_011751065.1. NCBI lineage: Eukaryota > Metazoa > Chordata > Mammalia > Chiroptera > Vespertilionidae > Lasiurus > Lasiurus cinereus. The sequence goes on from JAAGEH010000135.1 coordinate 666,962, forward strand.
TGAAGTAGCATCATTTATTGTTTCTTTCTTACTATTGCCTGCATGATCTGAGTTTTAATTAAATTCTTTCTTTTCTCTGTACTTTCCCATTTTCCTACTTCTGTAAGACTTTTCCATTGTTGTATTTCTAATGCACCTCCCTAATTGCTGAAGAAAGCTTTGAGGGACATAGAAAGTTATAGCAGCATTGTCAGCTATCTTAAAGTTTCACAGCCACCAGCTTCATGTAGCTTATTACTAGGCTCTTCAAATGAATTATCTCCTGCCCTCACAATCCTGAATTATCCATCTGGTACCACTGGCTCCTAGCCGTTCACCTGCTTGCTTGCCTGATCGCCCCAACCACTCTGCCTGATCACTCCTAACCACTCTGCCTGCCTGCCTGACGCCCCTAACTGCCCTCCCCTGCCAGCCTGATCACCCCTCACTGCCTCTGCCTTGGGCCTGCCACCATGGCTTTGAAGTTCTATCAAACTAAAGTGTGGTAGAACTTCAGAATGCTAGCATGTGGGGTTGCCTGCCTACCTGATCGCCCCTAACCACTCTGCCTGCCTGCCTGATGCCCCTAACTGCCCTCCCCTGCCAGCCTGATTGCCCCTCACTGTCTCTGCCTTGGGCCTGCCACCATGGCTTTGTCCAGAAGGACGTCCAGAAGGATGTCGGGAAGATGTTCGGTCTAATTAACATATTACCCTTTTATTAATATAGATAATTTGCTGAAAACTAAGAGGCATGTCTACATAAATATCCAACCATTATTTATTCATGCATAGAAGCATTTTAAGAAATTTCTCTAAGTTCTCCTCCAATTACCTTTTGATTTAACCACACTCCACCATCTAAAAGAGTTTATGCTGGGAAAACCTGTCTTATCACAATTTCTGGGCATAGATATGATAATAAATAAAAAGATATTCCAGATTATTTTTTAATGTTACCTACAAAAGATAGGAATTCTTCTCCATCCCTAACAAACCAAAGCATTTCTCTGTTGAGTGATTTTTGTGTGTGTGGGGGGGGATGGTTAAAGCTGAACATAAGCAGAACATTTCTAGATTGCTATACTTAATTTGGGGATCCATGATTTAAGGAAAAAAATCTGAAGTATATTTGGAGAAATATGTAATAATTAGTTAAAAACTTATAAAATGAAAACTAGGAGTTTAAAAAGTATTAATTTTAATAGAAGCAATGTAAAATTATAAGGTGTTACAGTGGATTAATTCACTTGAAAAGTTTAAACATGCATTCCTGTACTACAGAGGTAGGAAAGTTAAACACTATTATTCCCCAGCCTCCCTTGCAGCTAGGGTTCCAGGTATGATTGATCCAACAATCAGATGCACTCGCTTGAGACTTTCACTTGGAGCCAAGTTTGCCAACACAAAGCGTGGCAGCAGTAGTGTGATTCTGGAGCTGGAAACTGTTCATGTCTTTCTAATCCAGCAGGCAGCTTCCCAATGTGGCAGGCAGCTTCTTGGTTATTCCAAAAGCAGCAGCTTCTTTGGCAGGCCTCTCTTGTGATGTAGTTCCTAGAAGCTCAGCCTAGTTTCTGTTTCTTCAGCCCTCTCAAAATTTCTGTGAGCTATTTCCCATAATCAATCCCATTCAGTTTAATAGCTAAAGAAGATTCTATGACCTACAACCATGAATCTTGACCTAAACAGAATCTGATAGCTAGAAGTAAGGTACAACAAGTAAAAGGATCTTAAATATGAAGTGGGCTGAGCTGAAGAGGTAGAGCTTTAGGCCATGAGGCCTTATGCCAACTGAAGTAAGGGTTTCAAAGAAAGTGTGGTAGAATGTCAGAATGCTAGCATGTAGGGCTGCCTCTGCCTCTTTTGGCAAAATCCTGCAAGACAAATACTACTCGGGCTAAGGTTTACAAGTCTGCAAAGATGGAAAGGTATATATCGCTTTGCTGAGGGAGTTGTTTTCTGTCTACAAAAAAAAAAAAAAATGACAAAGTCCCAAATCTGGAGCCTTGAAGAATTGAAAAAAATCAATTACTACCACACTCCATAAGTAAAATTTCTGAGAAAGCTGTTAAAATTTCCTTAACCTTTTTCAAGAATCTTCCCTTAAGAATTTTCTGCCAAATAATGGGAGCCATCCTGAGGAAAAAGGTCAGATAAAAACTGTTGTCATCCCATCTGAGCCATTCATTTCAGACCCCAGGGGAAAGAAAGAACATAGAAACCAGCAAGTAAAGATGGGTTCTTTGATAAAAACTATGCTTTGACAAGATCTTTCTGGTTACTCGTGATAATAATTGAAGAAAGGAGACCAGAAACTTACTAAGTTTTTAGGAAATTATTTTGTTAAAAAGAAAACAAAACAAAAAAAATAATAAATAAAAACCCTAAACTTGGCCTGCAATAGCCTGTAACTATCTAAAAAATCCCCGAGCCCCCAAACCCAAAATAGGAAACAAAGTGCTAAGACTGTACAGCCATCCTTTCTGATGTGTACCTAAAAAGTAATTAACAATAAAAACTTCCTAGAGGGCAAAACCAAGAGACACTGAGGGGAGTTACTCCCAGAAAGGTCAATCAGCAGTTGGCTGATGGGAAAACCAAGGAATATATTTATGGATAGAGCAGGGAGACCTTGCTATGGATCAGTGACTGCTATTTTCCGTTTTCCCCTTTTTCAAAAAGATGGATTTTATGCAGGTATCCTGTACCTACCCCACCTTTGTGCAAATGGTACCCATGGGGCTGACTCCCTGATTTTTAGTTTCTGGATGGCCAGAGACATCATGGTCTTTGAGCTATATGCAATGGATGGGATTTTGATGGTTTCCTTTTGAGGTGGGTGTTTCCTATGTTTTAGAAAAGTGTACATAGATATTTAGGTAGCCTACAAAGCTGTCTGAATTAAAATTAAAAGTTGCTTACCAGCCCGGTTGGCGTGGCTCAGTAGTTGAGCATCAACCTATGAACCAGGAGGTTACTATTCGATTCCCAGTCAGGGCACATGCCCGGGTTGCAGGCTCAAGCCTCAATGGGGGACATGCATGAGGCAGTCAATCAATGATTCTCTTTCATCATTGATGTTTCTCTCTACCTCTCCCTTCTTCTCTGAAGTCAATAAAAATATATATTTTTAAAGTTGCCTAGCAAACATTACCTCTTCCCATCTTCCTTAATTAAAGTATCCTAATATTTATGTATGTATGTATGTATGTATGTATGTATTTTGGTTAATACTCACCCAAGGATATTTTTCCATTGATGTTTAGGGAGAGTGGGAAAAAGAGGGAAAGACAGATAGAAACATTGATGTAAGAGAAACACATTGACTGGTTGTCTCTTGCAGGAGCCCTGACTAGGGCCTGGGCCAGGGAGGAGATTGCAGCTGAGGTACATGCCCTTGACTGGAATTGAACCCAGGACCTTTTAGTACACAAGCTGACACTCTCTCCACTGAGTCAAACTGGCTAGGACAAGTATCCTAACTTTTAGCTGGTCACATTGCCACAAAGATGTCTCAGTTTCTCTAGCAGCTAAATAGCCATGTAACTCAGTTTGGACCAATGAGATGTGGAAAACTGCTTCAAGGGAGCTGAGGAAGATCCTTTTCTTGCCCTTCCCAACTGCTTCCAAAAGCAATCTTAGATAGTAAGAATGAAGCAGCTTGAGGATAAAAGCAATATACTGAGGATAGTGGGGCAGAAAGATAGGAACCTGGACCCCATCTGACGACAGATTTATATAAAAGGGAAAAACTCCAACTTAGTTTAAACCACTATTATCTTTGGTTTTTGGTTATATGTAGCAAATCTGATCTTAAATGATAGAGTGTTAAGCAAAGGTATGAATGAAAAATGACCTCAAGTAGTATCAAAAAACTATTCAATAGAAGAATTTCTAGCAGTTAAGGGTGCTGAAAGTAAGAAGAAGTTACTAAGAAACAGGGAATAGCAGTACATGGTCTTCTTAGGAGAAGAATTGTGAGTATCAAAGAAACTTTTATTGAGAGAGGGGAAGATAAGAACCCATGAAAGAATATGTATCTTCATGAGTAAGTGAGAGCAATTTATTTAAAAAGTAACACACAGAACTTTCTCACTTACGTGTTTACTGAGAGTTTCATTAAATTATGGCCTAAGGCTACTTGATTAAATCACTAAAGGAGAACAAAGAAAAAAGAGGGGAGGTATGAAAGTGAGAGCAGATATTGAGGTTTTCTTCCCAGTTCTGGTAGGCTTTAATCTTTGAATATGTGTCCAAAAAAAAAGATGTTCTTATTTAAAAAGTATCTTCCTTTATTCCTTTTATGTTTTAAAATATTTGAGTAGAGAAAAAGGAAGGGAAGTAAAAAGATGACACAGATGTTGATTTTACAGTTTTCTTCCAAGTTCTGGTGGACTTCAGACTTCAAATGACTGTTCAAAGAAAAAAATATATACTCTTATTTTAAAGGAATCTCCTTTTACACATAATATTTATTTTTAAATAAGCTTACATAATCATTGATTACAGTTAAAAACATGTTTGACAAAGACTCTTCATTCAATCAGAGAATCCAAGATGGCGGCATAGGTAAACACCTACACTGCTGCCTAACACCACAATTTCAAAACTACAACCAAAAGACAGAACGGACATCATCCAGAACCACAGGAAAGCTGGCTGAGTGTAAGTTCGACAGCTAGAAGGAAAGAGAGGGGCTCACAGAGACCCAGAGGAGCTGCAAAAAGCTGAGGTATGGAGACGCACAGGCTGAGAGAGCGGGTGCAGGAGTACCTGGCTGGCTTTCTCTGGCGGGAGGGAAACGGAGACTCCCAACGGCGTTGAACCCCTTATCTTATGACACTAAACCACAGATCCAGCCGAAACACATTCGGGGGCAGTTTGGACTGTGAAAAGGGAGAGGTGCACCGAAATTTAAGGGAGTCGCAAAAGATCAGAGGACTGGTGGCGCGCACGGCACTGCGCAGAGGACAGATTGCTGACTGTGCCACTGGCTTTCGCGAGTGGGCGAGAGACAGACCCTCTCAACTGTGCCACTTCTGACTCCACTAAGCCCCTGTTTCGGGCGAAACCCTGGAGATCTAGACTCGTGTGGTCCTGATGCGCAGGGGAGCTGGAAAGGCAGTGGTTAGAGGCACTGTGGGCGTGCGCGCGCACAAGGACCGCTCCAGTGATTACCTAGTCACATGAGACTCAGGGGCCGTGGAGGGTGGGCCGACTGGAAGGCAAGGCAGTCCCTTAAGCCCCGAGACTCCACCCATCCCAAGCTCAACAGAGGCTTCTTCGGTTTTACAAGTCTGGTATCATAAGGCTGAATTCAACACAGAAGTTTTCCTGGCATAGTGAAAATTCAGAGACAAGGGAAGGGATCACAAACAAAAGAAATGAAGGGGAAAAAATGACTGAATATAGAGTTCAAAACCACACCTTAAGGTTTTTCAAGAATATGTTAGAAAAATTGGATAAAGTTAGCGAGAGCCAAGAGGAGATGAAAAAGGATCAACTAGAGATGCAAAAAAGCCAAATAGAGATGGAAAAGGTCCAACTAGAGATGATAAAGGACCAAATAGAAATTAAACATACACTGACTGAAATAAAAAATATTATACAGAGTCCTAACAGCAGATTAGAGAAAGGCAAGAATCAAGTCAAATTTTTGAAATATAAAGAAGCAGAAAACATTCAACTGGAAAAGCAAGAAGAGAAAAGAATCCAAAAATGTGAACATAATGTAAGGAGACTCTGGGACAGCTTCAAGCGTACCAACATCAGAATTGTGGGGGTGCCAGAAGAAGAGAGGAGCAAGATACTGAAAAACTACTTAAAGAAATAATGACTGAAAACTTCCCACATCTGGTAAAAGAAATAGACTTACAAGTCCAGGAAGCACCCAGAACCCCATATAAAAGGAATCCAAAGAGGACCACACCAAGACACATCATAATTAAAATACCAAGAGCAAAAGACAAAGAGAGAATATTAAAAGCAGCAAGAGAAAAACATTTCATTACCTACGAGGGATCACCCATACGACTGTCAGCTGATTTCTCAACAGAAACGATGCAGGCCAGACGGGAGTGGCAAGAAATATTCAATGTGATTAATAGCAAGAACCTACAACCAAGAATAATCTATCCAGCAAAGCTATCATTCAGAATTGAAGGGCAGATAAAGAGCTTCACAGATAAGAAAAAGCTAAAGGAGTTCATCAACTCCAAACCAGTATTATATGAAAAGCTGAAAGGTACTCTTTTAGAAGAGGAAGAAGAAAAAGGTAAAAGACAAAAAATTATGAACAATAAATACATATCTATCAACAAGTGAATCTAAAAATTAAGTGAATTAAAAATTTGATCAACAGAATAAACTGATGAATATAATAGAATCAGGAGCACAGAAAGGGAGTGGACTGATAATTCTCAGGGGGAAAGGGGTGAGGGGTGTACAGGGAGAGACTGGACAAAAATCATACACCTATGGATGAGATCAATGGGAGGGAGGTAAGGGTAGAGGGAAGGGTGGGAGCTGGGTGGAGGGGTGCTATGGAGGGGAAAAAAGAGAAACAAATGTAATAATCTGAACAATAAAGATTTAATTAAAAAAAATAAATAAATAAAAACATGTTTGCCACAGATAAAATTCAGGATCTCAGAAACGCACACAGGGGATCATTTATTATACTTCGAAAAGATACTATGGCAGATGCCAAAAACCTAAGTGAAATCTGGGTATTTGACCTCTTGTCTTCACATGTTAGGCAATGAGGCAGCATGCTGGCTTTTTGGGTGTATGTTTGTATAAAGAATAATGGCCTGCGACATAAATCTTACATATAAGATGGAGCAGACAAGCCAAAGTATGTGCATCAATACTGCACAACCTTTAGTCCAGAACACCTTAGAAAACTAAAAGACACATTTGCCGTACCCACATTGGGTCACCATAGCAGAACTTACTTCAGCTACTCTACTTGGTGGATCAGTAAGAAAGACTTGGTTCAAGAACCAGCACAGCAGCCCTAGCTGGTTTGGCTCAACAGATAGAGCATTGGACTGAGGACCAAAGGGTCCCAGGTTCAACTCCGGTCCAAGGGCACATGCTCAGATTGTGGGCTCATCTGTAGTGTGGGGTAAGCAGGATGCAGCCTATCAATGATTCTCTCCCATCATTGATGTTTCTATCTCTCCCTCTCCCTTCTTATCTGAAATCAATAAAATATATATTTTTAAAAAAGAACTAGCATGAACAAACTCTGCGGGGGAAGATGGCGATGACAAGGACTCTTTGCCCAAGTTTAAGGACCTGGCCTTTCTCAAGAATCAGCTAGAGCACCTTCAGCGGCGTGTGGAAGACGAAGATGGCTCGCTCTTGTCCTCCCCATTCCTCAAAGGCTTCCTGGCTGGCTATGTGGTGGCCAAACTGAGGGCATCAGCGGTATTGGGCTTTGCTGTGGGCACCTGCACTGGCACTTATGCAGCTCAGGCATATGCTGTGCCCAATGTGGAGAAGACAATAAGGGACTATCTGCAGTCGCTGCGAAAAGGGCCTGACTAGCTCTGGATCCTGTGGGGGAGGCAGGATGAGAAGCTGGAACCTGCAGGTGGAGGGAGGCCTTTCAACCACAGACACCATATGTGACTGTCACCCAGTTGCTGAATCCAAGTTTCCTGCCACCTTCATCTTCGTTTCCCTTCCTGCAGAGGGTGGATAGTGGCTCATCAGCCAGCACCCTCGATACCTCCCTGACCCCATGGGACTAATCCCAAGACTGTGGCTTCTGAGGCCACCAGACCCTTTCCCACCCTGAGTGTGGAGTTTGCAGCTGACAATGTACCACGCTCCTGCCTCCTGGGAGCCAACTCCGTATCTTGATTCTCCTCAAACGTGTCACAATCCTCACTGCCCCTTGTTAGTCACACGGGCCACCGCGGGTCTGTTGTGGGCATGAGTGTAGAGGACGGGGGAGTGCCAGGCCTGGGCCGTCCCAGCCAGGCCCGCTGGACCTTGATGCTACTCCTGTCTACTGCCATGTATGGTGCCCATGCACCATTGTTGGCACTGTGCCATGTGGATGGCCGGGTGCCCTTCCGACCCTCCTCAGCTGTGCTGCTGACTGAGCTGACCAAGCTACTGTTGTGCGCCTTCTCCCTCCTCGTAGGCTGGCAAGCATGGCCCCGGGAGGCCCGGCCCTGGAGCCAGGCTGCCCCCTTTGCACTACCAGCCTTGCTCTATGGTGCTAACAATAACCTGGTGATCTATCTTCAACAATACATGGACCCCAGCACCTACCAGGTCCTGAGCAATCTCAAGATTGGAAGCACCGCCCTGTTCTACTGCCTCTGCCTCCGGCGCCGCCTCTCTGCACGCCAGGGCTTAGCACTGCTGCTGTTGATGGCAGCGGGGGCCTGCTATGCAGCTGGTGGCCTCCAGGACCCTGGGAACACCCTCTCTGGGTCCCCCCCCAGCAGCTAAGCCTGGCCCCATGCCCATGCATATCACTCCACTAGGACTGCTGCTCCTCATCCTGTACTGCCTCATCTCAGGCTTGTCCTCTGTACACCGAGCTGCTCCTGAAGCGACAGCGGCTGCCCCTGGCACTTCAGAACATCTTCCTTTACACGTTTGGTGTGCTCCTGAACCTAGGTCTGCATGCAGGTGGCGGCCCCGGGCCAGGCCTCCTGGAGGGCTTCTCGGGATGGGCAGCGCTGGCGGTGCTCAGCCAGGCACTGAATGGACTGCTCATGTCGGCTGTCATGAAGCACAGCAGCAGCATCACACGCCTCTTTGTGGTGTCCTGCTCGCTGGTGGTCAACGCCGTGCTCTCAGCAGCTCTGCTGCGGCTGCAGCTGCCAGCTGCCTTCTTCCTGGCCACACTGCTCATTGGCCTGGCTGTGCACCTGTACTATGGTAGCCACTAGCCCCTGACCACTTCCACCTTGACTCCTGACCCGGGAGATTGGGCGTTACCATCAGAGCCACCTCCTAGCTCCCTTCCCCTCAGCAGCCCTGTAACAAGTGCCTTGTGAGAAAAGCTGAGGAACCGAGAGCAACCAGATGGGTGGATGAAGGTATACCCCTGAGAGACTTGGGGAGTGGATTTGGTTACGGAAACTGGAAACTCTTAAACATCACTCTCCCTCCCAAGTTCTTCCAGACGAGGTAATTAAGGGAGCATAATTCCTAGACCTGAGAAATGACCCCATCTCTGATGGAACAGGTTCCCTGATTTATCCTGCATGAATTCAGTTGCCCCTGTCCTACAGGAAAGTCCAGTTGCCACCGAATCCACACCCATCACCTTGGCCATTCTGCTGAGTGCCGTAGCTCCAGGATCGCCTGGAGACAGTGCATCCCTGCTCCTCCACAGTGCTGCTCTCCACACCCAGCCTTTGTTCTGGAAACCCCAGAGGGGCTGGGGCTTGGCTCATCTCAGGAAACATTTTCCCTGGGCTTTGGCTTATACCCCTGATCTCTCTACTCACCCAAAGAGCCTCTTGAAGCCCAATGCCCCCTCTACCGCTCCTAGGAGTTAGCGTTCTAGGTCCTGCCCCTGCCCAGCAGTGACCCCCCTCCCAACAGTCACAGAAGCTCTGCACAGGGTGACCTGGGACCAGCACAGGGAAACTTGTATAGCTCCATCAATGTCAGACTGCATAAGCAATAAAATAAGGTCTTAATAAAGCGTTCTGGAGTGTAGGCGATTCCTACCATCGAAAAAAAAAAAAAAAAGAACTAGCATAGCAAAAAGGAAGAAGCAGTAGCTACAAACTTGCCAAGTCTGGCATTAGAAGCACCTAACCAAATAATTTCAGTGAAGGAGGCAGAAACCCCCTTAGCCATTAGTTCACAAACACCATGAGTACCAGCATTGTGAATGCCTATGTCCAGGACCCACCTAAGACTTCTGGTATCCAGCATACTGAAGGGGCTGGTACCTCTGTTTTTCTGGTGGCAGTACAAGTGATGGGACCTCCTAGTCCACAATCTTTTATCTCTGATATCATGCTTTTAAATGTTTAAACAGACCAGTTATTTATCTTTTTCTATAAGAAGAAATCCCTCTACCTTTTATCATCGCCTAAAAGTTCCATCCTCTTAGTCTCCTGCGTCAAGGACAGTCATCGGTGCCTCGGGAGGAAGCAGAAGCCAACTAGTTTTCCTTGGTCCTAGCCTGTCCCAAGTTAGCACCATGAAAGCTCTCCAACTAAAGTCAATACAATGGCCCTAGCTGGTTTTGCTCAGTGGATAGAGCATTGGCCTGTGGACTGAAGGGTCCCAGGTTTGATTCCAGTCAAGGCCACATGCCTGGGCTGCAGGCTTGATCCCCAGTGGGGGGCGTGCAGGAGGCAGCGGATCAGTGATTCTCTCTCATCATTAATGTTTCTCTCTCTCTCTCTCTCTCTCTCTCTCTCTCTCTCTCTCTTCCCCCCTCTTTTTCTCCCCCCGTGAAATCAATAAAAAAAATTTTAAATAATAACAATAAAGTCAATACAATGTAAAATTCCTGTCCCACAAGGATCATTTTTATTTGTTATGCACACACACACACAGGCACACAAAACACAAACATTTAAGAGCATGATGTCAACAAGACTGGTGGACTAGAGGTCCCAGCACTTGTACCGCCACCAGAAAAATGATGGTTCCGGAATTGCCACTCACTGAAGAAAACAGCTCTGAGAGAGCTCTGGAATACACGCAGGAGCGGCAGCCAGTGGAGCACAGAAATCAAAGATGGCAGAGAATCCAAGATGGTGGCATAGGTAAACACCTACACTGCTGCCTCGCACAACAATTTCAAAACTACAACTAAAAGACAGAACGGACATCATCCAGAAACACAGAAAAGCTTGCTGAGTAGAAATTCTACAACTAGAAGGAAAGAGAGGGGCTCACAGAGACCCAGAGGAGCTGTAAAAAGCTGAGGTACGGAGACACGCACGTGGAGAGAGCAAGTGACAGCAAACCGGCCAGCTTTCTCTGGCAGGAGGGAGATGGAGACTCACAAAGGCACTGAACTCCTTATCCTACGACACTAAACCCCTGATCCAGCTGAAACTCATTCAGGGGGGAGTTTGGACTGTGAAGGGGAAGAAGTGCACGGAAATTTAGGGGAGTTGCAAAAAATCAGAAGTCTGGTGGTGCGCAAGGCACTGCTCGCAGAGGACCGACTGCTGATTGTGCCGCTGGTTTTCACGAGTGGGCGAGAGACAAAGCATCCCTACTGCGTCACTTCTAACTCCACTAAACCCCAGATTCGGGCGAAACCCTGCACTCGTGTGGTCCTGGAGCACAGGGGAGTCAGAGGGGCAGCAGTCTAGAGCAGTGGTTCTCAACCTTCCTAATGCCGCGACCCTTTAATACAGTTCCCCATGTTGTGGTGACCCCCAACCATAAAATTATTTTCGTTGCTACTTCCTAACAGTAATTTTGCTATTATTGTGAATTGTAATGTAAATATCTGTGTATTCTGATGGTCTTAGGCGACCCCCGTGGTGGGGTAAATGGACCCCCAAAGGGGTCGCGACCCACAGGTTGAGAACCACTGGTCTAGAGGCACTGCAAGAGAGCCCACGCACACAGGGACCGCTCCAGCGATTACCAGGTCACATGAGACTCAGGGGCCATGGAGGGCGGGCCCGACTGGAAGGCAAGGCAGTCCCTTAAACCCTGAGACTCCACCCATCCCAAGCTCAACAGAGAGGCTTTTGCAGTTTTTCAAGTCTGGTATCATAAGGCTGAATCCAACACAGAAGTTCTCCCAGCATAGTGAAAATGCCGAGACAAGGGAAGGGATCACAAACAAAAGAAATGGAGGGAAAAAAACGACTGGATATAGAGTTCAAAACCACGCTTATAAGGTTTTTCAAGAATATCCTAGAAAAGTTGGATAAAATTAGCAAGTCCCAAGAGGAGATGAAAAAGGATCAACTAGAGATAAAAAGATCCAACTAGAGATGATAAAGGACCAAATAGAAATTAAACATACACTGACTGAAATAAAAAATATTATAGAGACCTAACAGCAGACTAGAGAAAGGCAAGAATCAAGTAAAAAATTTGAAATATAAAGAATCAGAAAACACTCAACTGGAAAAGCAAGAAGAGAAAAGAATCCAAAAATGTGAAGATAATATAAGGAGACTCTGGGACAGCTTCAAGCGTACCAACATCAGAATTGTGGGGGTGCCAGAAGAAGAGAGGAGCAAGATACTGAAAAACTACTTAAAGAAATAATGACTGAAAACTTCCCACACCTGGTAAAAGAAATAAACTTACTAGTCCAGGAAGCACACAGAACCCCATATAAAAGGAATCCAAAGAGGACTACACCAAGACACATCATAATTAAAATGCCAGGGCAAAAGACAAAGAGAGAATATTAAAAGCAGCAAGAGAAAAACAGTTCATTACTTACAAGGGAGCACCCATACGACTGTCAGCTGATTTCTCAACAGAATCTATGCAGGCCAGACGGAGTGGCAAAAAGTATTCAACGTGATGAATAGCAAGAACCTACAACCAAGAATAATCTATCCAGCAAAACTATCATTCAGAATTGAAGGGCAGATAAAGAGCTTCACAGATAAGAAAAAGCTAAAGGAGTTCATCAACTCCAAACCAGTATTATATGAAATGCTGAAAGGTACTCTTTTAGAAGAGGAAGAATAAAAAGGTAAAAGATAAAATATTATGAGCAACAAATACATATCTATTGACAAGTGAATCTGAAAATTAAGTGAATTAAAAATTTGATCAACAGAATAAACTGGTGAATATAATAGATTTAGGAGCACAGAAAGGGAGTGGACTGATAATTCTCAGGGGGAAAGGGGTGAGGGGTGTACAGGGAGAGACTAGACAAAAATCATACACCTATGGACTCATCAATTGTGGGGGAAGGTAAGGGTGGAGGGAGGGGTGGGAATGGGGTGGAGGGGAGCTATAGAGGGAAAAAAGAGAAACAAATGTAATAATATGAATAATAAAGATTTAATTAAAAAGGAAAAAAAAACAAAGAAATCAAAGATGGCCACATAGAAAAGCACAGGCAGCATTTGAGCTTTGTCAACCTATCCCCCAGTCCCACAGAGCTTGTTGCCAAAAGGGATGCCCTCAGCTGTGACCTCTCCCTTTGGAGGAAAAAGAGAAGAAGACTCTAGCAGTTTTCATCACATGGGACCCAAGCAGCTCTCATGGCTGTCAGGGACACTTAAGCTTTTTTTTTTTTTTTTTTTTTTTTTACTATATTTTTATTGATTCCAGAGAGGAAGGGGAAGGGAAAAAGAAATAAAAAACATCAACGAGCCGAAACCGGTTTGGCTCAGTGGATAGAGCGTTGGCCTGTGGACTGAAGGGTCCCAGGTTCGATTCCAGTCAAGGGCATGTACCTTGGTTGTGGGCACACCTCCAGTATGGGGCGTGCAAGAGGCAGCTGATCGATGTCTCTCATGGATGTTTCTGACTATCACTCTCCCTTTTTCTTTGTAAAAAATCAATAAAATATATTTTTAAAAAATCAACGATGAGAGAGAATCACTGATCGGCTGCCTCCTGCACACCCCACACCGGAGATGAGCCCGCAACCCATAGAACCTGGGACCTTTCAGTCTGCAGGCCAAAGCTGTATCCACTGAGCCAAACCCAACACCTATCGGTTGCCACTAAGGACTCCTTCAGTCTTTGCCTATGCTCATCTTATCTGATGGAGCTGCCCAGAATCCATGCTACTGAGCCCCCCAAAGAAGGAGCCAATGCTGGGACCCCAACCACAGTGGCCCTGGCCCAGCATATGAACACCCATACCCTCGATGGTTAGATATAAATAAAACGGACAATGATGGGGATTGAACAAAGGTTTTAACAGTACTACCCAGGTGGTGCATGCCAAAAGAACCCCCTATTGACTCCCCAGGATTATAGGGCCCAAACAAGCCTGCTTTCTTTATCCTGGTTTGGAACATTTTGAAGGCAAGATTCAAAGATTAGAATGAGAAATCTGACTTGCATTGCTTTGAGCAATGGTTAAAGAGATGAATCAAGATGAAGGCTGACATAGCCCATGGACACGGGCAATAGGGTAGTGAAGACCTTGATGGGTGGGTAAGGGCTGGGAGGAAGAGGGGAAGGGGGGAAATGGGAGATATCTGTAATACTATCAACAATAAAAAATAATTTTTAAAAAAAGATGAAAGCTGACAAAAGGACCAGGGTCCCTTGACTCTACCACTCTTTACACCAGAGTGGGTAAAATGGTCAGGAGGTAGAGAAATTTCTGGACTCATTGACATGGGAGCTCCACAAACTGTGGTACCAAAATCCACTGGTGAAGTAACGGTGTGAACTACAATTAGATTAAGAGAACATAAAGGTTGTTCTCCCAAGGAAAGGATTGATGGGATTATGAGCCTTGGACTGTTTAATTAGATAGGGTTATGCAAATAACTTGTCTTCTTCACCTGAATGTTTTATGGGAATGGATACTCTGGCTGGGCAACGCTTTCCCTAACAAATGTTATAAAACCAAAACTGTCAGAATGGAGGCTATAGTTAAGAAAAAAGTTAAAATTAAAATTAAAAACATGTTCTCTGATAATATCAATAAATGATTAGAAAGAATGATAATGTTGAAATAAATCACTTCATGAATATGCTTATCAAATCATATAGCTTTTGAAATATACAGATGCATAAAAACTTTATAGGCCTTCTGTAATGTAAGGTGTGTAGGTCCACAAATATATATAGGAAATAGCAAAGATACTAATAATTTGACATTATACTTGCAATAAATGTAGATTTCAATTTATTTCCTTAAACAAATAAGCAAACAAAATTACATACGTGGCTCGAACTTTGATTTTCCACCAGGCCCTGATGGAGAAATTTCTTGTTGTAATTTTTTTTGTTCCATCTGCTGTACGACCTGGGGAATGAAAATAATAATATTTTAAAAGGAAGTACTACTTGGTTTTCTCTGATATGTGTGATCTTTAACAAAGCACAACTACTGAAAATTCTTTTCCAAAATGAAAGAGTCAAATTCTAAAATTTAGATTAATATTCAACAAAGCAGTTTTAAAAATACCAACATTTAATAATACATTGCAATATTACTACAACACAGGCTTTAGCAGAGCGCTTAAAATCCTTTTTAATGCCACAATCCTTTCACAAAATACCACCTGATGATATTCCAGCTTCTGAGCCTCGAGTTGGTCATGCTGACGCTGTAGTTCTTCTTTTTGTTTCTGAAGTTCATCTGCTTTCTTCTTAAGTTCATTTTCTTGTAAGGAGATCATATTTTCATATTCTTTCAGTTCTTCCTCTGTGAAAAACTGTTGCTGATCTAATGTCTAAAGAAAAAAAAACAAAGGAAGAATTATCTTAGAAATGCAATCATAAGGTCTGATTCAGCTATAAAATTGTATGATTAGCAAAGTGTAATAAAATACAGTATTATACCTTTGGGGTTAAAAAGAAAGGAAATTTAAAAAATACATATCTATGTGCTCTGAAAAAAAGGAACACTTAAAAACTAATGAGATTGTTTATCTACAGAACAAGGGAGAAACTGGGTAGAAAGGGAATGAAGGCAAGGAAATCATACTCCTCTGAATACACAATTTTGTACAGAATTGCTTTTCTGAAACATTCAATGTTATACACACGCAAAAATATTTAAAAAATACAACAAAAAATAGCTAAAATCCACAAGGACAGAAATACTTTTTTTAAAAAATATATTTTATTGATTTTTCACAGAGAGGAAGGTGGAGAGATAGAAAGTCAGAAACATCGATGAGAGAGAGACATCGATCAGCCGCCTCCTGCATGCCCCACACTGGAGATGTGCCCGCAACCACGGTATATGCCCCCAACCAGAATCGAACCAGGGACCTTTCAGTCCGCAAGCCGACGCTCTATCCACTGAGCCAAGCCGGTCTCGGCAGACAGAAATACTTTTAACTGAATAAAATAACTGTCAGAAGGGAGAAGGGGAAAAAAGAACTAATCCAAGAAACTTCTGAACACAGTATCTGGACTACATGCACTCAGGTTGAAAACAACCCAAAAATCTAAACAAATCTTAGTATCCTTTTGCAGGGGAATGGAATAGCAATTCTAAAATGCTTTGAATATGCTAGGACTGAACAAATAAGTGGAAAATGATTGTGGAAAATGGGACCCAGGTTTTGTATGAAATACAGAAAAAGATAAACTGTATTTGAATTGAAGGTGTCATATTAAAATTTAAAAGAATAGTGTGAACTCTTGAGTTGTAATATATATATTGACAGTGAAATATATAAAATGAATATAATGCGTGTAGTGTGTCTATGTATGTGTGTGCAAGTATGTGTGTATATGTATATATTCATAATATAAATTTAAAAATGTATTTAATTTTTTTTTTAATTCACAGCTATATTATCTGACCAGGACTTGCTTTAAAAGCAAGGACAATTCAGATAGAGAAACCAAGATGGCAGCATACGTGAACACCTAAACTGCTGTCTCGCACAACAATTTCAAAACTACAGCTAAAAGACAAAATGGACATCATCCAGAACCACAGGAAAGCTGGCTAGGTGGAAATTCTACAACTAGAAGGAAAGAGAGTGACTCATGGAGACTCAGAAGAGCTGCAAAAAGCTGAGGTATGGAGACACGTGCGTGGAGAGGACAGGTGATGGAGTGCGTGGCTGGCTTCCTCTTGTGGGAAGGAGACAGAAACTCCCGACTGCACTGAACTCCAGTTCCGACTGCTCTGAACCCCAGTTTCGGGCAATAGTCATAAGGGGGGAGTCTGGACTGTGGTGAAAAGTGGGGAGTGCACAGAAACTCAGGGGAGCCGCAAAAGGCAGAGGTCTGGAGGCATGCAAGCATGAAGGCGCACAGAGAGGGCTGACTGCTGATTGTGCCGCTGGCTTTCTCTAGCGGGAGGAAGATAGAACCTCCTGACTCTGCTGAAATCCAGTTCCGACTGCACTGAACCCCAGCTTCGGGCAAGACCCTGGGGACCCAAACTCATACAGGTCCCCAGAGCACATGAAAACTCAGGGGAGCCTGAAAGGTAGAGGTCTGGAGGCGCATGTGTGTGCACAGAGAAGGCTGCAGTGATTACCGAGGAACACTGAGACCCAGGGGCCAAGTAGGGCAGAGCTGAGGGGAAGCCAAGACTGTCTGCTCAGCCCTGAGACTCTGCCTCATCGAGGCTAAACAAAGAGGCTTTTGCAATTTTCCAAGTCTTATATCATAAAACTGACTCCATCCAGCACTGAAGTTGTCCCAGCGTAGACACAGCTGATCCTCACAACCAGTTGGCTTAGAGGTCAATTCCCCCCAGTAATACCAACAACAATCAAGCCTTAACTACAACAAGGCTGTATACACAGTCCACAAAGGGATACACCAAGAAAGTCCGCCTCAGGTAACTGGGGAGGTGGAGCTACTGGGCCATATAGGACACCTAACACACAGAGCTACTCTACCAACTCAGAGAAGCAGTGAAAATGCAAAGACAAAGGAACAGATCACAAATGAAAAAAATGGAGGAAAGCAAATGACTGGGTATAGAGGTCAAAACCACAGTTATAAGGTTTATCTGGATAAGATAGATAAATTTAGTGATACCCAAGAGGAGATAAAAAAAAGATCAACTAGAAATTAAACATACACTGACTCAAATAAAAAATATTATACCAAGACCTAACAGCAGACTAGAGGAACACAAGAATCAAGTCAAAGATTTGAAATACAAAGAAGTAGAAAACACTCAAGTGGTAAAGCAAAAAGAAAAAACAATCTAAAAATTTGAAGATACTGTAAGGAGCCTCTGGGACAACTTCAAGCATACCAACATCAGAATTATGGGGGTGCCAGAAGAAGAGAGAGAGTAAGATACTGAAAACCTATTTGAAGAAATAATGACTGAAAACTTCTATCTGGTAAAAGAAATAGACTTACAAGTCCAGGAAGCACACAAAACCCCAAACAAACCGATTCCAAACAGGACCACAACAAGACACATCATAATTAAGATAACAAGAGCAAAAGACAAAGAGAGTAGTATATTAAAAGCAGCAAGAGAAAAATAGTTTAATTATCTACCAGGGAGGACCCATTTAAGATTGTTAGCTATTTCAACAGAAATTATGCAAGAAATACTAAAGGAATGAATAGCAAGAACCTACACCCAAGATTACCCAACAAAGCTATCATTCAGAATTGAGAATTTCACAGATAAGAAAAAGCTAAAGGAGTTAATCACCACCAAACCAGTATTATATGAAATGCTTTAAGAAGAGGAAGAAGAAGAAAAAGGTAAAGATAAAAATTATGAACAACAAATACATATCTATCAACAAGTGAATCTAAAAATCAAGTGAATAAAAAATCTGATGAACAGAATAAACTGGTGAATATAAATGAATCAGGGGCATAGAAAGAGAGTAGACTGACCATTTTCAGAGGGAAAGGGGTAAGGAGGGTGCAGGGAGAGACTGGACAAAAATCATACATCTATGTATGAGGACAATGGGAGAGGGAGGTAAGGACATAGTGAGGGGTGGGAGCCGGGTGAAGGGGAGCTATGGGGTGGGGGGAGGAATAATTGTAATAATCTAAACAGTAAAGATTTATTAAATTAAAAAAAATAAAAATAAAAGCAAGGACAACTCAGTAACAAGTAGTCAATTCAGTGCCCAGCTCCTGATCTGTACTATCAATCTCCACTGAAAAACAAACTAACAACAGAAAAATGGCTCATTTCAGAGGTGGGACAGAAAAGGAACAAGATGAACCTTGAATATCTTATGCTAAAAAATAAGAAAGTCCTCAAAGAATGATGGGAACATACCAGAAGGCCATTAAAAACCTGTTTGAGGAAACTCCACTAGCCAAGTATGGAAATAATAGGAAGGATGCAGATTCACTGAATAAAACAAGAATCCATGAATCTACAGGGAACAGAGAGAGAAGAGGAAAAGGGTAGCTTGTCCTTACAATACAAAGGCAAACAAATAAATGTAAAAGGAATGATGATTAGAAAATCACCATTTGTCAATAGTCAGGTAACAAATGATGCTGACCAAAATCACGAGAGGATGAAACTTGTACAGAAGTATCAAAGTATATCCTTAAAAATACATTGAAAAAACAAACAAACAGATGACTCATTTTTTATTAGTGTACATGTAAATTAGTGCAATTATTTCAATATTCTTTACAAAGTATATCAATAGTTTTAAAAATATTCTCTTGACCCTGGTAATGCTACACTGAGAATCTATTTTATAAAATAGCCCTAAATATATTAAAAGCTTTATGTAAAAATGTGTTGACAACAGCACTTTTTAAAATAACAATAAAAGACTGAAGATAACTTGAATGTCTCATTCTGAGAAAATAATTAAACACCCATAGGTATGAAAATAATGCTTACAAATTGTATTTGGAAAGACTTATGATGTAGAATGATTTTTTTTTAAGCTGACTTAGGATTCTGGCAATATAATTGGTTTTACAAGATACGTTTTAGATTATAAAAGGTAAAATTGTAACTTTACAGTGAAAACACCTGATAGACTTCATCTTAACCAAATAATCAAAGTTAATATTGCCGGTTAAAGGAATAATCAGGACCACATGCCTCCTGATATGATGTCCTTAGTTAGCATCACTTCAGCTATATTCCTGTCAAAAGTAGGAATCATAAGGGAACAGGTCCTCAGACTGATAGCTGGTCTATACTCTTGAAATATCAATGCCATGAGACACAATGTCTCAGGAACTATTTCAGATTAACAGAGACTAGAAAGACATTACAGCTAAATTCAATGCATTATCTTGGGTTTTCTTTTGCTATACAAGACAATATTGGAAAATTGACAAAAATCTCAATCAAATCTACCTGATTAGAGAGGTAGGGAATCTTTTTCTTGACCAGGGCCATTTGGATATTAATAACATCATTCTCAGGCCATACAAAATTACCAACTTAACAATTAGCCTGCTATCTTTGGTCAAACATTTAATAACTCATCACTAAAGCCTTGGCAGGGCCAGACCAAATGATTTCTGGGCCATATACAGCCCGCAGGCCAGATGTTCCCCATCCTGGATTAGAGTATTATGGGTGAAGGGGGGGAGGTTGATAACTTTACTTGATTATATAAGACAAATTCTTTTTTGCAAGAAATACACATTTGAATATGTAAGGTTAAAGCAGTATCATGTGCAACTTACTCTCAAAAATAATTATATGTTATATATAGATACACATATACACAGCTTTAAAATAGAGATAAAAGAGAGGGAGAGAAATGTAAAATAGGAAATTCTGGCAAAGGGAATTCAGGAATTCTTAGTCTATTCTTGCACTTTTTTGTAAATCTGAAACTGTCAAAATGAAAAAAGTACATAATTATCTATAGATCTGGTTCACCAGAAACATTAAAGGGATTGCATGTTCAAATAATTTTAGAATTTTTCTTCACTAAAGTCCAAAAATATTTCAAATGTTAGACAAAAACTTATAACAAAAAGCAGCTGGCCCCACCGGTATGGTTCAGCGGTTGAGCCTTGAACCATGAACCAGGAGGTCCCAGGTTCAATTCCTGATCAGGGCACATGCCCCAGTTGAGGGTCCAATCCCCAGTAGGAGACGTGCAGGAGGCATGGAATCGATGTTTCTCATCATGGATGTTTCTTTCTCTCTAAAAAATCAATAAAACTTAAAAAAAAAAACTGACTTCTTTAATCTCAAACTAAGATGACCAACTGTCCCAATTTGCCTGGGACTGTCATGGTTTTAGCACTAAAAAGTTCCATATCCTGGAAAAAAAATTTTCCATATCCTGAGAACACATCCTGGGAAACTCTTCAGTCCCAGGTAAGCCAGCACAGTTGGTCACCCTATCTCAAATGATTTTCTGCACAATTAAAATGTAATGAAAATGATAACCTTTTTCTTTACTATTCTATAAAGAAAAAGGCAATGTTCTTTCTTCAACCTAGTTTGGTTGGTGCTTCTCAACCATTCTTGTAAGATGTGTATGCACTCAATTATACACAGGCAGCTTGGATATAAATTGGAATACCTTTCTGAAGCAATTTGACAGATATATTTAGAAACCAAAAAAAAAAAATGTTCATAAACTTTGAGAATGGTTCTATCCCTAGGAATTTATCTCAGGGAAATCACAGATGTCACAAATGTATGAACAAATGGATAGTTATAATAGTGTTATTTATTACAGTAAAAAAAAAAAAGTGGAATGCATCCAGAATGTCTAAATCTAGAGAAAATGGTTATATAAATGATGCTAGAACTGCCCAACTGCATGCTAAGGAGTCATTTTTTAAATCATATATTTGAGCAATAACACTGGAAAATGTTCAAGAAATATTGATAAATTTAAAAAAAGAGAATTCCACAAATTCAGTCATCTATACAGTATAAAGCCATTTTTTAAAATATATTTTATCGATTTTTTTTACAGAGAGGAAGGGAGAGGGATAGAAAGTCAGAAACATCGATGAGAGAGAGACATCGATCAGCCGCCTCCTGCAGGCCCCACACTGGAGATGTGCCTGCAAGCAAGGTACATGCCCCCGACCGGAATCGAACCTGGGACCCTTCAGTCCGCAGGCTGACGCTCTATCCACTGAGCCAAACCAGTCTCGGCAGCCATTTTAAATATATATATATATATATATA